>OW240913.1:89372455-89560410 GCA_933207985.1 Pelobates cultripes
GTAAATGAAGGAGGGGGGAGTAAGTGAAGATAGGGGAGTAAGTGAAGATGGGGGGAGTAAGTGAAGGAGGGGGGAGTAAGTGAAGATGGGGGGAGTAAGTGAAGGGGGGAGCAAGTGAAGGAGGGGGGAGTAACAGAAGGAGGAGGAGGGGGAGTAAGAAGAAGAAGGGGGGGTGAAAAACGGGGGGTAAGAAGAACAAGGGGGGAGTAAGAAGAACACAAGGAGGAGGGGGAGAGTAAGAGTGAGGAGAAGGGGAGATGAGGAGAAGGGGGGGACTGAGAAGAACACAGGGAGGGTGGGTGGTGAGGAGAACACAGGGAGGGGGAGGTGAGGAGGACACAGGGAGGAGAGGACACTACGCGCACACACACACACAATGCATCCCTACACACACAGAAACACAACATGCTTCCCTTACACACAGAGAAACACACAATGCATCCATTACACACACACAATGCAACACTTACACACAAAGACAATGCATCCTTTGCACACATACACAGAAACACATAATGCAAACACTTACACACACACACTGCTTTTCTTACATACACACAGAAACATAATGCATCACTAACACACACTCAATGCACACACTTACAGACACACACCTTGCATCCCTTATGCATACAAACACAGATTCACACAATGCATCCCTTACACACAACCAGAAACACACAATACATCCCTTATACATAAATACACACTGCTTCCACTACACACAAAAACACTGCATCACCTGCACAAACTGGTATCCCTATACACTACATACCATTAGCACACATATTATATCCTCTACAATAACACATAACACATCCCCTACACACTCCACTCCCTGTGAGCGAACTCATGGGTGGGTGGAACATATAAGTGGACTTATGAGTGGGCCTTGTGGGCATACTCACCGTCAGGCCCTGGGGCCCAGACCTTGAGCTGTGTAAGGGGCCCCCAAAAATGGAGCTGCTTCCAATTCTCCCAGAACATTGAATTTTGTGACCACAGTTGCAAACAGCCTCCAGAGATCCTGTTCTACACCAGACCAGTGGAGCCAAACTGCAGCCCATCATCATCCTCATTTGGTTGTAAGTAGGCAATCTAGTATATTATTAGTGACACTAATCTATAATTTACATTACATTAAAGGGACACTATAGTCCCCAGAACGACTGGAGCTTAATGAAGTGGTTCTGGTGTCTATAGCCGGTCCCTGCAGGCTTTTTAATGTAAACACACACTGTGGGCAGCACTGGCGTTAGTTCGTATGGCAGCTCATATAGGTGGGGCATTGTGATGTCACATGGGGGGCGGCAAATACAGCTGTTCCCCATGCAGCCACAGGTGCCACTGTGCTGGGAGATTGTGATTACTCTTCACTTCCTCCCAGCTTACAGAGCAGCGCATGGGAGAGAGAGAGGAGGAGGCATGATTTAATCTTACAACAAATCCAGTAAGCAAATCTTTATAAATTTGGGTGGGATCAGCTCTGTTTCCACAGTTTATTGGTGTTTACACTGATGTCTGTATTAATATTGAGGGATTTCTAAGTAGTAACATCAGTGTGTGTCAGCAGGGCCAGCCGTTGGGGTGTGCACGCTGTGCGGTCACGCAGGGTGCCATCACAACAGAGGCGCCCGGCGGACAACACAGCTCACAAGTTGGGGACACCAGCCTATTCAATTTAAACGATTCGCTGGTGGTCCACTGGTGCGCACCAGCAGTAGGTGCAGTCAGATTATAGTGCAGTCAGATTATAGCCTCTCCCTCATGGTTCCGACGCTCAGTTAGTGAGTCAGAGCACAGGCTCAGAGATTCTCAGCCTGCGCTCTGACAACATTGAAAGTCAGAGCCGTGAAGGAGCGGGTATGGCAAAGAGCTACTGATTAGCATAACATCAATATCCGTTATAAAACCAGGAAAAGGTGGGCACCATTGCACTGATTTGGTGGTGCAATGGGCCACTTGACTGGTTTTGCCCCCCAGGCCTAAGGCTGCCAGCCCTCCCCTGGGGATCAGCATACTCACCTGTGCTTCAACAAATATTTGTATGCTCGCTTCAGGAAACTGGATTTCTAAAATTTGGTCTTTCTAAAACTGAGCTTGTTATCTTCTCTCCTAATAAAACTAATATTAAACCAACACTTTCCCTCCAACGCCAATCAGTCCACCCTCACAAAGTCATTGCCTTGATATTTTTGTTGATTCTAGCCACATCTTTACTTTTCATATCCAGCCTGACTCCAAATCCTGCCATTTTCAACTTAAAGGGTTAATCCAGCCTTTTAGAAGTGGAGCAAGAAACATGTATGCACAGCATTTCTCTTTGAAACTATGCACATACAGAGATAGCTGCACTTTTAAAAGCACTGCTTCCCAGCCAGGGCTCCCGGCAAGCTGTTTCCTGTAAGACCAGGTTAAGGATAAGCAGATCCTCTACCACGGTCTGCATGGCCAGGCTACATGGAGCCACTAGCAGGAGGGGGGATGCTATGCACACCCCTCCTTCTGGTCACCCGGACATTGCAACCCATGGGCCGGTGTGCCCTAAGGTGTCCTCATAAATCTCTTCTAACGGCTAACATTTATAATGTTCTTCTACACAGTGACCACAGGTAGTAAAAATTAGTGTAAAGCAGATTAACAGTGTTCAGTCACTGAATATGACTGAACACTTTTAAGAGAGCAGTAACTGTTGCTAGAAAGTTGGGCCCAATATATAATTCATCTACAGTTTAGTTTGGGAACATTTTTCCCACAAAACATCCACATATACTGTGCACAAGAAATAAACAGTAGGTTTTCTACATTTGTACATAACATTTTCATTTTTAAAAGAATATAATTTTCAGTCCATTAAAAAGAAATAGCAGTAATTTGTTATGGCAACACTAACATTTTTATCCTCTAAGACAGCTTTTACCAGGAATGTATCATTGAAACATATAGGTCAAAGCAGAAAGCCACATAATCACTTATCTTTTGCCCTGGTTTTTTTTTTCATGGAGTGATAAAGAAATCCTTAAAATTAAATTTTGTCCAGTATAAACTTTTTGTTTAATGAGAGAGTCCAAGATTACTAAAACGTGTAACTTGCTCATCTATTTCTGAGAGGACACACGTAAAAAACACACGGATATGGAACCTAAGATTTATGCAGCAGGAAAACATTTTGCAAGCACAAAATACTTTGCAGCTAAGTTTGGATAAAAGAAACCATATCACTTTGACTATGGCCATGGTAACTTTCTAGTAGCAGGCCCTGGGTAGCACTTGTAATATATTGAGTAGTTCTCCAATTTCATTTGGAGAAATGTAGCCCATGGATCAGCACAGCTAGAGGAATAGGCATTGACAGAGCCAGGAGGTAGGCATAAGAGCAACAGGAAGTTTTAGTGACAGCTAGCATGCTGGGTGGGGCAGAGCCACAATGGGAGTATTTATACCGGCCATCTTATGAAGTGGCCATTTTAACTGAACCTAAACTTACCTGTCAGTTGTCCCTCCCACCCTCCCTGAAATTTGGTTAGGTTAGATCATTTTCCTGTTTTTTCACAGCGGCAGGAAATGGCCAGGTTAAATTGGGGGGTAGATGGAGGAAAAAGTGGGCATCCTGAGGTTTAGGATGGATTAGGCAGTGTTACACGTGGTTGGTAGGTTCAAGACCGTCGTTGGCTCCGAACCTGGGGGGTGCAGCGGTGTCTGGGTACACCCTACACTGGAACGTGGGGGTAGCGGTGTCTTGGTACACCCCTACAATCGATATGGTGGGTAGCGGTGTCTCGGTACACCCCTACAACTTATCTGGTGGGAAATGTGGTCATATTGAACGACCAGTTTCAGTGTTAACATGTTATTTAGATTGTTATCTATTGTTATTATTGTGGGGTCATTGGGGTATGTTATGTATATGGGGGGATGTTGACTTTAATAAGATTTGTTGACAATTACACCATTTGTTATTCCTTAATTATTTAATTAATAATTAATAAATAATAAGGCTTTCCAACAGTATAACCTGTGTCCGTGTCTTAATGGGGGTTTGGGTAAGGTTAGCGCATATGCCGGGAAATCCGACTGTGCGCCTGTCATGTGAAGTACAACATTAACTATAGAGTTGATATGTATTATTGAGATTTGAAACTTGAGAGGGTATGTACCAAGAGACAAACAGGGACTATTGTGGGGCAAATTGCTAAATAAGGAAATTACACCATGGAAATCAAGAATATCTCTCATTCAGCAATTAGCACTGTTAACATCCCCTGTTGTGTCTTGATTAATCTCCCCCATTATTTTAAATAGGTCATTTTATAGATTGTATAAGCTTTACAATTAGATTAAATAGTGAGCTTTGTTTGTGTGTGGTGACTGTGGAGGCCAGCGAACTTATAGGCAGGTTCATGGGGTGAACTTTAGATGACATGTCCTTTGTGAAATAGATGGTTATCATGCTAGATGTAATCATCATTAGATAAACAGATTGTGGCTAAGGGCAACTGGTAAAATGTAAAAATGGTGAGATGCTAGATTCTGCTACCTGACTTGTTGGTTTCTGCCCAGTGCCCACTCAACCGTTGACCTAATGGGATATCATACCTTCAACAGCACAAATCTATAGAAACATATAATTTGTAGACAACAACCATTCATAGAGATACACTGACAGCCATACAAGACAGAGTGTCTGGAATTTATTATCCCAGTGCAAATGATGCAATAACGCCCATAGGATCAATCTAAGCATGTCTAAGTTGTCTATAGCCAGAAAATAGGATGTGTTATCATAAATGACCCAAAATGTTGACATGGTAATTTGCTCAGCCTCTCAGCAGCATTCCCACCCATGAATAAAGGGGAGAGAAAACTGCATATATAATCATGACAGATACAACCCACATTTTTTCGGCCAGCAAACGCATATCATTAAACTTACCATGCCTCACCTGTCTCTGCATTAAGAGATGTTTGTGTTAGCAATATTATTCTGATATGTTGTGGCAATTAAATAATGCTCAAAATTGGTATAACGGGAACTTATACAAAATATATTGCACAGATCATTACACTACTACAGCAAGCGTGAAGAGTAGACACAAGGCAGGATTATTTATGACTCCATACATTCAAGTTGTTTATGCTAAATTCTGGTCCCAATTCAAGATTCATCAGACCAGGAGATATTTTCAAGTCCCTTGCTGTACTTTTCTACTGTGTTTGTGCCCACTGTTGCCTTAGTTTCCTGTTTTTACTTGACAGTAATGGAACCCTGTGTGATATTCCCAAGCTGTAGTTCATCCCCTTCAAATGCAAAGATTTTAGGCAACACAGGTGAAGATGCATTTTGGCACCCTCTCCACTCCTTACAACCACACACTTGTCTACTCCACCTAGACAACTACATCAATTTTTTCTATACGATGTATAGGTAGTTAGCTTTTGTTTACATATTTGCAATAGACAATAGGCTGGTGGTAAAGAGGGTTAAAAGCAGTCAGTAATGAGTAGCGATATGTTTGTAAACCCGTTAGAAATCAGCAACTAGTAGAATGTTTTTGCTCCCATACAGAACAATGTGGAATAGGAGCTGCTATTTTGCTACTGGCTTTCAGTAGCAGCAATATTCTACCACAGTTTTGCATCCAGAGGTAAAATAGTCTTTCCTTGCCCCATTCTCGTGGCAAGAAAATTTAGATTTTTCAAGTTGCCCATTTGATAAGCAGCTGCTATATTTGTTTTTTATATAGCGCCAACATATTCTGCAGCACTGTACAATATAGGGAACACAGACAAATAATACAAAACAAAACATAAGACCCTACCTGTGAGCTTGCAATTTACAAATACAGCACTTTAATATCAAGTGCTTAGCTAGATAACTCTTGAGCTTACAATCAAATGGTAATAACGAGGAGTTGAGACCCAAGCTGTTACCGTCTAAAAGAAGCAACAGACATTTTGGCAAGTAGTGGCTAGCTGGTAAAATGTGGTGTCAAGGGAGCAAATAAGGCCTCAGAGACTCTACTGAGGAGCCCTAAGGCCCTAAGTCTCAACATATTGTATGTTCAAAGATGTTCTTCTCCAAAACACTGCTGTACACTTGGTTAATTTACTTGTTGTCTCCTTCCCAGCTGCTTAAACCCCTCTGGCCATTTTTCCCTGATTTCTGTTATTTTGCCCAGAGAAATGGCACTCACTGGATTGTTTAGTTTTTTGAAAATAAATGAGACATGTTATTATTTCTTGTCTGGACACAAAGGACAATGTCAACTGAGGATACTTGAGGGTGGGAGGAGATAGGTCCAAAATTAAGGTTGTCCACCAGATGCAGGTCCAATTGAAGGTACGATTTATCTTCTACAGAGACAGGCTTGACAGTGGCAGCCCTTTTTGGTGGTGGACCTTGGGCAAATGCATTGCCAATGGTGCACTGCAACTCTCACTGTTACCATGAGATTAAACTTTATTTGTGATGTCAGAAAATTTCAAAAATTATTTCTTTGTCTGAAGGGCATGAATATGTTCATCTTTTGGTGGGCTGTCAATACACAACAAGAAGAACAACAATAACAACAACAGAAAAAGCAACACCAAAGGCCCGATAACCATATCTCTACATCAGTGGACTGAGTCATTTATGTGTGTTTTTTTGTGTTTGTGCTTCATTTATTTGACAGAAATAATTATCATAATCAAAGTAACATCTCATAAATGGTTTTAAATAGTCAAAATAATTGTAATTACCGACAGGAGGTAATAGTATGAAAATCCATTATTATATGAAAATTAAGAAGAAAGCTAGCCTTCTTAATTGCTTTTACAACAATCAGATAAAGCTAGATTATGCAGGGCAAAATTCACTCAGAAGGTTTAAATGATTAATAAGAAGTAAACATTTTATGTTAAAAATACATTTATTTTTAATGTTACAGTGTTACAGTAATGTAAAAAAAAAAGTAAACAAAAGTCTTTAACCTTACCTATTAGTGCCAGGGCGTCTTGCACAGTGCCTGAATTAATGTAGAGAGGGCATCTATAAGAAAATTCAGAGGCAACCAACAAAGTTTTTCCCAATCATACAAAATTATAAAACATACCTTTTATTGAATAATAAAAACGTATTCAAATGTATACGCAGTACAATAAATCAAAGCTGATATCAGTCATAATGAAAAAGACATGTCACACTGTCATTATGAAGATTTGGAATGCAGTGGTTTACTTATATTTTTATTTGCGTTTGAATGCAGCAGTGTATTTTTATGTAGAGATAGCTTTTAAATACAGGTGTACTTTGTAGTGTTTGTGTAACGTGAGTTTGTATGTACTGTTTGTGTCTGATTGCATTGTGTTGTATTCAGTGGTAGCTTTTAAATGTAGGTGTACATTTGTGTTTGAATGAAAGGGTGTGGTTGTATATAATTTTGGCGTTCGAGTGCAGGGGTGTGTTTGTAAGTAATGTTTACATTTCATTGCAAGGGTGTGTTTGCATGTACTGTTGTTTGATTGTTGGGATGTATGCAATTATACACATACATTGCCACATACGTACATCCTTACACAGATATAATTAAACATTCACATACACTCAGACACATGCTCACACATACACACATTATGATTATTTATTATTATTTATAAAGCACCTGCAACAACTTCCCGCATAACACACAGTAACACATACACACAATAACACACAAATACATAAACACATACAAACTGACACATGGATACTGACACACAGATAAACACACTGACACATGCACACTGACTGAAACACATATACACAAATACTGTATGATATTTAGTTCAAGCTAATGCTTTTCCAAGAAAACCATTGCAGACCTTTACTGCATGCTCCACCAATCCAATAGAGTGCAATAGACACACATTTTTGTCATTGTCTGAGTACAACTGTTAATTTCATAACTGGCTTTGTATAAAAAAACAAATTGTTTGTGCTCTAACTGTGTACATGAGGGATTCTGTGTGTAGAACAATTGTCATTGCATTTGAATGTATATCTGTGCAATGTAATTGTGAACATGCGTATAATGCTAATGTATATTAGAATGTTTTTGTATGGTTAGTGGATATCATTGTTTTTTGCTGTAAACAATGACAGAATGCATATTCAGTGTTCCTCTGTATGTGTTTACAATATGCATATGTTGGTGTCCCTGTGTGGTTGCGTGCACTGTCGGTATGTGTGCATATTGCTAGTCCTGTATCTTCAATATCATTGTCTGTGTATGTTGGCATTCCTGTGTGCATGCACAATGTCAGTATGTCTGTATATGAGTGTCCCTGTGTGTGCCCAATGTCAGTATTTCTATGTGTGTTTGTGCAATACGTGTGTAAGTTGATATTCTTTTGTGTGTGTGTATATGTGTTTATATATTTGTGTGGACATTGAACATATATTTGTATGTGTTTAATCTCTTGTCAGATGTTGATAAAGGTCAATTCTCAATTCTCAACTATTGAATTCTCAATTCTCAACTGTAGGTTTTAGATGAGTAACATTGGAAATATAGTAATCAGACATTTGACAACATCAGGCACTATAAGTGTTTCTAACATAATTCCCTTCAAGGAACACTTCAAGCACCATAACCACTACAACATGCAATAGTGGTCAGGAAAACAAGAGTGAACTGGCTGCCCACTAATGTAGAGTCAAGTGATTTGCTAATAGTTTGACTTCTTACCTGGGGTCTGAAGAGCAATTATCCCTCCCTTAACGAGAGCCAGAAGCTCATCTCTCAGATCAGCTGATGCTCTAAGTCAATGATCTGATCCTACATGTCACATGGTACAAGGCATTGAAAATCAGAATTGTTCTGTAACAAGTTGCTGCTAGGACCAGGTATAAGGGGTTCCACATGGCTCTGATGCCGCACCAAACCCTCATTGCCTTAGGGCCAAACCATTTCAGCAAGGAAAAAATCTATAAAAAAAAATTCAAATTACTTATCTACAGAAGTCATCATTAAAGTGTTTAGGATTTTTGAATATCGAAATCATCAGTAAGGTTTTTCTGAACATACTGTGATAATTTGAAAAGCTTATAAAAAAACAAACAAACATTAAATCAAGGCCATAGTTATAGATACAAAGAAATTTAAAAAACATAAAAAGCCCATACCTTTAACAATAATATCCATTAGATAATTAAGTAGAGATCGTGGCTGTATTAGTGCAGTGATGCAGATGTAAAAAAACAGAGGTTCTCCCGAAAGCTTGTCATTAAAAAATTATGTTAGTCCAATAAAAAGGGTATTACAACATACAGTTTTTAAAATCTGTTTTTTACATTAGCTAATTAAGTATATTTAGTTTCATTGCAACAATAAACCTGTAATATGGACAATCACTTTATGTCTGTGTTATTTTCTATCTTTATGTATCATCCAAAATGACATCATGATGTGCCATTATATTCTAGTTTCCATTTAAAGTGTGACTAATCAATACTGGTCTAGACAATACAATTTAGTTTTGCTTATAAAAAATCCCTCTGCGCACCACTATTTCACAATGGAAGATTAGATCATTCAAATTTTCTATTTGCCTTTTATTTTCATTGTATCCTAGTTTTAAATGTATGAATAATGTAAATACAGCACATTCTGTCAACTACCATTTTATTATAAACGCTTTACCTTAAAGGAACACTATAGCATTAGGAATACAATTCTACAGTGTTCCACCTTACTAATTATAGCCACTCATTAGGGGGGTGCAATTCAAGAGAAGATTGAGCAGTGCCACACTTCGGACAGGCAATGAATGGGGTCCACTGCCCAGCCATTCTGTGTGGGTATGCCCTTGCTTCATGTGGCCAGGCTTGTCTTCCTTGCCTCCAGAGCAGGCCCCTACCTAGAGGCATCTTGCTCAGGAGGGGAGGGGATCAGCTGAAGATTCTTGCACAGCGGTGCGGCTTCTGGGAACTCTCTACACTGATTTCCAATTTATGGTGTCATGGTTAGCCATCACTGGTATAGATCATGCCTCTGAAGTCTCATTGCTCCATTCTCTGCCATTTAGGAGTTAAATAATTTTTGTTTCTGTTTATGCAGCCATAGCCACACTTCTCCTGCCTGTGACTTACAGAGCCTACAAGAAAAAAAACGTTTCAATCATCAATCAGATGATTACTTCTTATGGCGTTATCTCCTTTCGATAAATTGAACTTTAATCACACACAGGAGGTTCTTGCCGTTCTAGAAGGCTATTAACAATGCAAGAGAAGAGAAATTCTAAATGAAGCAGACTGCAATTAAGGAAGTTTAAACATTGGATCTCACTTTACAGGAAGTGTTTGGTAAGGCTGTGTAATTCACATGCAGGGAGATGTGACTGGGGATGTGTACACAAAATTACTTAACTCCTAAATGGCAGAAAATTGTGCAGTGAGACTACAGGGGCATGATCTATACACCAAGCAGTGGAGTACATACCGGGGTCGCAGGGGTCGCGACTGCGACCGGGTATGTATGCCACTGTGGCCAGCCTCTTCTCCTGGGGGGCCCAGGAGCTGGCCCCCTCAGGCCCCCCCTGAGGCTGGCCCTGGTGTCACCCAGCGGGCAGGCTGGCTGCACGCGAGGGAGCACTCTCCCCTGTGTGCTTCCTCTTCAGCTCCCTCGCGCACCGCACTGATACCGGAGCCGGAAGATGACGTCATCTTCCGGCTCCGGCATCAGTACACAGGCACGCGAGAGAGCTGAACAGGAAGCACTCAGCCAGGGAGAGTGCTCCCTTGCGCGCCCACCAGCCTGCCCGCCGGGTGACACCACTGGACCTCAGGGAATCCCCTCAGCACTCCCACAGGTAAGGAGGCTGGGGGGATTATTATTTTTTAAACGTGAGTGTGTTAGAGTGTGAGTGTGTGTGTGTTAGTGTGTGTGTGTGTTAGTGTTAGTGTGTGTTAGTGTTAGTGTGTGTTAGAGTTAGAGTGTGTCAGTAAATGTGTTACTGTGTGTCTTTTACTGAGTGTGTTAGTTTGTGTGCATCTGTTAGTGAGTGTGTGTTTTGTGAGTGTGTGTGTGTCTGTCAGTAAATGAGTGTGTCTCTTAGCTAGTGTGTATGCGTCTGTTCGTGAGAGTGTGTGTGTGTGTGTGTGTCTTAAGCACTTACCTTTCTCCAGCGCCGGACTCCCTTGGCGCTGGGGATCTCTCCACCCCGATCCGCCTCTCAGCTCCAAATGCGCATGCGTGGCAAGAGCTGCGCACACATTCAAACCGCCGATAGGAAAGCATTACTCAATGCTTTCCTATGGACGTTCAGAGTCTAATCGCGGAAGCTCCTCTAGCGGCTGTCAATGAGACAGCCACTAGAGGCTGGATTAACCCTCAGTGAAACATAGCAGTTTCTCTGAAACTGCTATGTTTTTAGCTGCAGGGTTAAAACTAGAGGGACCTGGCACCCAGACCACTTCATTGAGCTGATGTGATCTGGGTGTCTGTAGTGGTCCTTTAAGTGTATGAGTATCTGCATGCACTGGCATACAACCAGGTGCCCGCCGCCATGTGTTGCGGCCCCAGCCCGCACAGAGTAAGTGGGGGGGGGGGACGTCCCACGGATCAGTTTTCGCACCAGAGCCCCATGGGCGTACGCCACTGACACCAAGCCCATTTCAGTAAGCTAAAATGTCTCAGTGTCCCTTTAAGTATAGTAGAATAACACTTATAGGGAGCAACAGTGGTGTATTCTGAATTTGTGCTGCCCTACTAAATTCGGACAACCCCCCTAATCTAAATTTGCCCCACCACTTTGTATCAAAGCCACTTTTTGGACTGACAGAAGCATGCCCTTATTGACACATGCACTGACATACACTCACTGACAGATACACATTCATTAGCACACACATACAGTCATTGTCACACACTGTTTAAACAACCCACAATTTCACTGACAGACACACACTGACACACCCACTCTCAGACAGGTACATACTCTCAGATACACATACACTGACATACACTCACTGACACACACACTCACTGACACAGACATACACTCACTGACAAACACACACACAGACACACACTGACAGACACACACACTGACAGACAGTCAGACACACACTGACAGATACACAGACACACAGACACACACTGACAGAAACATACACTGACAGTCACACATACACACTTACAGCCACACACACACAGCCACACACACACACACACACACACACACACACACAATGACTCACTGACAGACACACACACACCCACTGACAGCCACACACACACATTTTCTCAGACACTCACCATTTTTTAAAATTTATTATTTAAATCCACCCAGCCTCCCTACCTTTAGGAGAGCTAGAGTGGATCCTGTCCCTGACTGGGCGGACGGGCAGATGCTCAATGGAGGCAGCGAGGGAACTGAGCTCTTCCTGTTCTGCTCCCTCGCCCACAGCCAGGGCCTGGAGTGACGTCACATTCCGGCTCCTGGCATCATAGAATGATGCCTTAAATCCATATGAAAAATGTGGTCAGTTACAAATTAAAGAAAACATCATAAAACATAGTTAAACTAAGAAATAACGTAACTTTTCTAGATCTCCTGCCGAGAGCTGTCAGGAACTTGGAAGCCTCATCGGGCAATGTGATCCTTTGGATTATCTCCGCCACCTGCACGGTTAAGGCACACGGGGTGGACCACCGGTATGGTATATTAGCTTCTTGAAATCTCCGGATTATGGGCCACATGGTTTGGCACCAATGCAGGGTGGAGCGGGTAAGATCATGGTAGAAAGTTAATTGATGTGACTCAAAGGCCAAAGGTGTTTTGCCCCTCAGAGAAGGCATGAATTTTTGCTTGTCGGCGAAAGATTGAAATCGCACGATAATGTCACTAGGGGAGGCCAAGGGCGCTCTTGGCGACTTCGCAATCTGGTAACGCCATCCAGGACTATCTATTATGTCTGTTTTGCAGGTAGTACCGTAGCCAGCAATCATTGGAGCATGTGAGGAAGCTCTTCTGATGTTGCCGCGTCTGAGACCCCTCTAATCCTTAAGTTTCTTTTTGCGGCCTCGGTCACTTATGGCGTCTACCTTGTGTTAGTGGTAGCTTGCGAAGACTGCAGTGTGTGTACTGTCTCCTCCAAGGAGGTGAGGCACTGCTTGAGGCCCGTCACTTCCTCTTCTGTGACTCGTACCCTCTCCGTGACTGCATGTACCTCTTCCTTTGCCAGAGATATGTCCGCATCAAACAGTGTGCCTATATGCTTGTAAAGGTCTGCTTTATCTTGTTTCATGGAGATGTTGAGGCTGGTGTTGCTGCGGGTGCACTAGAGCCTGATGGAGTAGGCTTAGTAGGCCTTGCTTGGGGTGGACTTACCTCTTCGTGTGACAGATCCGTTAAGGCCTCTTTGTCTACCTGTTCTGGGGCTTTCAGGATCGAAGTGCCAGTTAATAATTTGCTAATGTCTCTTGTCCCAGGGGCTACTGCTGTGGTTGGAGTCTATGGCCTTGTGCGCTGCATCTCCGGCGAGATATGCTCCATGCCAGGAGGAGGTGAGTATTGAGCCCAGTTGGCTAGGGTCTATGCTTGACCTGCAGGAAACCACAGGTTGCTGGGCCTGTACGTCCGCCGTGTTTTGAGGGTCGATTTGGCATGTGGTCCGTAAAAGAATGGCATGCACATGCCCCATGAGTTGTCTTGGCTGCCATTTCTGGGAGTTGATAAAGCGTAATTTGGTCGATTATCGATATTAGATTGTAGGGTCCGGAGCAGTGTGAAATGGTGTCTGCTCCATTTGGCTGCTTGGCCCTGTCCCCAATACTTTGATTTTATTAAGAAATCTTAAGTGCCTGTCCAGAGTCAAGAAAAACTGCAATGTATTATCTTTTTTCCCTATTAAATTATTATAATAAAATATTATCTTCACATATAAAGCTTTTCAGCAAAATAAAGTGATGTAGGAATCTGGAGTCTCCCTTTATATGGCTGACTGGATGGAATAATGACTTTAAAGAGGCACTACTATATTTTTTTCAGTTCCCTTTCCTTTGCCCTTTGTATTGTAAAGATCATACTAATTTCTTGCCACTTGCCTTTATTTATATTTATTATATTTTTTAAATTAAACTGGATATCAATATCTGAGCATCTCTGCTGTGTTCACTTCTGTCCATGATGTCTGCAGTGTGTGCTTCTGTGGGATTATTTTGACTGGTGGATTACGGGTAAACCCTTGATAAGTAAATGGAACACTGCTTAATCTTTGCCAATTGCAAAAGATTGCTAAAAATCACACTAGTATAAGAAAAAAAGTCCCTATTTTTTACTTATGTGTAACTAAAACTAGGTTAACTTCAATAAAATAAAAATAATGGGAAATATAGGGAAAATAAATGCAAACCTGTATAGTGACAGAGCTGCTTTAAGAGGCTGACTGAGGAACTGGTGGCATAAAGTAGTTGACTTAAGTAGATTGGTCAATTAATTGCAAGGTGCAATCAAAGTACATGAAGAACACACTAAAGATGGGTATAACTAAAGAGGCAGAGCAGGATTAACCATAAGACAGCCGTCTATAGCCCAACTGTTAGACAAGGCCCCCAGTACGAGGGATTTGCTTGGACCCATTAACCATTCTTATGTGAAGAAGCAATAGGTGGCCACCAAACTGATAACCAACCTAGGGCCTCGCAAGATCCTAATTCTTCTCTGAAACAGGGCATTCAGGTATTTATTTGGTTTGGACCACAAGCTTAAAGGTGTTTCCAAATATAATTTTTAGAGCAAAGGGATGATAAAAACAAGCACAGGCATCCAATGAATGCATATTATATTTGTCTTGACATATTATTATTTTTTCTCTGGCAATAATTTGTCTGTGTTTAGTGTAATAAATGAAAGTATTAATATCAAATTAATGTCACATACTCAACCAAAGAAAACCTTTCTGCTTGGATAACTTTCACGAAAACAATTCAGATGGATCCCAATGCCCAGTTGTCCCAATTAACTCATCTATGTTTTCATGTTGGGAAAAATGTGTGAGCCTAAGACGTTCACGTTCTCATCATGATTCATCTTGACAAATTGTACTTCCCCAGATACACAGTGCCTGAGTCAACAGCATATTATGTATATCTGTAGGTGTTACTACTGAACAGAAAGAACTGGAAAGCTATTCTCAGCTATGTGCTTCAAATTCCCAGAGAAGGATTTTTCAAGCATCACATTCTTTCACTCCAATTCCCATTTGCTATAACGTTTATGATTAAGGTGCAGGTCAAAGCTATTGCCATTCATATTCAGATACATCGTAATTCTATTTGCGATGGTATTTTCTGTGTATTTCTAATAATTCTTCGCAGCACAACTATAACACTTAGTTTATCTTAAAACACTATAATTAATTTGCATTATACACACAAAGTGATTCAGGCAATGAGGACAGGAATCCTAAAGCAGGGAATGTTTTTATCAGAGTATCAGAATTCTCTTTTGTATCCAGAAAAACAATGTCATTAACATCGAAAGGCCTCAGTAAAAAATACATAGAAACATAGAATGTGACGGCAGATAAGAACCATTCGGCCCATCTAGTCTGCCCAGTTTTCTAAATACTTTCATTAGTCCCTGGCCTTATCTTATAGTTAGGATATCCTTATACCTATCCCATGCATGCTTAAACTCCTTCACTGTGTTAACCTCTACCACTTCAGCTGGAAGGCTATTCCATGCATCCACTACCCTCTCAGTAAAGTAATACTTCCTGATATTATTTTTAAACCTTTGCCCCTCCAATTTAAGACTATGTCCTCTTGTTGTGGAATTTTCTTCTTCTAAATATAGTCTCCTCCTTTACTGTTCTGATTCCCTTTATGTATTTAGAGGGATAAGTTAGTTACAAAAACAACTTTAGGTTAATAGAGCAGTTTTTGTGCATAGATCATGTCTCTGCAATCTCACTGCTCAATTCACTGCCTTTTAGGAGTTAAATCACTTTTGTTTCTGTTTATGCAGCCCAAGCTACACCTCCACTGGCTCTTACTGATACAGCCTGCATGAAAACAAAAAGGTTTAATTTTCACATGCAAGGAGGTGTGCCTAGAGTTCTTCAACAAAGTGATTTACCTCCTAAATGGTGGAGAACTGAGCAGTGAGACTGCAGTGGCATAATCTATGCACCCAAACTGCTTCATTAAGCTAAAGTTGTTTTGGTGACTATAGTGTCCCTTTAATGTTTTCTGATAAATTTTTCAAATGATCAGTCAGTTAACATTAAGTCATCATTAAAGTCTATTGAAATTTGTGATTATGATCGTTTGAAAAAAAAAGTTGATGCTATTGTCACTACTTAGAAAGTTTTATATCTGAAACTTCATTACTCTGGAGCTATACATTAATTGCTTATGTGTTCTAATAAATCAAGCCCATTTTCTTATGGATTTTACTTGTTCATTCTACAAAATGACAATGGAGGGAATGGTACGGCTCAGACATACAGTGAGCACTCAAAATAAATCTCCATTCGACGGCCATATTATAATTAAAAATAACAAAATGAATGGTAATAATAACAGGGCCAGCCCAGGGCATTGTGCTCCCTGGGTCCAAGCATGAAATGCTGCCCCCCCTCCAACAAAACCACACCAATCAAAGCACACCCACGTCCATAGTGTGTTTGTAGTGGATGCAGTGTGTGTGTGAGTAGTGGATGCAGTGTGTGTGTGTGTGTGTATAGTGAATGCAGAGTGTGTTTAGTGGATGCAGTGACTGTGTTGGTGGTGTTTGTGGTGATAAGTACATTTGTGGGAGTGAGCAGTTTTAAATTTTTTAATTTTAATGTATTCCCTCTCCTCCCTGCCTCTTACCTGTGGGCAGGGAGGGGCATACATGATTCCATGGTGGTCCAGTGGAACTGGAGGACAGTGAAGAGGGAGCCCTGCGAGTTATCTTACAGTGGTAATCACTATATGTATGTGCAAATAGGCGACCCGGGCCCTGCTCCAGATTTATTAAAGGTAAAGGGGCTGCTTAATGCCACCCCTGTCACAGTGTTGCCTGGAGCCGTGGCCCCACTGGGGCCGATGGATGGGCCTGCCCTGAATAATAATAACACTGCTACATATTACGGATAAATAAATTTTTTTTTAAAAAATTGTGTCTACAGGGGCTGAAAAAATGTAAGACATTAGTTGCTCTCTACGATGAAAATGACTTGCTTTCAGCAACAAATTGTTCCCTTTCGGTTTTCAAAACAATGTAGAAACAGCATCTATTATTTTAAATGTTTACTTTTCTAAGTATTCACATCCAAAATTATTTCATGGCCAAAGTGAAAATTCCCTAATTGCACTGATGGAAAATAAGTCTGTGAGATGCAAATGTTTGAACGATAGCCAGGCATTCATGTGAGCTGGCAATTATTATGTTGGCAGTTTCCTGATTACTGAGCATGGAATAGCTGACAGACCGAATGCTTTCTTCCCTCAATTGGCTAAATCTATCAGCTAAATCACTTACAGGAACAAAAATGCATTGTCAATGTGGCTACAATTAATTTTATTAATCACAAGCATAACGACAGTTAGTTATTTATGAAAATGGTTTTATAAACATGTCCTCATTACTAACATGATTTGTTAGGAGACATACGTGACTATAATAGTGTTGTTCTGAAAATACATTAATCTTTTTTAATGCGTAAAAGTACTGTGTGAATTAATTTATGTCTAGAATGGCTGGATTTTACATGTAATGTACATGCTAAGCGCCATAACCACAACAGCTTATTTTACTAGTTATGGTACACATACCTCCAAAGTGTCCCTGCTTAGGAGGGACAGTCCCTATTTTGGCCCCAAATCACTATGTCCCTCTTTTTCTTTCAAAATGTCATTGTTTTTAGGAGCTCCATTTTTTGGGTATGTCTATGTTTGTATCAGAGCTCCGCAGCAATAATATTCACACTGATGTGTCTGTAAACGACAATAAATGTGTTTAACCCCTTAAGGACACATGACATGTGTGACATGTCATGATTCCCTTTTATTCCAGAAGTTTGGTCCTTAAGGGGTTAGACATCAGTTTGTGTAAAAAAGATACATTGCTCTAAATTACATTTTAGTTGCATCTTTTATTATTAGTAAGTCGCCTAAAATGTATCTGAACATCCCCAACCACTTGCCACACATCTACTCACACAAAAAAATTAAAGTGCCCCATTTGTCCTTTGAAATGTTAGGTGGTATGCATTCATATTATCTTTCCAAAGCTGCTTGATCTTGGACAGCAATGACATATTTCAAGCATAGGGGGAGGCTTAGCCACATTCAAAAACATGGAACAAGCAATGTATATTGTCCCTTTCTCTGCCAAGTTATTTACATACTCATCATTGTAGCATTTATTTGAAACATGAGATACACAACTAACATCATTTTAATGTTTCATTTATATATTCATCATTCAAGGTGCTAATTTAGCTATATTGTATACAATATTGCAAAATGGTACAAATACATTTAGTTAGCGTTCTATTAACTAAGATGACACTATTTCTAATATAACTATGAACATGGCACTAATTCAGTAAATTTAAAGCACTCCAATTATTGTTAAAGCTTCAACAGCACACGTTACCGCAATTCTTTATTTCTAAATAAACACTGTATTATTCTAATGAATAATTCAAATTAGGGTACTTCTACCAAATTTTCACTCTCTCTCCCATCTCCTCATCCCAACTTTTACACCTAAATTAGCTCTAGTAAACAATAAAACCCTTGCTCAACCCCCCCCTACCCCTAAATCCCCCACCCCCATTGCTTCAGATGTACACATATTGTCTCCAAAAACCTGGAAATCTCTAACTTTAGATCGATTTTGACTTTCAACACAAGCATCAACTTGTGTGATAATATGTTGGCAAGAGGACAAATATTATTTAGTAATTTTTTAAAATCCTGTCCAAGTAAACTACTTGTTAGAATGAAAATCATCTGATACAGCCTAAAAATTTTTGGTAGATAATGTATCCAGAGTGCATCAACAAGTTTCCTATGTCCAGTTGTGGCCTTCATTGTTGAGAAGACGTTTGTTACCCTGTGTTATTACATACACATCTATGCCTACCAATCCTTCATAATTGTATAAAATAAAGTTGGAGGTGATGGTGATGATACTGCTCTTATTACTATATCCTTTTAGCGTGAGTTATGTTAGGTTAAGACCAGCTATTCTGCAGAGGTTTTCCAATGAATATCAATGAATTTATGTATGCCAGAAGTTGATACTGAATAGCATGTTCGACAATGTACCTTATTTCTCATTATGGGTACATAGCCCATTTTTAATTATGCTTGCCACTAGGTATGTGTTTCATAGGTTGAATTAGAGTACATCATTTCCTATCTATTGATATTGTGCAACATACTGAATAAACCCTAATAATTTTGCCTTCTGATATTCTCCTCTTATCGCATCTCAATTACTTTATTCACAACTAGAATCATGTAAGAGCTAAGCTCAGGTTGAAGTACTGGTTTACGTGTATCAATCATTGACTTCTTAAAGAAACAAAACCACTGCATTGTAGTATAGTGGCATTGTTGTCAAGATGCTGTCCCTGAAGTCTGACAGTTCTAAGCCCTGCCATTTGTGAGAAATGTCAATGTTTACATTTGTCACTGCATTGCTTCTCATTGAGGAGAATCCTATTGGTGCCACATGGCATTTACAACACGTGTGCAGTAGGACTCTCAATTTTTTCCTATGGAGAAACATCCAACCAGATGACCTCAGATGAAGAGTTGTTACTGCAGAAAGACCAGGATTCTGCTGGATGGAAGGTGAGTTTAATGTTTTTTTTTTTTTACTTTCTACTGGGGGCCTTAATCTAAAAGGCACCATCAAAACTCAAATATGTATTTATAACAGTACATCAACAACCTCTTCTTATCCTCTATAACCTTGGTCTACGAGACTCTGCATTTTTCTGATACTCTTTCTACATCTTCCAGCGCTCTTTTAGTGTTTCTCTTTCTGGCTCTTCCTTTCCTCTGCAACCCCTCTATGTCGGTGTTCCCCAAAGTTTTGCCCTTGGTCTGCTCTTGATCTATACTGCCTCTCTTTGCAAACTCATCTGCTCTTTTGGCTTCCAATATAATTTCTATGTGGATAACATGAAATCTATCTTTCTTCTCCTGTTCACTCGCCATCCCTCTTGATTTGTGTCTCTGACTGCCTCTCTGCTATTTCCAACTGGATGGCTGCTCATTTTCGTAAACTTAACCTGTCCAAAACAGAGATTCTCGTCTTTCCTCTCCCAAGTTACTCCCGTGTCTGTCTTCCTCCAAGTCAAAAGCCCTACCATCAGCTCTGCCTCACAGGCTTGCTGCCTAAGTGATACCTTTGACTCCAACCTTTCCTTCACCTCTCAAGTCCAGTCACTTCTATCTCAAAAACAATAGCTCATATGCACCTCTATTTAATGCCAGATGTGGCCATGGTGCTGGTCCATGTCATTATTATCATTCGCTTTATTTTTCTTATTTATTTATAAAATATTTTAACAGGAAAGATACATTGAGATTTCTCTTGGTTTCATGTATGACCTGGGCCTTGACTACAGCAATCTACTTCTCAGCCCTTAAGGAATTAAGACAACCTGACAATGTGATTTTTAAACCTGCTGACAAGGGTGGCAATATTGTATTACTTACAAGAGACAATAATGTAAAAATGTGTAAGGCTCACCTTGATGACCATCTATGTTATAGAGCATTAACATCAGACCCCACTACAGAATACATATCTAAACTACATATTTTACTGTCAAAAGCCCTATCACAGCAAATCATAACTAATGATGAATACAAATATCTTCTGCCACATAAAAATCCAACTATTGCCACTTTTTATTGTTTGCCAAAGGTGCATAATGCTCTTAAAACACCACCACACAGACCTATTGTGTCTGGCAACAATTGCCTAACAGAAGGGGCCAGCAGATTCATTGACAAGATCTTACACCCAATGGTCACTAAACTAACCTCCTACCTTCAAGACACCATTCTATCCAGTCTAGACGTGGTCGAATATACCACACGACATACAAGCATGGACATTTTTCCTAGACTCTCATCTTATGACAACTTTAAAAAAAAACTTATTCTTGAACTATTCACATTTGTCCTCACACACAATTATTTCATCTTTGATGGAAAATATTATCTTCAAGTTATGGGCACTGCTATGGGGACAGCGTGTGCCTACACTTATGCCAATTTGTTCTTGGGATGGTGGGAGCAGCATGTCATCAATTCTTCTAAATGGAGCCCATACCAGAGTTACATCGCCAAATAGTACAGATACATTGATGACATGCTGCTTCTATGCACTGGTTCAATCCCATGTTTTGAAAGCTTTGTCACAGAACTCAATGATAATGACATCAATTTAAAATTGACACATGTCATTGATGACAAAGAATTAATCTTTTTGGACCTCAAGATTTGGTTGACGGAGGAAGGAACAATTGTTACACAATTATACAGAAAACCAACATCTACCACTGGGACAGTTATCACCCCTTTAAATTGAAAGCCTCTATCCCTTACGGGCAATACCTCTGAGCAATGAGAAACTATTCAGATGACCTAATCTTCTACTAGGAATGCCAACTCCTAAAACAGCACTTCAAAACATTAGGCTACCCTAATAGAGTTTTAAAAAGAGCGTACCAACGAATCATACTGATAGATAGACCCTCTAGTTTGAGGTCTGCTAGGACAAAAGACAATCCATCTACACTGAGATGTATAGGTATTTTTGAAAGTGCTTGGCCTACTATGTCTAACATTGTGACAAAGAATTGGCCCATATTGCTGCATAATCCGACACTTAAACTTCAGTTAACGTATCATCTGGTAGTTATTGCCCAGAGATCACCAAATCTACAAAATTTACTTGTACATTGTCACCTGGAAAGTATTCCCCCTAAACCCAACTGGCTCACTAAAACCAAAGGGACTTTCAGATGTGGGCATTGCAAGGCATGCAAGTTCATCACCCCATCGACTATAGTCACATCTACACAATCTAAAATCAAGGTACACACCAATGCATTAATTAATTGTAGCACCACTTGCATTATATATATATATATATATATATATATATATATATATATATATATATATAATATCTCATGACATGCAGTTGTGGTGCTCAATATATAGGCAAAACCATCCAGCAATTTCGATGCTGGATACTCCAACATGCAGGCTCCATTACAAATGTCACCACTCCAACTCCAGTTGCGAGACATATACAGAATTTTCATGATGGACTAGTTTAGAATCTCTGCTTTCAAGCAATTGAAAAACTGACCCCTAACCCGAGAAAAGGGAATTTCAATAGACATCTATTATAAAAAGAATCCAAATGGATCTATTCATTTCAGACATTAACTCCCCTTGGATTAAATGAAGAATTTATTTACAAACCATTTATCCATAATTGAGTTCTTATATGGCAAATTTATTCTAATTGACATATTTATCTTCATCCACTTTATTCTTTAAAACACATAAAATATTAAATCATCTTTTTATTATTTTTTAATAACTTACATTACAATCGTACTATCATTGTAGTATGTGCCGTAGGTATACTGTAATTTAATACTTAAACAAAAATTACTCAAATTCATAACATATCCCTACTAACAAAGTGCATTTTTCTCTAATAGTTCTCATAACATACATCTTCCAAACTTAGACCTCTATTTTCTCGGCAATGCTTTTCATACCTACATCACCAGTCAGCTTGCCACATATAAGCATATTTCTGCTTATTTAATTTAAATCATTTTATATCATCTGTTAGACTTATTTTTGTTCATTATCACAAACGTTTATCGTGTCACTTTAATTCTTTAATACTTCATTGGCCACTTTGCACTGCCAAGTTTATGTTATATTTTTTAGCTTGCTGGTTCGGTCTACCTTAGAAACATAGAATGTGACGGCAGATAAGACCTTCAGTCTAAACCTATTAGACACATTAGACACAATACTGTAATAATTTTAAAACAGATTGATTTCGGTCGATATACTATTACAATCAATATTTCTTACATGATTAGAATCTCGAGTGATATTCATATCACTATCTCAATTCTCGCAATTAATGATTTAACATGACTTCATCAGCATTCCGGGAGACCAGTCAGACCAAATGGTACATCATTTGAACCCAAAATCCCAGGACGTGGGTTCCCCCTTGAAGAGCCACTTACCGGCGATACGCGCGTCGGGTCTTAGTGTCAAACTCCAACCCTGCTGACAGATAATACCGCTTCAGATTGATATTATCTGACATTCATATTTATACTATCTTGTTATTTTTATTATAGAGGCCAGCAGGGAAAGGGTGTATTAACTTCGCCTTCTGTATAGATAGTAGCTAGTAGGTTTCAGTGTTTAGCTTATTAGGTGCCCTCGAAGGCATAGATTTAGAGTCTTACATATAACGAATTAGGATTGGGTGGTTTCACCATTAGATATATTTGTAGCAGACATTTAAGTGCCCTTGAAGATACAGATTTAGGGCTTACTTATTGCTAACTTATTCCTTAGATCTGCTCAACCTCATATTGTTTTTCTTCTCTCAAGATACCCAAAGCTCATTCCGCAATATACCTACTTATCCTAATATTGCTCTATCTGTACACTTTAGTACATTTGCTTTTGCTAATCTATATACTGCTACTATAGGCACATATATCCCTTTTTCAAGGCATTTAGGTCATAATCCCCTCCTTTTTAGGTTCACCTAGTACTATAATTTCTTTCTACTTAGGACATATGCTGTAACTCGGGGCCGCCACCAGAAATTTTGGGGCCCCTAACTCAGCTCAGAGTCTGGGCCCCCTGGGGCCCGCCTCCTAATACCGCCTACGGGGTCCGCCTCCAAATACCGCCCACAGGAATACACACACAGACACAAACACACACACACTGATACAAAAGGACACAGATACATACTAACAGACACACATACTGAAACAGACATACACACATACAGGCATACATACTGATACACACATACTGAGACATACACACATATACAGACACACAAGCATACATAGTGACAGACAGACACATACTAACATACATACAGACACACATGCATGAGGACATAAAGACACATGCATACATACACACTGACATACATACAGACACCGACATACATACACACATACATACAGACATATTGACATCCATACACACATACATTCATAATGGCATACAGACATCCATACATTCAGACTGACATACATGCATACAGACATCCATACACACATGCATACATTCATAATGATATGCAGACATACATTCATACTGACATACATATATACATACATAATGACATACAGACATTCATATACACATACATACATGCATACATATATACATAAAGACATACATAATGACATACAGACATACATTGATACTGGCAGCCAGACATACAGACATATATGCATACATACTGACAGACTGATAAACATACATATTGACAGACATATAGATATAAATACATACTGACAGATATACAGACATACATAGACATACGTACATACTGACAGATATACAGACATACATAGACATACGTACATACTGACAGATATACAGACATACATATACATACATACAGACATAGAAATACATGCAGACATACATGCATACAGAGAGACATACAGACATACACACATAGACATACATGCATGCATACTGACAGACACACATACATAGACATACATGCATACAGACATGCATACATGCATACAGACATGCATACATACATACAGACATGCATACATACATACAGACAGACATGCATACAGACAGACAGACATACATACACATACATAGACATACATGCATGCAGACACGCATACAGAGAGACATACATACAGACAGACAGACATTACAACCTTTATAGTGGTGATGGATTGCACCTAAACGGGAGAGGGTCTGCAGTGCTGGGGGATAGGATGGCTAGAAGGTTGGAGGAGATTTTAAACTAGTAGTAGGGGGGGAGGGTCATAGCAATCTACAAAATGGAGATAGGACAGAAAGGAGATGGGCTTTAGCACAGTATAAGGGGGGTGGAAACGGGGGGAGGGGCAAGCTCAGAACAGAGAAGCTGTGTAATGTTGAAAATTCACAAAATATACAAGTGACGCATAATATTAAATGTATGCTTACTAATGCAAGGAGCCTAAATAACAAAATGGGGGAACTAGAGGCATTAGCATACACTAAACAATATGATATAATAGGCATAACTGAAACATGGTGGGATGAGACACATGACTGGGCAGCTAACTTAAATGGGTACATGTTATTTAGGAAGGATAGGAAAAACAAGAAGGGTGGTGGGGTATGTTTGTATGTCAAACATGATTTAAAGCCAAATGTTAAGCAAATGGAATGCGAGGAGGATAATGTGGAAGCTTTATGGGTAAATATCTGCTTGGGGGAAAAGAAGGGAAACCAACTATTGGTTGGGATATGTTATAAACCACCTAATGTTAATATTGACGAGGAACAACAGCTGTTTGAGCAAATTGAGAAAGCTGCAAATCTGGGTAACACTTTAATTATTGGAGATTTTAATTACCCGGATATAAATTGGGACAGAGGGACTAGTGCCTCAGCAAAGGGAATTAGGTTTTTAAACTTGTTAAATGACACCTTCATGTCACAACTTGTACAAGCACCAACTAGAATGGATGCTTGTCTGGACCTGGTTTTAACAAACAACGTTGATCTTTTGACCAACATTCAAGTAGGTGAGCACTTGGGAAATAGTGATCACAATATAGTGTCCTTTGAAATAAACTCAAAAAAACAAAAGCACATGGGGAATACTAAAACATATAATTTTAAAAAGGCCAATTTCAATAAGTTAAGGGAAGCTTTACAATATATTGACTGGCATAAACTCTTTAGTGAAAAGAACACTGAGGATAAATGGATCATCTTCCAACAAATATTACAAAGGTACATTTCTCAGTATGTACCATTGGGAAATAAATATAAAAGAAACAAATTAAAACCAACATGGCTTAGTAGAGAAGTAAAACAAGAGATTACAACTAAGAGAAGGGCATTTAAAGCATTTAAATCGGACAAATCAGATGCATCTTATAAAAGATATAAGGATGCAAATAATGCGTGCAAAAAGGCAATTAGACTTGCTAAACTTCAAAATGAAATAATGATAGCTGAAGAGAGCAAAACCAACCCCAAAGCATTTTTTAAGTACATAAATTCTAAAAAAAAACAAAATGAAAGTGTAGGTACACTAAAAACTGAAACGGGGGTGTTAATTAATGAAGACCAGGAAAAGGCAGGAATTTTAAATAACTATTTCTCCTCCGTATATATTAAGGAAGAACCCATGGCAATAGATGTGCAAATGATTGCTACTAAAAACTTGCAGAATAATTGTAATTGGTTAACTCAAGACAAGGTGCTGCAGCAACTAAAGAAAGTTAATATAAACAAAGCTCCAGGGCCTGACGGTATCCATCCACGTGTACTTAAGGAACTAAGTGCAGAAATAAGTGAACCTCTGTTTTTAATCTTTCAAGATTCTTTTCTTTCAGGAAGTGTTCCGGAGGATTGGAGGAAGGCAGATGTGGTTCCTATATTCAAAAAGGGTTCAAAATCCTTGCCTGGAAATTATAGACCTGTGAGCTTAACTTCTGTGGCTGGTAAAATATTTGAAAGTTTATTAAGGGATAATATTCAAGAATTCCTTGAGAAGAACATGGTTATCAGCAAAAATCAGCATGGTTTTATGAAGCACAGGTCATGTCAAACTAACTTGATTGCGTTCTACGAAGAAGTAAGTAGAAGTATAGATCAGGGTGTTGCCGTGGATGTGATCTTTTTGGATTTTGCCAAGGCATTTGATACAGTTCCACACAATAGATTAGTGTTCAAACTCAAGGAAATCGGTCTAGATGAAAATGCTTGTTCTTGGGTACAACATTGGCTTAAAAACAGAGTACAAAGAGTTGTCATTAATGGTAAATTTTCAAGCTGGACAGAGGTGGCAAGTGGTGTCCCTCAGGGGTCTGTTCTGGGACCCCTTCTATTTAACATGTTTATAAATGATCTTGAAGACCGCATTGAAAGTCATGTTTCAGTGTTTGCAGATGACACAAAACTTTGTAAAACAATACAATGTGAGCAAGATATTACTTTGCTGCAGAGGGATTTAGATAGACTGGGAGACTGGGCACTCAAATGGCAGATGAAATTTAATGTTGAAAAATGCAAAGTTATGCACTTCGGCGTAAAGAATACACAAGCAACGTATACCCTTAATGGAAGCGAATTAGGGATAACAACACATGAAAAGGACTTGGGAATTGTTATAGACAACAAACTATGCAACAATGTGCAATGTCAATCAGCAGTGGCCAAGGCCAGTAAGGTATTGTCATGCATGAAAAAGGGCATTCATTCTCGGGACAAGAATATAATTTTGCCTCTTTATAAATCACTGGTAAGACCCCATATTGAATATGCTGTGCAATTTTGGGCACCTGTTCTAAAGAAGGATATTATGGCACTAGAAAAAGTGCAGAGGCGGGCTACAAAATTAATAAAAGGAATGGAACATATCGGCTATGAAGAAAGGTTAACAAATTTAAACCTATTTAGTTTAGAAAAACGTCGCCTGAGAGGGGATATGATAACATTATACAAATATATTCGGGGCCAATACAAACCATTGTGTGGAAATCTATTCACAAACCAGACTTTACATAGGACACGAGGTCATGCGTTTAGACTGGAAGAAAGAAGATTTCGTCTAAGGCAAAGGAAAGGTTTTTTTACTGTAAGAACAATCAGGATGTGGAATTCTCTGCCTGAGGAAGTGGTTTTATCAGAGTCCATACAGATGTTCAAGCGGCTACTAGATGCATACTTGCAAGAACAGAATATTCAAGGATATAATCTTTCAATGTAGGGTAATAACTGCTTGATCCAAGGATAAATCTGACTGCCATTCTGGGGTCAAGAAGGAAATTTTTTCCTAGCTTGTTGCAAAATTGTGCTTCAAACTGGTTTTTTTTTGCCTTCTTTTGGATCAACAGCAAAAAACAAATGTGAGGAAGGCTGAACTTGATGGACCCAAGTCTCTTTTCAGCTATGTAACTATGTAACTATGTAACATGCATACAGACAGACATACAGACATACATACACACACATACATAGACATGCATGCATACAGACATGCATACAGACATGCATACATACACATACAAAGACATGCATGCAGACAGACAGACAGACAGACATACAGACACTGACATCCATACACACAGACATACACAGACATACATTCATAATGGCATACAGACATACAGACATCCAGACATTCAGACTGACATACATGCATGTATACAGACATCATACACTCATGCATACATTCATAATGATATGCAGACATACATTCATACTGACATACAGACATACAAATATACATACATAATGACATACAGACATACATATATACATACAGACATACATTGATACTGGCATACATACATACATACATTCATATACACATACATACAGACATACATGCATATATACATACAGACATACATTGATACTGGCAGACAGACATACATACATATATACATACTGACAGACATATATACATACATACTGACAAACATATAGACATACATACATACTGACAGACATACAGACATACATAGACATACGTACATATTGACAGACATACAGACATACATAGACATACATACAGACATAGACATATATGCAGACATACATACATGCATACAGACAGACAGACATACAGACATACACACATAGACATACATGCATGCATACTGATAGACAAACATACATAGACAAACATACATAGACATACATACAGACAGACAGACATCCAGGCAGACATACAGGCATGCATACACATACATAGACATACATGCATGCATACCGACAGACAGACATAGAGACATACATACACATACATAGACATGCATACATACAGACATACAGACAGGCATACATACATAGAGATGCATGCATACAGACATACATACATACATTCAGACATGCATACATGCATACATGCATGCATGCATGCATACAGACAGACATGCATACATAGAGACAGATATGCATACACATACATAGACATACATGCATACAGACAGACAGACATGCACACATACATACATACAGATACATGCATGCATACAGACAGACATGCATACAGACAGACATGCATACAGACAGACATGCATACAGACATGCATACAGACATGCATACAGACATGCATACAGACAGACAGACATGCAGACAGACATGCAGACAGACATGCATACATACATACACATACATATACATACATACATGCATACAGACAGACATGCACACAGACATACATACAGACAGACATTCATACATACATACACATACATGCATCCATACATACAGACAGACATGCATGCATGCAGACAGACAGACAGACAGACATACAAACATACAGGCAGACATACATACATACATACATACACATACATAGGCATGCATGCATGCATGCATACAAACAGACATACATACAGACATACAGGCATGCAGACAGACAGACAGACAGACAGACAGACATGCATGCATACAGACAGCCATACATACACATACATAGACATGCATGCATGCAGACAGACAGACAGACATGCATACAGACATACAGACATACACATACATAGACATGCATGCATGCATGCAGACAGACAGACATATATACAGACAGACAGGCATGCATGCATACAGACAGACAGACATACATTTAGACAGCCATGCATACAGACAGACATACATACACATACATAGACATACATGCATACAGACAGACATGCATACGGACAGACAGACATACATACATGCATGCATACAGACATATATACATACATACATAGACATACATACACACACACACACAGCTCATTTTCCAGCCACCCTCCTGTTTCTTACCTTTTCTTTACAGGAGGGTGGCTGGAGCTGATGGGAGTCGGCATGGCTCTCCCTCACTGCCAGACGCACACTCCTCCCACGCGGCTGCTTTTTTTATTTTTATTTTTTTAAAGGGGCCCGGTCGCGCTATACCATGACCACATCGCTGACCAGGCCCCTGAAGATATAGGGCCCATCGGGGCCATAAGTGCATGGGCCACCCGATAGGCCCCATCAGCGTGCGGGCACAGTGCAATTGCACCGGCAGCAGTTCCGCCGCTACATGTTGTCACCCCTGATGGCGGCCCTGCTGTAACTGGACAGATTGCTACTTTGGTTTTTTTCTCTTTGTGTTGCACTTTTTATTTAGGTACCTGGTTATATTGTTAAATACTTTTCATTATACATTTCTCCTATATAGTAACTTAGCAGTATATTCTCTTTTTACCACTCAGATTTCCTTTTTCTATATAGCAATGGTATAGCGAATTATTTTCTATTCTTTTTTCTCAATATTTTCCCGTGCCTTTCAGTTACTCCTTTTTAATTATACCCATTAAATGTTATATTTTAATAATTCTGTCTATTACGTTATGACGCGTGGACGTGCGGACGTACGCTCACCGTGATGACGGAGTAGGAGGGGAACCCGCCATGCATTGCCGAGGCACCCGCGGCAGCCGCTTCTGAAAGCCTCACTCACTTATGAATGCCTCCCTCTCTCCCGCGTAACCGAAGATCAACTAAATTATATCTCCCCCTACCTGAACGACAATTGGACCGATTGTAAAAAAAAAATATTAGCGGTGAAAAATACTTTATTTGACTGAGGGTCTGTATCCTCAGCGCTCCGAGCGTTCTACTCCGAGAAAAAAAAAAACCAAACAAACAAACAAAAAACTTATTTTTTACTCAGAAGTTCTGGAGGTGTTGTTTGGAGAGAACCACGTGTGCGCCGATATAAACGCCAGCAATATTACAGTGCAGAATCCTTTTCTACTTTGAAAACTTTGAATTTATTGCAACTCGAATTTCCACACCGACTGCTCATATCTGGCAGTAAGTATAATCTTGCATGGCAAATTTGGCAGTTATTTAAATCATATGTGGTCCATGTTCAGGATAATTACAAATATATTTCTTATATATATGTAAATGAAAAATTGGGGACATTGGTATATATACTGAAATTATAAAGAAATCAGAAGATGGGAGAAACACAGAAGTAGAATTAAGAGAAAAGAGAAAGAAAACAAAAAGAGAGGGAGGCGAAGAAGGGGGGAGAGAGGGAGCTGAAGCAGAGAAGGAAATAAAGGAAGCCAAAAGACAGAAGTAAAGAAAAGCAAAAGCAAAGAGATATCAGAGACTCAGACATAATATGGGCGCTTAAATAGGTCCAAAAAGAAAGAAAAAGGAAAGGAAAAAAAAAAAAGAAAAACCCCGAAGATTCACAAGAAATAGAATATTTAATTACAATATATTGAATAGAAAGAATCAAGAATAAGACTAAAAAGAAAGAAGGAAAAAAAAAAAGAGACAAATAAGGCCCCAGAGAGAAAGATAAAGAAAAAGGGGAAGGTGATAAATGAAAAAGAGAAATAATTAGAGAAGGAGATGAAAAAAGGAGGAATAAAGGTGGAAGAGAAAGAAGCAAAATTTTAAAAAAACTGAATAAAAGTAAAAAAAAGTGAAATTTAAAGGGAAAGTGGAAGTAGAAGGAAAGGAAAGTGAAAAAGAAGGGGAAATAGAGTAAATCCCACAGTCAGCATTACATCTTGGTTGGGGTCTCACTGTCCTCCACCCACCCCTGACCCAAGACCAGGATCCAGCTTCCAGTGGTTAGACCTCTCCTAGTTCAGAGAGTAAAGCAGGATGCTCTTACAAGAGCAAGTGTTGTAATCCGAAGGAGTACAGTGATTACAGCAATCCCCAGAGTGAATAAAGCTGTCCCCTCCACACATGAAACGACAATTTATGTCAAGGGTGAAGAGGAAATGTTTAATGGTAGCCACAACTGGCCTTATATGCAGGTCCCCATGCAAGAGGTTTTCCATAACATATTCCAAGGGCATTCCCCACTGGACCTGAGAGAGGGCTATGACAAGGTACACACTTTAATTACATTGGCTCTCAGGTCCAGGAAACTCCCACACAAAAGAGGATAATCCCTCCCCTGTGCCTGAGAGATAATTGAGTGAGGAACTATACTAAAATAAATTATTTCCAGGCACAGAAAACATAAATTTTACAATATCTCAAAAGTACCCCCAAAACACATGGAAACCGCACAAAAGTCACATCCTCTGATAGCCCCGACCTAGGGGACCAACATATCCAAAAATCAGCCAGAGCGGTTAGAGGGTTCGGGATTTCCATGGAAGTAATAGTTTTGACTGACCGTGCACATGGTCGGTCTCTCTTTCTGGAGTACAAAAGTACATAAATCACATAAGTTTTCAAAGGGCCCATAGTCTTTTCTCAAGAGGCTGGCCAGCAGCCCCTTCCAAGAGCCCATGGTGAGGGTACATTCGCAACAAGTATGTTTACTTGTGTGTATCTGTATGTGCATATCTGTGTCAGTGTGTGTATCACACATGGCACACAAATACACACCTGCATTCAAATAATAGCCCTGCACACAAATATACTGCTGCATCCAAATGGCAACAAAAACATACTTACATTGAAATACACAGACACTGCTCACAAATACAACCTAGCAAGAATACGAAAATTGTAGATCCCCATCTGACAAAGCAGTGTGAGTTGTATAACTTTTTGGCCACCTTTATGCTAGGGGGGAGGCCAAAAAATATCTTGTGTTATGACCCTTTCTACATCAATTTTGCACTGGCCAGTATAATAGATGATATAAAAAAAAAAGTGGGAATTTAATTGTAGAAAGGACCAAATCCCCTTTAAATAATCTCTTCTATAGTTGGTGAAGTACTTACTGAGAGACAAACACAGACACACATACTGACACCCATACTGACACACACACACATACTGACATACATACTGACACACACACACACACACACACACACACACATACTGACAGACATACTGGCACACACAGACAAGTAATACTTGTGCATCTGGAGAAGTCACTTAAAAAACAGTCAGGCAGTTAATTTTTCAGAGTTAAAATGTGATTTGTTATTTAATTTCCTTGCCATCTTTTTTTTTTTTTTTAAATGGACGTGCGACTTGCTGCACAATGGGCCTGCACCAAGGGATTGTACTTGCCCCCTAGGCTAAAAATTGCCAGTTGGCCCCTGATTAAACCTAAACGTTTGTTAAATTCCAAAAGTATAGAACCTCTCCAGTGATGCAAAGGCTTTAAATTCAATATAAATAGATTTCACATATATTAACTTGCACTCAGATTTATTGAGTTGGTGATCCTCATTGTAAATATGTATATGTGTCATGTACTGCAATACATAGAATAAATCTATTCCTCCTTGATGCTCACCTTATCACGAATTGACTTGCTGTCATTTGTTATTCATGCATTTTAATTCTTTTTTGAAGAGCTGTCAGCAAATGTGAATGCCTTGGGATTCATAATGATTTATTTTCTATCTGTTTATTATTAATTTCTGAAGCAAAAAAAAAAAAATCTTAATAAGAAAATAAAAGAGGGAGTCCTTGAACGTAAATGCCCTGGCAGTCTTGTATGTTTTATTGTTCAGAAAAGGTCACATATTGTCAGGGTTTTGTAACCCAAACACAACAGAGAATAGGGAAACAGTAGCTAGTATGAGATAATAGAAAGAACCAGATACGTATACCAGACATTAGAGTGGCCTGGCTTAAAGTGTGTCCAAGATAGGCAAAAATACAATGTCAGAATGTAAGCCAAGGTCAAGGAATCCAAAAATACTCCTACAATGATTAAAGGACCACTATAGTGCCAGGAAAACATACTCGTTTTCCTGGCACTATAGTGCCCTGAGGGTGCCCCCACCCTCAGGGACCCCCTCCCGCCCGGCTCTGGAAGGGGAAAGGGGTAAAAACTTACCTTTTTCCAGCGCTGGGCGGGGAGCTCTCCTCCTCCGATCCTCCTTCTCTCCTCCCCGTCGGCTGAATGCGCACGCGCGGCAAGAGCTGCGCGCATTCAGCCGGTCACATAGGAAAGCATTCATAATGCTTTCCTATGGACGCTAGCGTGCTCTCACTGTGAAAATCACAGTGAGAAGCACGCAAGCGCCTCTAGTGGCTGTCAATGAGACAGCCACTAGAGGCTTTGGGGGAAGGCTTAACCCATTCATAATTATAGCAGTTTCTCTGAAACTGCTATAATTATGACAAAATGGGTTAACCCTAGAAGGACCTGGCACCCAGACCACTTCATTAAGCTGAAGTGGTCTGGGTGCCTAGAGTGGTCCTTTAAACAAGCCAGGGTCCAGGATAACAGAAAAGCAGAATGGTCTATACTAAGCCAGTTCAGTAACAAGAATACCAATAAGTCGTAACGCACTCTCTGACAAAATAAACCATGATAAGGCAATGATACTAAAGAAGAGGAAGTATATATAGGGATAACCCCAATGCCATGGACAGCATCATCACCCTGTGCCAAATAACACCAATATGTGTGACTTAAGAACGGCGCCTGATGTGTCTTGCTTATATGATCTGAAATAAACTATTTATAAATAGACTTAGTATTACAGGGTCTTGTAACTATAAGGACTCCTGTAGTCGGTGCAAGGTTGCCATGGTAACACAGGAAGGTTGCCATGGTAACACAGCAATCCCGCGAGACCACTGACTAGCACTGCACTTGGAGTCGGGGTATGCCGCTTGGCCTCCAAGTTTAAGGTAGCAGAGCACACCGTGCTCGATGTGAAAGGAGAGGTGCAGAATCCCGAATTTGGAGGCTGCTGCACGGCTCCCATTGAAACCTGCAATAAAATATAATCTGTGGTTCTCAGGTTTATAATTAAGATACACACTCTGACAACATACAGATACACAGATACACACAATGACACAAACACACACAGATACACAAACTGACAACATACAGACACACAGATTCATGTACTGACAACATACAGATACACACACTGACACGCATACATATACAGACACATATACTGACAGTCATATTGACACAAACACATATTAACACAGGCACATATACTGACAGTCATATTCACACAGAAAGTCATATTGACACAATCATATTGACACAAATATACTGACACACATGCAGGCACATACACTGACACACACAGAAACATATACTGACAGACATACTGACACACGCAGACACATACACTGACAGACATACTGACAAACACAGACAGACATACTGACACACACACACTGACAGACATATTGACACAGACATATATACACCCTGTTCCAAATTATTATGCAAATTATATTTTTCTCATTTACCTAAATAATTGATGTAAATAACAGTCAGCATAATTCTCATGTTATCAACTATTAAGAGTACAATTCAAATTTTATTGAACAAACCTCCTAATGATAACAGTATTTTTTTTAAACATAAAAATGCACAATGCACTGTTCCAAATTATTACGCACAGTAAGTTTCAAAACAATTTATAGGTTGGAAAGAACTGAAAATTGTCATTTGTTGTGTTTGCAGCATATTTACTGAAATCAAAAGCTATTTCAATCAAACTTATAACAACATTTTAACTTTTTAAACATTTTAACAGGTGACGTTACATTTTAACATAGGACCCCTTATTTGATAGCAAGTCTTGCATCCATTGAACTTGTGAGTTTTTGGACAGTTTCTGCTTGAATTTGTTTGCAAGATGTCAGAATAGCCTTCCAGAGCTGCTATTTGGATGTAAACTGCCTCCCACCCTCAGAGATCTTTTGCTTGAGGATGCTCCAAAAGTTCTCAATAGGATTGAGGTCAGGGGAGGATGGAGGCCACACCATGACTTTCTCTCATTTTATCCACATGGCAGCCATTGATGCAGAGGTATTCTTTGCAGCATGAGATGGTGCATTGTCATGCATGAAGATGATTTTATTACGGAAAGCATAGTTCTTCCTTCTGTACCAGGGAAGAAAGTGGTCAGTCAGAAACTCCACATACATTGCAGAGGTCATCTTTACACCTTCGGGGACCCTAAAGGGGCCGACCAGCTCTCTTCCTATGATTCCGGCCCAAAACATGACTCCACCACTGCCTTGCTGACGTCACAGCCTTGTTGGAACAAGGTGGCCGTCCAAAAACCATCCACTACTCCATCCATCTGGATCATCCAGGGTTGCACGGCACTCATCAGTGAACAGGACTGTTTGAAAATTAGGCTTCATGTATGTTTCTGCCCAATGCAGCCGTATCTGCTTGTGAGCATTGGTTAGTGGTAGCTGAATAGAAGGTTTATGCACAGTTGCAAGACTCTGGAGGACTCTACACCTTGATGTCTGTGGGACTTCAGAGGCACCAGCAGCTTCAAATATCTGTTTGCTGCAATGTAATGGTATTTTAGCAGCTGCTCTCTTGATCTGATGCATGGATCTGGCAGAAATCTTCCTCAATGTGCCTTTATGTGCACGAACCCGTCTGTGCTCTGAATCAGCCACAAATCTCTTCATAGTGCGATGATCACGCTTAAGTTTTCGTGAAATATCTAATACAAACACAAAGATAAAGAACCGAGCTTGCAGCAACAGTAGCTTAGTATCCAACAGCTTAAAATACATAGTAAAAACAAAGAGAACGTTACCTGTGCTCTGGCCTAAATCCCAATGTACATTTAAACAAAATGGAGGCTCTTTAGTTTTATTCCAATGGCCATTTGAATATATAAGCTCACCTGCCACATCAAGGTAAGCCTCAATAGGAACTCACCTATAACAACAACCTTTTTTCTATTTTTTCTGTCTAGAGAGCATTATCACTGTTTTGGTAATACAGTTATAAATAGAATGTATCTAATATGTGCCCTTAGTTATATAATAAACTGGCTCCATTGGAACATACTATGTACCACTTAAGTGACAGTTGTTAATCTTAAAGGAGTATATCGAGAACAGTTTGATAACTGTTTACTGTACGGTATTAAGAGATGCATTTTATATGAATTTTAAAAAAAAATTACATTTATGTGGCCTGCACCTTTAAGAGACTATTTCGGATCCAGGATAAAAAAGCATTGAGATTCCGCCATGGCACTAATCTTGAGAAAGACCACATCCGCTAGGCAAAACGGTGATAGTGCTGGACTTACCATTTTAGTTTTACACTTCACCCATGAGGTTTTATCCTGTAGCGGCAATAGGAGTTGGCATCCAACAGGGGAGTGCTGTATCCTGGCTCGTGTGCACAGAGCGTTCGGCATCTCCATACCTGGACTGGTAACATACCGACCACATTGCTGCTTTATGTTCATATTGTATTTTTTAGCTGATCTTGGAAATAAGAATCAACATTAAATATCTTGTAAGGGGGAGGGGGGGGGGGCTGACTGCAGAGTGCATGTTGCTGCTTCCGCATCTAACCACACATAGTGCCGATTCCTGCTGTGCAGAGGCTGTGCCCCGACTTCTTGTAGCTACCAAGCGATAGGGGATACCGAGACCTACAAGATGACACCACACAAGTGGATTTTCTACCGGCTCTGACCTCCCTTATATTGGGGCCTACAAGCATGATACAAGGGGATACAAGTGAGATGGCCACTCTCCCACCGTCCTAACACAATGCAAGGCAAAGCTTGAGCCACCGTCCCAGCCTCTATGTACCGGTGGGGGTTATCCCAGTACCCACCAATCCGACACACACAAACTGCAGCTGTCCACTTCAGCTTAGGCTCCGGATGCGCCGGGCCTGACAACATGGTGGACGCAGCGCACCTATCGAGGCCTGCACCCACACAACCCACACCCAGAAGGCTGCACCTGATTTTCCAGTATTTCTGGGATCAACTGGAATGGCACCTCGCAAGGCCCTCCTCTGGAGGTAAACCACAGGAGATGGGGAGGCGGAGACAGAGTAGGCCTGTCCCGGGTAATGCATGCCCTCCTACCCCGACAACAAGCACTGACTGCCCACCTGGGCCGAGGGTCACAAGGAGGTTACCTCCGAAGCATTGTCCACATTGCCTGAAGCCCACCCGCCGCTTGCGGCTGCAGAACACCGGAGCTTTCATTGGTGCCCATGTAGGAAAAGACCTGGCACGCCGAGTCTGTGGCACGCGGATGCAGACCCTACATGAGGCCTGTGGCTGGGGGGAAGCTTTGCCTTCTTCGCAACTCACCTGCATCCTACAGATCCTCCAAGCATCAGCTTCTACAATGCCATGCAAGGGAATCGGCTGACGAAGCGGTCTGTGAACTGCGCCCAAGCACGTGAGCGAGTACAGCACCTGGACTGACACCCAGGGAGAATTGCACTGCTTTTGCTGAGCAACATTTAACCCACACAAGCGGACACCGACTCTTAGCGATCCCTAGATGCTGCACATGCTGTTGATTATCCGGCGACACCTCTCAGCACCTCAGCGAAGCATGTGTGTCCTAAGGTGGCAATTAGCCTGTCAATTTAAACTATTGAAGTAGGATTACGACTGTTTATTCTTGTTTCTAATATGCTTGAAAATCTACTCTTACACACTTAAGCAGTCATATATGTTTAATGTCTAAAGCTTGCTGACCCCAACGTGACCCAACACATTAGACATACTAATTCAGCTTGTATTCAGCCTACATCTTACATCTTATGTGCATTAAAATACCACTCACAGTACATAGAGCATGCATACCTCATAGCCTATCTTCTCACTCAACTTGTACTGTACAAATGTCACTCATTTATTTCAATTTTCACATTGCGCTGAATTACCCCTTAATGGTTAAGCATCACTATATAGTATAACTTGTTGTTTCTAGTGAGACTAGGATGTTTAAGTTACTTAATTTTTTTTTTTTTTTTTAAATGAGACAGATTATCCAGGAGTATACATACCAACTGTATTTTCAATATTGTACCATATGCATTAACTCCTTCACCTTGTTTTTTGCATTCTTTATTATGCTTTGTCTCAATAAAAGAAAGATTTACAATATATATATATATCGTGTAAGAGTTCTATATAGGGGGAATACAGAGTGTGTTAATACATTTACAGTTTTACACTTTGTTGCCATTTTTTCTGTGATTTTTAAGGTGGATACGATATATCAACCTGATAAGTGGATACAGTGTATTATAATACTGAAATTTCGTTAGAGTAAGTCTTGTACATTACCCAGACTGATACCCCGAATTGGAATTTGGATTTGTCTACATTTGAAAAGTTGTGGTACTTCAAATAATTTTGTTAGGGGAAGACCCACTAAGTGCTGACACTTTGAGTTGAAATACTGACAGACACATTTAAACAAAAAATAATATAGTTCAGACTATCTGAATAATATAATATGTAATAGGGAATAAGGGAAAGAACTCACATGGACCAGAGCCCTATCACCCCTGGCTCTGGGTTTGCAAGGCTCCACTTGAAAGGGGGAAAATCCCACACTGTATAGAAAAGGTCTGTATGGGGTGTTCTCTGTAGTCCAATGGTTCTGTGTAATATAGGACAGAGAGGCAGGAACCCCTAACTGAATAGCATCTTCAACAGTTTATTATTTAAAAAAAGGGTTAAAAACTCTTACTTTGCAAGTGGTGGGTCTGGCAAAGAGAGCTACCCACATAAAAGCGTATGTACATCAATATAATGCCTCAATAACAGTCACTACCGGGTTTCGAATGTCGTGATCACGTGATCACTTCCGGGTCCGTCTCTCCAATGATGTCTGCGTGATGCATTTCAACCGCCTTCCTGGGCTTCTTCCGATGGCATCTTGAATCTCTAGCTCCTTCTTTTAAGTTCTTTTAAGTGGGGAACTTAAATGAATGAGCTAGACATCCAAGACTCCTATAGTTATTCACTAAAGTGGTATTTTTTAGGAATTTAAAATAAATTAGAACAGGGTTATCCACTAAACACCAGATTTGTCTGAAAATAACCAAATTCTATCCGCATTTGCAATTCGCTGATTTAGTAAAGTCAAAATAAAACAAACAAATAAATAAATCAATATTTAGTAGATATATATCCAATGTAAAGCATTAATTAATTTCATTTAGCATTTTTTGCATTAGGATATATATAAAACCAATTCTCTTGTTTAATGCCTTTGCAAATCCTCCCCTTCTAATGAAGCCCAGACTTACTGCAGCCACCCAATTACAGACTTCTCAAAGCAGCATGATGAGGTGTTTGGAGTTCTTCTTTAAAGCAAAAAATAGCCAAGCTGGTACTATTACGAGTTGGGGAATTTTTCCAGATCAGCTATTTTAGCATGAAGATTACAATCAGATTTCTGTTCTCTAGACTTTTTGTCAGGAAGCCTATCTCTGCTGGGACTTGAATCCCTGTTTCCCACATTTTGCCTTTTCACTGTGTCACTGGGGAGCCTGCTGTCCTGGGCACAGAGGCGCACCTGGCGCATTTCCTTTGTTTAGCACCCCCAAACTTAAAAATTAAAAAAACACCTGCAATTTCTTGTTTTATGTTTCCAAGAATATTTATTGCACAAACGCGTAAACTGTATGTTAGAAAGAGTCTCCTCAAGGCCCCATTAGGGAGTTCAATGAAGACTAATAGGCCATGGAGAGGGATCTCTTTCACACTCTGGCCCCTTATTCGCTATATAGTAATAGAGTAATATAATAATAGCCTTTTTCTTGCTCCAGCTCCTGTGTGGGTCTGTTTCTCCCCCAACTCCTTTGTGCGTCTCTTTTTCTCCTTCCTCTCTTTGTCTCTTTTTCTCCACTGTGTGTCATTTCCCCTCCAGTCCATATGTGTGTCTGTTTTCCCCCAAGCCCTGCTGTGTGCCTCTTTGTCCACCCAGCCTGTTTGTGTGTCTCTTTCTTCCCCCAACCCCTTTGTGTGCCTCTCTTCACCTTTACCAGCCCTTCTGTGTGACTCTTTGTACCCCAGCCCTTCTGTGTGCCTATTTGTGGCTCCTCCAACCCCTCTGTCTGTCTCTATGTCCCATCAGCCCTTCAATGTGTCTTTTTGTGCCCCCAGCCCTTCTGTGGATCTCTTTGTGCCCCTCTGCCCCTCTCTGTGTCTCTTTGTCTCCCCAACCTGTTTTTGTGTATCTGTTTGTTCCCCCAGAACCTCTGTGTGTCTTTGTTCCTCCACAGCTCCACTGTTTGTCTCTTTGATCTACCTCAGCCCCTATGTGTTTCTCTTTGTCCCCCCAGCTCCTCTGTGTGTCTCTTTGTGCCCCCAGACCCTTTGTGTTTTTTCTTTGTGCCCCCAGTTCTTCTGTGTGTCTTTGTCCCCCTTTCCTCTCTATATGTGTCTTTCACCCTAGGCAGTGTGTGTCTCTTTGTGCCCACTCCGGAGCTCTTCTTTGCCCACCTTATTATTATTGTGCTGTGCACTTTTTTTGTCCTCCTCCCCTTTTGTGCCCTTCTTTTGTCCCCCTCCCATAATGTGCCATTCTATTGTCCATGCCCTCCTTCTGCTCAGCCTCACCTCCTTCCATGTAGTATGGTGGGGTACAGTCCGCGGTGGAGGGGCCTTTGTTTCCTGTACCTGGTCTGACAGGAAGCTCTTAGTTGCTCTCAGTGAGCACTTCTGTCAGACTGGGTAAAGGATTCAGAAGCTCCTCTACTGAGGTCCTCATGCTGGACCATGTTACATGCAGTGACTAGGAGGAGGGGAGTGCTATGCAGTGTGTTTCCCTCCTGCCACTCACTCAGAGATCATGCTCCATGGACCACAGTGCCATTCAGTCTGCCCCTGAATGGCACCCCTGAATGAGTGGCACTCAGGGTGGACCGGGAGGATTCCAGAGAATTGCCTAATTACTTTTCACCTGCCTATTTGCATTTATTGTTTGTTTTGTGGGGCACCTGTGCTCCTTTCTGTGCTGGCTGCTCCCAGTAAACAGAGCTAATCTGTCAGGATTACACGTTGATCCAGCACGCAGAACTGATTCACACCTAGGACTAAGGATAACATATAACTGGACCTTAGAATTTCTGGACTTAACTTATCCAAGAATAGTCAAAATACTAGCCGAGGTCAGGGACACAGAATCAGACACAACGATGAGGGAAAGTCAAAAGTTAAGGGTACCAGAATTAAGGGGAATCAAAACGAAGCCAAAGTCAAATACCAGAAAATAAAGATCAGGAACGCACTCTCGGATTACCATCGGGATGAAACCAAGACAGGGCAATGAGCAAAAGGAGAATTGGGTTTAAATACCTCTCCTGTGGATCTGATTGGTCATGACCGGCCTTTGACCCCAAAAGCAATTACCAGGTTTCCATATGCATGATTGCTGCTCGGCACAACTTTTCCTGTCAGGATGGTAATGCTGCTTGGCACAACTTTTCCTGTCAGGACGGTAAATGCCATTAACCACATTTTTATGTGCGGATGAATACATGACACAATCATGTACAGGACTTCCCTGGCTGCTCTCGGCCATTTTGTGGTTTCTGACCCCTTTAGTGAGTTATTCTGCATTTAGTTTATGTTTTAAACCAGTCAGTATCATTTGTCCTGTACACAATTTTGTTTATTTTCTATTTTTGTGTTTCTCTTTGGTCACAAGTATGTGTTATTTCCTGGTTCCTGCTCTACATTAAGGCCAGTCACTCTAAGGTCCGGTAATACACCTATTCTGTCTTTCATTCTTTGCCTTGTTTGGATTGCTGCCTCTCATTTTGCTCACGGTCCTCTGACTGATCCTGATAACTTTTAGCGAATAATCTGTTATGTTTTAGATTTGGCTATTTGACGTCAAGAAATTCACTTTGACTTTATATTCACGCTCTGAAAATGTATACTTTTGTGAATAATCCCAAAAGAGGGAAATGTGACTGAAAATATATTAAAGTTCTGAAATGAATCTGAAAATGAATTTGCACATTAGTTTCTAAAATACAGACAAATACATATATTTTGCAGAATGTGCAAGCTCCGATTGTGCATGTGTGTTAGAATATGTTTGTGTGTTTTTGGAAGCTCTCTGATATTTGGTTTACATTATCCTAAAATATTTATGACATTAACATTAAATACCTTCTCACTATTATATTTAATGTTTGTCTTTTTACATGCCAACAAAGTCTTTTATCTTTCCTCCATAAGTGCATTTTTACAAGTTACGAATATATTTTTCAATAGAATTTACAATGTTTAAATGCATTTTATATAATAAAAAAAAGCCACTTCAATCATTTTATACTACAGTATTCTAATCTTTCAGTGGCTTTAATGTACCCGTGCACAAATATATTAATTTGGCACCCTCTGAAAGATTCTTGTCCCTTCTAGGTTTGCTTTATTTGTAATCTAAACCACTACCTTTACTTTTAATTTTCAGATTTAATCCTATCTTCTAATACTGAAGCACCCAGTTGTAATTTTCTTAAACATTCAAACCCAATTAAATAACAAGTATACAAGTATACAAAAAGGATATTGCAAGGTCAAAAGTAAGTTCTGAGCTGCAATGTATCTAACACCCAATAGGATAAATCTCCATTTAAAATACTTAGACAGCCATGGTAACTAGGAATTACCATAGCCTACAACACTGGCGTAAATACCGCGATCGCAGGGGTCGCAGCTGCGACCGGGCCCGGCCCTCCAGGGGGCCCGGCCACCCTGCAACCCGGGTATGTACACCAGTGCGGCCACGGCTGCAGTCTGCCAGCCTCTCAGGAGCTGGCCACCTCAGAGCCCCCCAAGGCTGGCAGTGGCATCACTTTGCGTGCGCGCGCGCAAGGGAGCATTCTCCCCTGAGCTCCCCTGTGCACCGCAGTGATAGCAGAGCCGGAATATGACGTCACTCCGGCTCTGGCATATCTAAGCGGCACGTGAGGGAGCTGAACAGGAGGATCAGTGCTCCCTCGCCGCCTGCAGTGACCTGCCGCCCAGCAGCCCCACTGGACCTCAGGGAAAGCTGGAATCCCCTCAGCATTCGCAAAGGTAGGGAGGCTGGGGGATTAAATAAAAAATAAATAAAAAAAGTGAGTGTGTATGTGTGTTAGTGTTAGTGTGTGTGTGTCAGTGAGTGTGTTACTGTGTGTGTGTCTGTTACTGAGTTAGTTATGTGTTAGTTTGTGTGTGTCTGTTAGTGTGTGTCTGTTATTGAGTGTGTGTCTGCTAATGAGTGTCAGTGAGTGTGTTAGTTTTTCTGTGTCAGTGAGTGTGTGTGTATGTCAATGAGTGTGTTATTGTGTGTGTGACTGTTACTGAGTGTGTTAGTTGTGTGTTAGTTGTGTGTTAGTTTGTGTGTGTCTGTTAGTGTGTGTCTGTTATTGAGTGTGTGTCTGTTAGTGAGTCTGTTTGGTGTCTGTTAGTGAGTGTGTGTTTGTCAGTGAGAGTGTATGTTTTGTAAGTGGGTGTGTATGTGTGTCTGTCACTGAGTGTGTGTCTGTTAGTAAATGAGTGTGTATGTTAGCTAGTGTGTATTTGTCTGTTCGTGAGAGTGTGTGTGTATGCTTGTCTGTTAGTGAGTGAGCGTTTGTTAGTGAGAGTGTATTTGTGTTTGTCAGTGAGTGTGTATGTGGGTCTGTCACTATGAATGTGTGTGTGTGTGTGTGTGTGTGCCTGTATGTGGGTCTGTATTTTCCTGGCACTATATAGTCCTTAGGTCCCCCACACCCTTGTGGCCCTCCTCCCGCTGGGCTGAAGGGGTTAGAACCCCTTCAGCACTTACCTTGGCGCTGGGGATCTCTCCACCCTGATCCGCTTCTCAGCTCCGAATGCGCGGCAAAAAACGCACGCGCATTCAAACCGCCCATAGGAAAGCATTACTCAATGCTTTCCTACGGATGTCCAGCGCCTTCTCACTGTGATTTTCACAGTGTGAATCGCAGAAGCCCCTCTAGTGGCTGTCAGTGAGACAGCTACTAGAGGCTGGATTAACCCTCAGTGAAACATAGCAGTTTCTTTGAAACTGCTATATTTTCAGCTGCAGGTTTAAAACTAGAGGGACCTGGCAACCAGACCACTTCATTGAGCTGAAGTGGTCTGGGTGCTTATAGTGGTCCTTTAAGTGTATGTGTATCTGCATGCACTGTCATACATACCGCGGTCGCAGCCCTGCGACCAGGTGCCCGCTGCCATGTATTGGGTCCCCGGCCCATGCAGTGTAAGTGCCGGGGGAGGGGCCCACGGATCAGTTTTTGCACCGGGGCCCCATGGATCGTGTGTACGCTACTGCCCTACAAAGTTAATAATATCAACATTTTTATGAGGAAGGGTGAATTTTATTCATTTATGCCCTGGGGTATTGTGATAAGCAAACAGATTTTAAAAGGATTTTAGAGTGTCTGTGTGTATCGTTTCATGATGAATTATTCTACATAACTTTTTTTTCAGCAGCAATTAATACAATTAAGACTTGATTAATCATAACAGGGATACTTGAATGAATCATGTTTAACATATTAAAACTTTTTATATTCTTGACCAGAAAACATTTTTCTAAATGTATTTCTTTGTCTCTAAAGAAACATACATGTAAGAATCATGCCTTTTTTTTTTTACAATTTCCTTTCTTAATTCTGTAAACTTTAATGCCATTACCAGACTTAAATGTTTCATTCTAAATGTCTTTTATGCTAATTCTAAATTACATATTGTAAACTCACAAGCTAAAATATAAGCTTACAATTCAGGCTATAAGAGGCTGTAGCGTTCTGCTGTTTATGCCTTTACCATAGCCACATAAATCTGTCCTATCCACAACGTTGGGACAATAAGTAAAATGCATTATGAAATAGTCTGGAACTGATACATAAATATTTCACAGCTAGTCTATTTGTGGCTCTATAAACTCTTTTTTAGATTATATTTTAAAAACCAAGGATTGCCAGTCACATATCCTCGTTTGGTATGCTGAAGGTGGCTACATTTGATCTTTTTCAAACAATAGCCATTCCTATCCTGAAACATTTCATCATACAGCCATGTTCAGCCATAAATATATTTGTATAGAGGAAAATAAAGAAGCTCCACCCGAATAATATATTGAGAAGACATTTCTTTACTGGATGTAGAAAGATACAATCAGGATTCTCTTTTGTCCTACGTAATTTTTGGAGGTTCTTCACCTTGAGATAGAAGGCCTAAGTGTTTTTTTTTTCTCAAACCCCCTGTGCCCTTCTTTTCATTATTTTTTCTCTTTTGGCTGTCTATTTCTTTCTCTCTCTTTTCCTTTCATATTTCTTTTCTTCAACATTCAAGCTTTACACATTTTTTCAACTGTCTATACTGTTCCTTTTCTAAAACTGGTTGATCAAGATGAAATAATTTCTTCTTCAATATTTGTACAATGGCTTTAGCTATATTTATTCTTATGCACTTAAAGGACCACTATAGTCATCCAGACCACTTCAGCTCAATGAAGTGGTCTGGGTGCCAAGTTCCCCAGGTTTTAACCCTGCAGCAGAAAACATAGCAGTTTCAAAGAAAATGCTATGTTTAAATTACAGGGTTAATCCAGCCTCTAGTGGCTGTCTTTCTAACAGCCGCTAGAGGCGCTTCCCAGATGCTCAATGCGAAAATCGCATTGAGCATGCAGAACGTCCATAGGAAAGCATTGAGAAATGCTTTCCTATGGACGTTTTTAATGCGCTCGTGGCTCTGGCCGCGCATGTGCATTTGGCTTTGATGTTGGAGGGGGAGGAGAGGTCACCAGCACCGAGGGAGCCCAGCGCTGGATTAAGGTAAGTAGCTGAAGGGGTTTTAACCCCTTTCAGCCAAGTGGGAAGTGGGCCCTGAGGGTGGTGGGGGACGTAAGGGTTATATAGTGTCAGGAAAACAAGTTTGTTTTCCTGACACTATAGTGGTCTTTTAACATTTTGTTTACTTGTTTTATTCATAACTATTTCATGTTCATCTTTTTTGGATTTATTCATTTTTTAATAGATGTGGCTTTGCTTAAAAAGCAATAACATAATATAAGGTAATCAATACATAATGAATTACAGGGTACTGCAAATAAACTGCAAATTTCTACAAAAAATGAAAATGCCAAACCATGACTATAAGTGGGTTGAACATTTTACAAAAATGAGTGGTTTTCAACACACTAAATTTACTACTTGGTGAGTAAACCCCTTGGTGTGTAAATATATGCAAAACAACTTTTTTGCAAGATTTAAATTATACATGACTTCTCACACTGGTGAATCCAATAAAATTTTAATTTGGTTAGTGTAACTTAAATTACGTGTGAAGTTAATTTTCACACCATTCAACCAACATTCTAGAAAGAATTTCGACTTCAATATTAACATAAAAGGGACAGGAAAAACATGTATTTGTACTCTTTCATAATGCAGTTATACTTTTTTTAACATTTAAAAATCATGAAGAAATTATTTAAAATTTTAGTCTCAGGTTACAGCACTTTGCTGAAATACAGAATGGAATAGAAATATAGTTAGGATAGCAAAGCTAAGATTTATAAATAAATAATTGTTATGTAGCATATTTTACCTTTAAAGCAGGGTCTTTGTTCCTTTTAGATTTTTTGATAAGGATTGTTTAACAAGTAAAAAAGTTTATTACCGCTAAAAAAATTTAATGTCTATCTACCTTGTATATGTATGGTTATGATAAAAGCTTTAACATTAAAATAGAGATATATGGCATTACCATTTTGAGAATTAAATTATACAGTACAAGTGAAAGCATCATAGTTTTATACTGTAGTTGAATATCTATTTGCCATTCACATTTGTGAGATTTAGCTATATTTGACAACACAAAAAAGTTACATGTTTTTATTTATTAATTACCTATACAGCAAATGCTATAATGCTATTTAATGCTACTTAATTCAACTCCAAGGATGTAATTTACATTTCATGGATAAATAGATTTTTAGTTAACTGGTCCCAAAGGTCAAAGCAACAGAGGTTTTTATGACACTATTATAAGAGGCCTTCAGAATTCGGAGGCATTAAAGAATACTGTTCACCACTTTGGCATGTTAGTGTATGTTCAGTCAACACTTTTAGCCACACTTGTTTTAGAAAATGCCTTCTAGTAACAATCGCAAAATAGATGCAGCTTTGTAGTTGCCATTTAATCAACAGATATGTGAGAACATTGGAGGATTTAAAAGTTACTTTTAAAAATCCATAATTGAATGTAGCTTATACATTTAACAGTAATTCTTGAATAACAAGATAATATCATTTAAAACAGAATTAGCATCTGTAAAAATGTAAACAGTGTAATTTAAGATTTAACTATGGTTTTAGCAGCTTAAACACAATCAAATTAGTTCTACACAAATAACTGTACAATTAAGACTAATAACATAAGGGTCTGGCATTTGCACTCATCATATGCAAGATTTATTTTCATTATTATTAATGATAAAAGTAATAAAATAAAAATCATAAGCATGCTTTCTGAGTAAAAATGTTAGGATTCTCTAATAACCAATTCTCCATGTTTTTGGTCTGTACACAGCAATAGATTTCTAATAATCTAAGATTTCGTCTTGGAACACTTGAAGACTGTTAGCTGTCCCCACTCAATTGCCTGTGCTTTCTTTTGACAGGCTTCAAAACAGAAGATACTCAGGGTCTGTCCTTGCAATCCAAAGTAAGAGGTATTTTTATATCCATGCAATGTGGATCTCGAGCTGAAACCAACATGTTGGCTCTGAATGCTGGACACTGCTTTCTTACATGCATGCTAGGGTTTTCCTGCACAAACAAAGTGTTGGCAAATGCCAGGTCTGATTCCATGACCCCAATCTGTTTCCCTACTACATTCTACCCTCTTTTGGGTATACTTTATTTTTTCCTTTTTTAAAGTATTTTATTAGTCTGGCTACTAGAAAGGATATATATCTTGCCACCTCCCTTATTTATTTTAATTTCTTCTGTTTTGCTTAGTAACATCTCGCCATGAGGATTTAATTCAAAATCTTTATATTTTTTCTTAAGAGACATACCTGAACAGTGGGGTGGTGGACTTGGTGATTAACATGAAGCTAGATGGTTTCTCCAAGAGCTTTCTCATCAGTGGTCTTGATGGTAATACTTTTAAAATGTGTACTCTCAAAATGTACTGAGAAAAGTGATACATGGAATTGCATAGTCTTTAGGTGGTATGTATAAACTTGTACTTACCATGTAGTTTCTTAATGAGCTTAGAGAAAAATATCCCTTTGGTAATATGAATATGCTTTTATTTATTTGCACTTTTTTATTTTGATGAGTGGTGGATGCCAGAAAACAGACATTTCACTTTGCATTAGAATGACAATATTAGAGAGAGACAATATGAGAGTTATCACTCTGTAGTACAATAGTCATATGCATACATTTTCTCATGAAATAAAAGAAACATATCAGTCACTCTTTTAGGTAAAATAGGAAAATAACAGCAGAGGACCTCCAGCGTCGCTCAATTCCCAGTCAATGCTTTCCTATGGGGAGCTCTAATGCACATGCGTGGCAATGGTTTCCCCGGCCGGTGAGCGGGATCAGTCTCGCCCACCGGCCGACGTGATGACTGGGAGGAGCGGCGGCGAGAAGAAACCACCGCTAAGGGACATCAGTGGGGTCTCAGTAAATGACCTGAAGGGGTTTTCACCCCTTCAGCTACCGGGGATTGGGTGGTGGGAGGGAGAGGGGACCTGCAGTGCCAGGAAATGGATTGTTTTCCTGGCACTGGAGTTTCCCTTTAAGTAAAGTAATACAAATACCATGCCATAAAGAAAAATAAAAGGTATGTCAATTTAGTAATAATAAGATGAAGTGCTTACTAGCAAGTCACATAGAGGTCACCCAGCTCGGGTAGTAACATCTGTGTAAATACAGATATAAAGAATGTCCAAGTCCTTTTTCATAGATAGTTGGTCCACCCACTTCGGTTTAGTACCCCAGGTATCCCTTCACGAATGTGGGTAATGTTATGTGGATAATCCCCTAATGGCTCTCATCCAAGGAGGGCCCCATTTCTGAGTAATGCAATTGAAGATGATGGATTTGCCCAGTGGGGAATGCCATTGACTCCAGCCCCGCTGTCTTTGGATCCCAGTTTGGTGGTAAGCTTGGGGTGGCTTCTGAGATGCTTGTTTATGTAGTAGTGCACATAACACCTCACACAGTTGGTTGGATATGTACAGGATATCCCCATATTATAGAATAGGTTCTGCACCATGTGGCAGCCTGGAAATTTTGCGAGTAGTGATTACTTGTCTTATGATCAGAAACCATCCATCATTGAGGTTAGCGGTAGCATCTGCAATAGAGACTGGGATAACTCCCACTCGTCCAGGGTGGGTGGAATGGGGTTCGATAGCTATATGTCACAGCAAGCAGTGCTGCTTGGGCCTGTAGATTGTAAGCAGGGTTGTAGGTTGTTTTGTATGGTGTATGTGAGTGAATGTAGTGTTTACGTTTGAATGCAGGAGTGTGTCTGTATGTAGTGTTGACTTTTGAATGCAGAGGTGTATGCACATATACACATACACTTCCACACACACATAAACATATACTGACATGCATGCAGATACACAGACACACACACACACACACACACTGACACAGATGCAAGTATATAGACACACAGATACACACACTGACACACATGCAGCCACACAGATACACACACATGGAGATACACATATATACAAAAACACTGGCAGACATACTGATGCACATGCAGATATACATATGCACACATACAGATACACAGACACACAGATACAAACACTGACACACATGCAGACTCACAGACACCCAGAAGCACACATATACACACATAGAGATACACAGACTCACAGACACACATGTTGATCAAAATTTACACTTTATTTTAGCCACCCTACCTTTTGGATACAAGAGGTTGGCTTCCCTGAAGTCCAGTATGCTGAAAAAAGCTGTCAAAAGTCAGAGCCTGGCCGGCTCTCTCTGTTTTTTCCCCCTCTCCTGTCTGCCTTCTTCTCCTCCCACCTGGCTTGGTCTCTCTTAGCTGGGAGGCAGGCTATCACTTCCTCCCAGCATTGCCATCATTAAAGGTGCATGGGTGACCCAATGGACCCCTTCAGCGTGGGGGCCCCTGTGCAGTCACACCGGCTTCACCGATGGTAGTTCCGTCACTGTGTGCCAGCTATGGGGTGTGATGGAGGATTCTGAGGTCACTCTGCACACAACATGCATTACATGTTGTCTGGTATTTCAGCTTGCAAAGATCTGTATATTATAAGATGCTGAAAAATATGCACATTGTATATGAGAATTATACCTACATAAATACTATATTTTATACATACAAAACATCCACCGGGTTTAAAAATACCCATAATAATGGTGTTTGAACATCATGGACACTTTTATTTTTTATGTAATTTGTCACACGTCCTGTGGGTGGCAAAGCTGCATTTCTGCTTTTATAAAAGTAAATGTCTGCCTTTGTTTGAAACATTACAAGTTAAGTTTTACCATATCTAAAAAAACTGTATCCCTCTAACTGTATCCATTGTTTATCAATATTATAAAAAGTGAATACAATGTAAAAGTACATTTGTGTAAAACTCTAAATAGCATTAAACGCAGAAAATTGCTGTTCTTTCCTACATTAACATGTAAGCCACGAATTACACGTTTCCATTAATATTTCCTTAAATCAAAACAGTTGACAGTTAAGGTATTAGGTTTACTAAAACTTTTAGTAAATGGTGCAAAAGACATATCATAATAATTCTATTACTTTCTATGTTATACATGGAATTGTATTACATTTTAATACATGAGTTCTGAAATGCATTTTCCATTTCCAGCAATTCTGAACCATATGACCTATGTTTGTGTTATGCGCGAAAACACTTTTATTTTTTAACAAGGAATTAATTTTTTGAACAAAGGTTGCAGACGTCTTCAGCTCTGCATGAGTTATGATATTTTCAATCTTTCCCACACCTACAGTTTCCTCCTACACCCTCCAGCAATTATCTGAAATACCTACATTTCGTGTTCCTCAACTTTTGCTTTGCAAACTGGCTTGAAGCCATCCGAGTCAAATATCAGTACTGAGAACTCTTCCTTTCACTGGCAATGTAAACAACCTCAAAACGTTTAAAAAAAAAAAAATCTAGTTATTCCTAGGCTTTTTTTGCCAGGAAATATGGTTTTTATTATAGACAGGAGATGATTGTTACGCAATAATCTTTCTTTACTGCTCACTGCAGCAAAGGGTTAATAATAAACTTAGGTAGAAGAAAAGACAGAATGCAACCAAACATACTATTAGGTAACATGACAATCAGCATGAAACATAGGTTATAAAACAGGTATCCACACAAACATATTCCTCTTTTGTGCTGCTGTTAATGGACTGAAAAAGATAAAACCAGAACATTTTGAAATGATAAACTCCAAAACAAGAAGTGACTTTCTTGTATGATGGCTTGTGTAAACAAGTCAGAACAACAGAAAACAAAACAATGAAAAACATAGCGGGAGGGATAGGGTGGGGCTATAATCGACTCATATCTTCAATAAAATCCATATTTCTTGGATTCTCGAATTTTATGGCAGACAGGAGGCTCATATTAAGCAAGTTAAAATGCCGGCAGGGTCAACTCAGCCCTTCATCCTTCCGAGGTCAATAAAATGAGTACCATCAATTGGATAATAATAACATATATTACTATTCAGCTGCCGATTTGGTTAATTCCAAGAGCGTGCGCTGAAAAGCGCTTTGCTTCCCACTGGGAGAAAGGCGCTATATAAATACTAGTTATTATTAATGTATTATTAAGTTGAAAGCTAAATGAACAAATCTATATAGATGTAATAAAACATTGAAGAAAGAAAGCATCAAAGAATAACCATAGAAATGTGAGGGTTAGGTCTAAAATAGAATTATTTGAAGGTCGATTCTGAGGACCAGACAACTGCTTTAAGGATATCTGTTAGAGAGACACCTGCTTGAAGTACTTTGGTAGACATGGCCCCTCTAGTGTGATGTGCAGCAAATTGAGAGGTATCAATACCTGCCATGGACATAGTTTGCCTGACCCACGTAGCAAGGGTGGAAGATGATACAGATAAGTGAGGTTTACAAAACGAGATGTGCAATTGATAATGGTATGGATTACTAAAATCCACAGTTTTTTGTTTGTATGATTGTAGACAACGAACCACACAAAGATTATTATTGTGTGGAAATGCAGGATAAAATTTGAATCTGAGATTAGTTTTAGTGAGTCTAAAAAGGTGAAAATTATCTATAGGTTAGGTCAGTGGTTCCCAAATTGTGTGCCACAGCTCCCCAGGGCACAATGTTTCCCAGGTGCTATGATAGGGGCCTGGTCGGGACCGGGCTCCTGTAGTGTCAGCTGGCTGGGAAGAAGTGACAGTCTATCACTTCCTCCCAGGTTTGTGCAGAGAGACAGTGTGGGAGGAAGAAGAGGCAGCTGCAGATGCAGCATGAGGGAAGGGAAGAGGAGAGGAGAATGAGCATGAAGAGATGTTCCAGACCTCTCACTCCTATCAGGTAGCAGCAGGAACAGAACTACAAGCAAGCCACCCTTCTGGACACACAAGGTAAGCTAAAAGGGTCACAAACGCACCTTACTTCAAGAGTGTATGTGACGTAGTTGTGGTGGTTAAAGGGTTAACATTCACTATTTGTCTGCACTAGACAGGAAATAATGATAAAATCCCCCTCAACACCACCCACACTTAAGCATAATAACATAAATATTACTATTTTAACGCTGCCACCCCCAAGACAATTTATGAATGGGGTGCCTTGGTACCCCAAGTAATTAAAAATAAAAACCCACCAAATATAACACAATATCTATGTAATTGCAAAATACTAATAAGTCTCTTCAGGTAACGTGATTCTTTACCAGACAAAGGCAGAACTTAATAAAGGATTTTTTATTATAAGCAAAAAAAAAGTCACAGTGCATACAAAAATAGAGATGACAATCAAATTATTTACACTAACAACAAATAAAAACAAAAGTTCTGAAATAACAGAAGTCCTAATCACTTACTCAGGTTTTCAAAGTAAAACTTCTGCCCCAGGACCAGAATTAGATTCTGGTCCCTCAAGCAAGTACAATGCACACCTCAGTATCATTAGAGATATACCCTGTGGTTTACCATGCTTTGCCAGAGGTGGAGTTAGAGAGTATCTATAGAGTTAGGTGGAGTAAGGCGTATCTATAGAGACACTAAGGGACCACCCCCTTGTTGCGCCAGACCAACATCAATCCAAATGGAAACATTTGGTTCTATCTCCTCTTATGTACTTGCCACAGAAATAAAAATTGCATCTTCGAATTTGTTATTATTTTTCTATTCCATAGATATGTCACACGCCTTACTTGCAATCCAATGTAGCGGACATCACAATCCCTTCCCCTATGGTTAAATTATGCCAATCATGTTTGGGCTTGTTTAGAAGATTGTGCTTGTCACATTCCAAATATAACATGAGGCTTAATTATTATTCTGTGGGTAAATATTAATGTTTTTTCTTTTGGACATGATACTGGAACAAGGCTGATGGCCATTAACTTATCAAAGAGATTGAATCATCAATTAAAAGGTACAGGCCACATGGCTGAAGCCAGACATTCAGGATTTTCAAGTGTAGAATCTCACACCTTGCAGAGCTTTTGATTAATCACAGGATCCATCCATATGGTAACCCATCTGACCCTTTTCACATTCCTATGCAATTTACATCACTCCTTTGTCATCTGACCTCTGTGGGAGTCCCAGCTTCAAAGAGAAATTAAGGCTATTAACATTCTGACCTTCCATACAATCAAATTAACCCCTTTTGACGTTGACAATACCACCTCTACCAGGCAGGCAGGTCAACTATGCACTACACAAATTACATTAAAGGACAATATTCCATGGTGCAATCATCACATATATGTGCTTACATGTATGTCAGATTGAGTGTGTGTATGTTTGTGTATCAGGGTGTATCAGGGTGTTCATCTGTGTGTGTGTGTGTGTGCATCTGTATTTGTGTGTCTATAGTCTGTGTGTGTTATCTATGTGTCAAGGTATGCATGTGTGTGTGTGTGTGTTTGCATATATATGTCAGTGTATGTATCTATGTGTCAGTGTGTGTGCACACATTTGTGTAATTGTATGTGTATATGTGTGTCAGTGTGTTTATCTGTGTGTCATGGTGTGCATGTGTCAGTGTGCATGTATCTGTGTCAGGGTGTGCGTTTGTCTGTGTCTGTATATATGTTAGTGTATGCCTGTGTCAAGGTGTATATGTGTCTATGTGTGTATCTATGTGTGTATGTGTTGGTGTCAATATGAATTTGGGTGTACGTGTCCGTGTATTTATATGTTTCTGTGTGTTAATGTTTATGTATATCTGTATAAGCATGTATGTGCATACATACAAGCAAACACCAGCACAACATACAAACACATTCCTGTAATCTAACATAAATATTACATACAAACATACCCTTGCCAACAAATTTCAAAATTATAAATAAACAAACCCCTTCACTCAAACACCAATATTACACACAAATGTACATCCGCATGCTTGTGTTTGCTTGCACAACTGCAGTAAAACGCAAACATTACATCCAAACACATCCCTCTATTAGAACACTAAAATTATATACAAGCACCCCTTCGATCAAATACCAAGAATATACATTTTACTATAGCGCCAGTATATGCTGCAGCTATGCAGATATTCAACTTAGAACTTTGTTTTAACTTGGGTCACCTTGAAAAAATATTGAAATACTAAGGGCACCCTGAACCTAAATAGTTTGGTAACCACTGTGTTAGGTGTAATGCCTTTACATCTGTAAAAGCAATGAGACATAACAACACAATTAGTTTGAAAATAGTTTTAAAGAAAGTAAATCATTATTTACATTTACATTATCTTTACTTATATTTTGTCTTTTGTAAAGCTTTTCAGAGAAAAAGAACTTGCTAATAATTCCAAACAATTGATATGAAGGAAGGATTTGTCTGTAGACTATTTCCCTCCTGTGGAGGGTCCACATCCCACACACCCCAATGGAGATGACTGGTGTCAGATTCAATAACAATGTCTGGAAAGAAAACCAAAATTAGCTTTTCTGTTCCAGCTTTGGATATGTTGTAGCCACCATAACAGTTCTTCCTTGGTGTCTGAAGTAATGGAGATTTTTTTCTGAGTATCCCACACCTTCTCTCAAATGACGAGCTTTAAGATGCTGAAGGGAGTGGTTATGAAGGGGAGCAAGGAACATTGCTAGAATAGAGGCTGAAATAAGGCCTTCTATTTGAGTAACTGAACATAAACATGCTCAGGAATTTCTTTCCTGATATTTTTTCTGGGTGGGAGGCTAGGGTAGCATCCAGAGAATTTATAGGAAAACCTATGAATTATCTAATTGATAATAAATCCTAGACTAGTCAGTAATGTCCATTCCAGATGCTTTCATATGTAGTGTTTGAGGCATCACAAAGATGTTGTTTAAATAGATTGAGTCTTATGCCTCAAGACCTGAGAAAAGCATTCACTAACTTTAGAATTTTTGTGAAGCAGCAAGGTGCTGAGGAAAGACAAAATGTAAGGCAGGTGAATTGCTATTTTTGGTTCATTTATAGAACTTGGAGGTAAGGTTGATGGTAAAAGGTGAATAGGAACTGTTAGATATGCATTTAAAAATATCATTTATGAGCCAATCGTTTGGACACAAAAGGTCTCGGAGGAGATAAATTCCTCAATTTTTAAGTGCTGGTATCACACAAAATTGTTCAATTCTCTTAAATTTATCACTCTGTTTTTTTTTATCAAAAACAGATTCCTTATGAAACCTGGAGTGTTTTGAGGGACTGGAACAAAAGCTCCTTTTGCATATAGATCCAAAGCAGCTTTTTAAAATACGCTCAATGAGAATTCTTTGCTAGGCAGGTGCTCTGGTCAATTGCCTGCCTCTTGAGTTTAGCTCCCCTAGGCTAAACTATACCTTCTAGATTGTCCTACTTAGGAGGGTCAGTCTCTGTCCCACTCTGTGTATAACTGAGCTTTACATCAATAATACTCACAGTGACGTGTCTGTAAACTACAATAAATGTGCTTAGAAATCAGTCTGTGAAAATAAGATACATTGTTCTTGTCCTAAATTACATTGTAGTTGCATAAATTCTAATTTGGTATTCAATTCACATTTCTCAGGACAGCCCTGACATTGACCACACTCCTAGCCACACCCCTAAAATGAATGTGTCCCTCATTGTCCATTTGAAATGTTGGTAGTAAGGCTAAACAATCAGGCTGATTGACAGGGAGTGTAACAAGGTTGATTTGTAAAAGTGATGATTTTTCTTAAAATCTGAACTTTTTGTAAAATGAAGTGGGCACATTCTTAATGCATAAAGCATTTAAGCAAGATAAAGTGCTTTAGTGGTCTGGACTATCCCTTTAAACTACAAATAAAAATTAGTCAAACAGTGATATTACCTGGGAAATCATCAACAGATCCTGAAACTCTCAACTGCTCTGTTACTCTGAGTTTCTAATTAATATGAACATTGCAGAAATCAACATTTCTTAAGCTGAAAGATAACTAAAATAGCAAAAAATTTGCTTTTCCTAAGCCGTTTTTATTGGTGAAATAAAGTATAAATGTGTACATGGTTCCATGAATTGAAAATTGCTGGAGATGTAATGAACAAAGAGGCAGTTATTTACACATATGGTGGACTTGTAGAAAAATAATACTAATATGGTTATGGGCTAAACCAAATTTAGTGTTAATATTTGTTTGTGTGTGAAAAATGCAAAATACTAATTTGAATGCCAATTTTGGCCAGTGTTTGTGATTAAGTGGCTATTAAAAAAGACTGGACATACCCCATTTGCAATACCTTGGGTTGTCTACTATTGGAAATGGTATGTTATCATGAGGGTAATTTTCATTCCTGGGCTACTTTACGGTCTCAAAGACAATCTAACCAATTTGGCGAATTTCAATGTGAAAAAACTGAAATGCAAGCCTTATATTTGACTCTGTAACTTTTGAAAACACCATAAAACCTGTACATGAGGGGTACTGTTATACTCGGGAGACTTTTCTGAACACAAATATTAGTGTTTCAAAACAGTAAAACGAATCACAACAATTACATTGTCCGTATAAGTGCCATTTGTGTGTGAAAAATACAAAAAATTTCACTTTTACTGACGATATCATCTTTGTAATAGATTTTACTGTTTTGAAACACTAATATTTGTGTTCAGCGAAGTCTTCCTAGTAAAACAGTGCCCCCTATGTACAAGCTTTATGGTGTCTTGGAAAGTAACCACGAGTGAGAGGATATGATCTAAATGCACCTACTGCCCTTGCGCACCAGTGAATCGTTTAAATTTAATATGCTGGTGTCCCCAACTTGCTAGCTGTGTTGGCTGCCGGGCACCTCTGTTGTCATGGCGCCTTGCATGAACGCACAGCTTGCGCACCCCAAAGGCTGGCCCTGCTGACAGACACACTGGCACTCACTCTCAATGACACACACACTCACTGACAGACACAGACACTCATTGACAGACACACTTATTGACAGACACATACACTCACACACTTACCGACAGACACACACATACTCATTGACAGACAAACTTACTGACAGACACATATATACTTACACAGTCTAATTAATTAATTAATTGTATTGCTTGTTGCTCCTACCTTTAGGAGTCCTCTAGGTCCTCTCACGTTGGTCCAGTGGCTTTCATGCTCTCCTCTCCTCTCTTGCACTGTTTAATAATGCGGGCCGGAATTATGTCATATTCCGGCTCCCGGCATCACCACAGAGGGCGCGCGAGGGAGCAGGAAGATCATCAGCTCAGACAGTGCTCCCTCGCTGCCGCCATCCTCCTTCCTCACCTTGGTTCGGTATATTGCTGCAGAGTAGGCACCTGCCCTCTGGGATAAGCAGGTGCCTACTCTGCCTTGCTAAATAAACGCCACACCGGTTTGGCCCTTAAGTGGCCACCTGCTGGGCTCCCTGTGACAGGCTATTGACTTGCTAGATGCAGCGCCCCTCCCCCACCTCCTGGTGCCTGGGTGCGGGGCAACCTGTGCACCCACCCAGGATCGGCCCTGCTTACAGCCATGGCCATTTCTAAAAGCAAAAGTGGTCATGGTGGTTGGAGTAACCCTTTAAACAGAATCTGTGTGTAAATATATATATAAAGGAAAATTTATTCCTACTTACCGTAATTTTCTTTTCCTGGTCATAGGCCATGGCAGCACAACAATGGGTAGCTCCTCCCTATCCCTAACCAGACAGGAACCTAATTAAAACAGAAGGAATAAGTAACCCCTCCTACCCCTCCCACCCTCAGTCTTGTTTCCAGCAATATCCCAGGGCGGGTCTTTGTGCTGCCATGGCCTATGACCAGGAAAAGAAAATTACGGTAAGTAGGAATAAATTTTCCTTTTTCCTGGCCATATCCATGGCAGCACAACAATGGGTAATACCCAAGCAATAACCAAGGGAGGGAAAGAAGAACACAAGACTTCCAAAATATGAATGCAAATTGACAATACACACCTCATAAGGACATGAAAAACTGATTGCCCACTAATGGCACATTATCAAAATTACCAACTCAAAATGTACCAAAAAACAAAAATGTCTGAAAATTGATTGAGGATCAAGCAGCCATTTACCTACAAGTTCCAGGGAAGCTTGGCCACCGATGCTCAAGAGGGAGAAATAGCTCTAGAGCGAGAAATGGCAAACATACCTTTAAGTACTGTAATCCCTAGGGCTTAGTAGCCTAAAAAACAGTCAAGACTACCCATCTGTTGATGGCTTATATAGAGGCTTGAAGATCTTTATGGTCTATTAGTAAAGATAAACAGAAGAAATCCAGAAAGAGAGATCAGAGAGTGCTGAGACATATCTCTGAGGTGATGTGGCCAATTCCTAGATAAGTCCTGGATTGAAGAACTTAGAACCTTAGAATTAGAAATAGACCATGAAAAAAGGCATTTCAACTATGTAAAGGTAGCCAGGCATATAAGTTTTCCCATGGCCCACAGAAGGGTATTAATTACTGTAGTTCAAAAAAAACAACAACTTATATTTAAGCTTTTCTACATTATCGAAACTTCCAGAATGAGGAAAGTAGCACTGGACCTGATGGAAGAGGGAAGAACTATTTTGGGAGATCCCTTGGAGGTACTGAAGAAGATAAGTAGAAGTGGAAACCATGGACTGGGTATTAATATGGAACTGTCAGGATGATTGATATTGGCTCTTGCACCCTATGCAGAAGAGAAATGTTGGATGTTAAGGGAGTCCCTTTTCTGAACATATTTGAATTTGGAGAAAATTTCCTCAACGCCAGTGGATGGTATTCATGGTTATCACTGTCTAAAGGATTTCCATAGGTAAGTTAACCTCCGCCCTTGTGACATCCTATCAGATCTATGGTGGAGGACCTGGATCAAAACTCTCTCTGTTGGGGTAATATGCTAGTCTGAAAAGAGCTGTACTGAGCCATGGACCATGTCGAACTGTATTCCCAGCTATACCCTGAACTGGGAGGGAACAAGGTGACTATAGCAGACATTCATCTTTCATCATGAAGATGTAAAAATAAAAGTGATGTGAGGCAAAGGATACATGGCAATAAGCATCCTGCAAATCTATAGACATTATCCAATGTACTAGGAATACTACCTTTATAAATAAGAACTACAAGAATCCTGTAAATAAGCATGGATCTCCAACACCTGATAGAAACAGATTCTTTGTGTTCTAGTTGCTTTTTAAAACATTCTCACAATAGCTTTCTCTAATTGAAGGGAAGCCATGAGATTTACAAAGCATCTCTTTTTACCTTTTCTCTTCCTCTGGTAGAATAATAACCACTTACATCAAGTTTGAGATCTACCATACTCTCTTCATGGTGTGAAATACCTTGGTCTGAGAAGGAAGTCAGTGAGAATCTTTATATCGAAAGGGTCTCCCAAACCTTAGGTCTTGAAGTAGACAAGCTTTCTTGCCCTCTGCCGTTCTGTTGATCCATTAATATAGGAGGATGCATCCGTGGACCAGGTATTAAGCAAAAGAGCCCAGCTAATAGACACAAAGAAAGTCATATTTCTGGCTATAATATAATGCGACTTATGTAGGCTTCTTAGCTGAAGACTATTCCCGGTTAATGACTTGTAAATTGACAAGAGACAAAGGAAATTTATCTCTGATATGCTCCTCCAATTTATCCATACCAATATTAGATCCTTAGAGATTGAGGTAAAACCTTACAGCAAGATGAAAGCCTGTGCCAGCTGACACATAGGCTTTGGAGAGGAGCAGAACCATGTATACTCCGTGGAGTTTCAGAGAGATCCCGCATTGTTTACAGGCAGAGAGGAACATTTAGCCAGTCTAAGGACTGCATCTACTACTTAGGAGCAGAGTCCCAGGTACTACTGTCTGAAATTCCAATGGATGAAGACTGAGATACTCCCTTGTGTTGAAAACCTCTCTCAGTGTAGACCCATTACTCCATTAAGGATCTTAAGGGGACCGGAAACTGGAAAAGATACTCTACACCTTCTGACATCCGAAAAGAAAGGTTAGAGGTAAAAGGACTCTGGAAATCAAATGAACGGATTCTGGAACTACTGAAATAGACTGAATATCCTCATCTGATGATTTCATATCTCTGAATGGATCCATCTCCCAGGATTCCTAAGAGTATTCATTCTGGGAATTGTCCAGAGGATCCAAGCTTTAACAGCTTCTATGACGTCTTGAGATACCTCCTGTTAATATTGTGTAATACACAGGGCATGGGTAGAAGGGCCTGTAGCCACTTTCAGACAGTCTGTGCAGAGACTTTACTTTTACAAGGATCTCTTATCATATGTCTCACAAACAATTCTTTAGTGTGACTTCCCTTGTATGATCCGGATTATTTTCTTTCCGTAGAGCTATCATCATAGGGAATTCCAATTATTGATAGGCACTCTTTTGTTTAGTAATGACAGAAAAAATAGAATGGCTTACCTATGTCTCTTAGAGTGTGACCTTTTTTCTAGGAGCAGAGGGATCTGAATCCATAACTGCATAAGATTTCTTTTTATCCTTTACAAAGAAAAATCTCTGCTAAATAAGTAGAGATTGATAGATACAGAAAAATAAGTAATATACCTTCGATAAAGAAAAACTTACCAAAACCAAAAAGAAGAATTCAAATTAAGATGGAAACTGCACACAAATCGAATTACTTAATATAGGAAAAACCTATAAGAAAACATTGTGCTGAAAAGGGGAGGCCAATATGACCCTGCAACCACTGCAACTGGGCTTACATTTTAGAATACGCAGGAGCGAATCAGATTTCCGCGCATGCGCGGTAATGGCATGGCGCGACCACTGGACTAGCACCTGCGTATTCGCGGGTGATTAAACGCAGAGGTAAAAACCTGAATGGGCCCAAAAGTAAGAATGGAAACTTAGGGACTTAAAATAAAACAGGTTGAAAGGCTGAGATAGAGGAACAGAACAGCGAATAGCCTATTACCAAGTACAGAGACATTGAAATAGGATAATAAATTTAGTGAATACATAAAACCAACATGGAGGCATATAATAATGAAATTAAAAAGCACATAGAATAACTGAACCCAGCAGCTGTATTAAAAGGCACTAGAAACAATTATTGCAAATCTTGAACCAGGAAAGAGGCATTCAGATATTTTCTGGTTTCCAAGTGTACACATTTTATTTACAATTATGGACTGAGTCAGCCCTGCAGGGAATTGATCTGGTGAGCCCAAGTGACAAACAAATTCTTCTGATGAAGTATTAGCCCACTGAACTATCTCACCACACTCAGGTGAGACAGTTGCAATAAAAGATTTAACAGAGGCATAGGAATAAGTAAATCCAGCGGTTAAAATAAAAGGCCCAACAGAGGCCTAGGAAAAAGCTCGCTACTATATTAAAAGGCATAACAAATGCCTAGGAAAAGGTGACTCCTATGGCTGTATTAAAAGATACAGAGGCTTAGGAGTAAGACACAGGAGCCTATGAGTAAGTGACTCCAGTTAAAAGGCCCAACAGAGGCCTAGAGATAAGTAATCCAGTGGATACATTAAAAGGCCCAGCAGAGGCCTAGGGATAAGTAATCCAGTGGATACATTAAAAGACACAGAAGTCTAGAAATAAGTGACTCCAGTGGCTATATTAAAAGGCCCGAAAGTGGCCTAGGAATAAATTAATCCAGCTGCTATATTAAAAGGCCCAGCAGAGGCCTGGTAATAAATGAATCCAACTGCTATTTTAAAAGGCCCAGCAGAGGCCTAGGAATAAATGAATCCAACTGCTATATTAAAAGGCCCAGCAGAGGCCTAGGAATAAGTAACCCAGTGGATATATTAAAAGACACAGAGGCCTTGGAATAAGACACAGAAGCCTAGGAATACGTTTGATAGAAATTCTGATTAGCAGGAATCTCTTACCGTTTAGATGAAACCGATGAAGGGTAGAAGGGGTTATATCCATATATTTGCTCTGTATGTGCCTGCCCAGCCTGCTACTCCTTGGTCACTGCAGGAAATAGGCTGATGACAAAATCTTGCTACCTTTAGGGTCACAGCAAGTAAATCCATGGGAAAATACAAGATAGTGAGTTATACTTTAAGCCTTTCAGTGATGGAATGCTAGTCCATCTAACATTAACTCTTTCAGTGATGAAATGTTAATCTCATAGAATCTTTGCAATCCGTGTGCATGTCCGGCCTGCTACTCGTTGGTCACTGCAGGAAATAGGCTGATTGCATAATCTTGCTACCCCTAGGTTCACAGCAAGTAAATCCATGGCAAAGTAAAAGATAGTAAGTTGTACTTTAACCCTTTCAGCGATGGAATGCTAGTCTGTCTCACATTAACTCCTTCAGCAATGGAATGTTAGTCAATGTCATATTAATCCTTGCAATCCATGTGCTCTGTATGTGCATGTCTGGCCTGCTACCCCTTGGTCACTGCAGGAGACAGGAGGATGGCATAATCTTGCTACCCCTAGGGTCACCGCAAGTAAATCCATATGCCCTGTATGTGCATGCCCAGCCTGCTACCTCTTGGTCACTGCAGGAATCATGGTGATGGCATGATCTTGCTACCCCTAGGGTCACAGCAAGTTAGAACCCCCGGTCCCTAAAGGGGTCTCTCCAGGGGGTCACCTTTGCACAGGGCCGTGTACTGGAGACTGCCCAAGGGAGAGAGGCTGAACTCCCTTGAGGGAGAAGGTAACAACCCTCAGGTAAGCCAAAAAGAAAAAATTCTCTAGTCTTAGAATGACTAAGTCTGTCCTAAGGATAGGACAGGAACAAAAAGACTGAGGGTGGGAGGGGTAGGAGGGGTTACTTATTCCTTCTGTTTTAATTAGGTTCCTGTCTGGTTAGGGATAGGGAGGAGCTACCCATTGTTGTGCTGCCATGGATATGGCCAGGAAATATATATATATATATATATATATATATATACACATACATACACACACACACACACACAATACAGGAATGAGGGAACTCACTGTTCTCCAGTTTCTTTTCCAAAAGAAATGGTGCACCACGCTGGAACCGGTATATATCCAAATATTTCAATGAGAAAAAGTGGGCACTCACAGTGAAGAAAATTTAGCAAATTTATTAGTGTAGCATCAACGTTTCAGATCTATTCTCCATCCTTTCTCAAGACAAATTGCACCGGTGCAATACAGCATTTATATAATATACACAATATAATTAAATATATATTCAAATATTTCAACGATAACAAGTGGGCACTCATATAATAGATTTTTAGCAATCATATCTTTAAAATGTATTACATCAATATTAATCCAAATAATTTTCCTCACACAAACTAATTTTCTAAAAACCTAAGAATGCATGCTTATTAAAAAGTTATATGGGAAACAATATAAAAATATCAGACTTTGAGAAACATTTGGTTCTCATAATACAGCAAAGTACAAATAAGGTATACCTTGGCCATTGCAGTCTACAAGAGCATTTTCCTATAATTTTCAACACTGGATATTGCAGATAAGTAACAGATGTGGCATATCAGAGTTTATTGAAAATATGAACACAATTACAAAGCGACTGTAGGGAATAGATATACAGTTTACCTTTGCCAGTGTTCTGATAGCAAAATGTATTTGGCTGCCATTTTGAAATTTGATCTTGTGTGACAGACATTTGTAGTAGCCTAATATTAAATTTAATTTAATTTAAATGTAATTATTAGCTTTGAGTGGAAAATAAATGTTCATGCACAAGATACAATTAAAGACGTATGTTTTTAATCAATGTTATTCTTATTATAGTATGTGCAATGCACTGGGCAAATAGTTATCAGAAGTTAAACACTCAAACCCAAATGACAAGTATAGCTAGCCTATCTCAAGTATATACAAGACCGAAGAGATAACATATGAGTTAACTCCTTTATCGCAAATGTTGTATCATAAATATCATAGAATAAAAGGTTGGCCCTATTCTTTAAGAGTTTTATATAAGTTTATTGCAATATGTTAGAGGAACATTAGAGAAAAAAAAAAATCATCTTGTTGCAAAATGATAGCCTATAAAAAAACCTATATCAAAATGGAATGTCACATTCATTAAATGAATGAAGCCTGTATAGACCAAAAAGCAAAATAGGCAGTACATTCCATTTTATCACAGGATCTTTAGGAACCAGTTTGTGACGATATAAACATAGCTCTTAAAAGGAACACACACAAGTTAGGAAAGTACTTTTATTTATAAGGTTGCATTGGTCATTTTAAATTTAGAATCATGATATATTAAAATAGAAGTTACTCACCTCAAATACGGCAGTTAAAAAGTGCAGCATCGGTCCACCATTGGAGATCATGATCTCTTGAGGAGACCCAATGGTTCTTTTAAAGCAGCAGCCGGGTCCTACAGCCCATGTAAGCTAAACGTCATACCGCACCAACAGAATGCTTCTCACATAGAAGGACTGAATCTTAACTTTATCTGTGAGAATCCCTCACCTCCATTTTGAGATAATGGATGTCTGGCAGCTAGAAAGTGTAATTAAGGAGATTTATAAAAGTGCTGATTTCTTTAGAAATCAACACTTTCATAAAATAAGAAACAGGGGACAGACAGCTCAAATACAAAGTACTTTGGCATGCTGAACTGCTTTATGTGTTTTTAGTGTCCCTTTAAGTGGTTAAAATGTATAGTCACTGGAAGTGCAACCTTTGAAGACAAAGAAGGAGTACAGGAGAGAGGGGGATAAATCAGTAGGAGAAAGGGACACATAAATGGAGTGCATTCAGTATATTACCGATTTCAGTTGCAGGCCACCTGTGCAAGACACATTTAAAAGGAAGGTGAAGTTTCGTAAACAGTGTGACACTTTTTTTTTTTAAAACAAGTTATCAGTAATTAATGTTCTCACCCTGACAGCAAGGGAGACTCAAGTTGTTTAGAAGCTCTTACAATTGCTAGTTTGGTGGCATTAATATATGACTTCATTCTTCTATAGATGAATGATAGCTTGGTGTAAACAACAGATTGGGGCATGTCTCTCATGTCTGATTATATCCTCTTAATCCATTAGCTTGTTACTATTGCTATCTTTTATGGGAGAGCTGTGAGTTGGTCATACAGGGCATTATTTGTCTGGAAACCCATCCATTTTCTGTTCTATCAGGTGTATTCAGGATAGATTTATATCTGTATTCCTGATGTGAATAACTGAAAGTGCCCCGAGTTCTGTTTTACAAAGTACAGGTTAACCCCTAAATGATGGAGGCAATTGTCCACGTTCTAAACCAAAACAAAACCTTGAATTTGAGCTATAGATTTCTTTCATCATAATTCAAGGGTTTCTCTTCAAATGTCCCCATACATATTATATATCATTTTAAAATGACAGAGTAAGCTTTCATTTAATATCCTATATACATGCCTAACACAATATTACGAGTGAGTAAAATGGGAGAAAAATTGGAACAAATCTGTTCACATTTTTGCTTTTAATGATTTTTACACATCCAGTGCAACTAATTAAAAAATACTCAAAATAGATTCACATGTCAGACCTGATTGTTAAATGCCATATATGTTTAGAATCTAAATTAATTATTGATAGTTAACACTAACCTTATACCAACCCCCACACTAATGTTATACCATCCATACCCCTTACCCAACACATACACTAGCTCTAATTGTATGCCTACCCTAATTTTACATTGTATTAATCCTAAAACAGCATTAACCCATACCCAGCATTAACACTTACCTTACCCACAACATACATTAACCCTAACACTACAGCTAACTCTACCCCTATACTACTGTAAACCTACTATACTCTTACCCCTAAATCTAACCATAACCCTTACCCTACCATAAACATAACCCTAGCCTTAACCATACCACTCAACCAAACCAATTCTGATATTAGTGAATGGGTTGTACTATTTAACACAGTAGATGATGGTATGTGGTCACCTGCTTACTGTTTTCAGGATTATTCTCAGTTTAATTCTGAATGAACCTGGTCACCAGCCAAATATATAGTGATAGGTGCTGGGAACTAGGCAAAACCAAGCACCTGTCCATATCGGCTGGGGACAGGATAGGAGATCCTGCCAGGGTTTATTCAGAACCTGGAGAATCTCCCCTGAGCATCCTACACCCACATTGCACTCAGCTGCTGTTTTATTTAAGGGCTCTGTGCAGCGCTGTCTTCCAGCATGCAGAGGGCTCATTAGTCAGTCTGGGAACACTAAAAGTAGCCCCAGTTGACTTACAGGAGCCCCAAGTATCCATTCATACCTGGGGTTAGTGATGTAATCATGCTCACATCGCAATCTCTTTGAAGGCAAGTAAATGTCTTTTTAAAAAGCAGCTTGCAGAGCTGGCTTCCAGCACACAGTTACTTAAAATCATCGATCTCAGATTATAAACATTGGGAATGGTTACACCATATGGCCATATTGTGTTAAGCCCACCTCTACATCACAGTATAACAATATCGGTCCTACGCTAAGTTTAAAATGGGAGAGTAACATGCTGCCTACAATACTTACTGTTTAAAATCCACCCAGAGTCTCTACTCAAATTTGTGCGTTCCTATGGTCACCTTGATAAGGACACCTGGACAGGAGTGATGGATTTCTCAAGCCAAAAGAAATCTGGTCTGTATTTCAAATATACTATGGAAAAAAGAAATATGGGTGCATAAGTAGAACACAATTGTACTGCTGTAAAGACCAAAATATATACAAAATACAGATTAAGTAACACTGAGCACGTACAAAATATGGTTTTAAATCTTGCAACGTTATTTAAAGCCACCTATCTAAACTAAGGTGATCACTGTTTTAAGCTCTGTGAGAAGCATTGTTTCTCCATCCAAACTTGGTACAAATGTTACATTTTTTTTTCTTGCACAGAAATTGCCATATTGTGTAGTATTTTTAAGAAGTAAAGATGATACCTTTTCGTTGCACAATGTAGAAGGAATATAATGTTGAGGATGGCACTTGAGAGGTATAGTGAGGCATATCTCTTTAAAATTACAGTGCAGCTGGAGGTCTAAGGGTTCATGAAAAATCTAATATGGTGAAAGGTTTTTAGTGCACCATGAATGAGGGCAGCTGAAAAAAGTGGGGACGCTTGAGACTGGTACCTTGTAAGGACAAAATCTTTATATTAAGCTTATTTAAGTAATTTATAACTTCTCCCTGCAGTCTGAGCCTCCTCTGGTAACATCATGCCCCCTCACAACAGGGTGGACTGTGCTGCCACTGGTTATTGCTATGAATGTTGATAACAGACACCAAATATTCACAGAATAATAAAAAATTAACCAGTCCAGAACTCTCATTCCGCTTGTTAATGATGCTGCTAGAGGTGTCATTATGGTCAAACTGAAGCACTGCATATACAGATTCCAAACACCACGAATACTTCAAATGCCAGAAGTGGTCATGGTGCTTGGAGAATCTTAGATAACAAACTTTGGGATAAGAGCTTCCATTTTGCACTGACCCAGTCATCTAGCCATTGCTGTTTGGCTCTTGTCAAAGTCACTAAGATATTTCCACTTGCTTTCAACCTATGAAATTCAATAACTGACTGTTCCCTTGCTGCCTAATATATCCCACCCATGGACAGGTGCCATTGTAACGATATAATCAATGTCATTCATTTCACCTGTCAGTGGTTTTACTGCTGTGGCTGATCAGTGTACAGTCCTTAACCCCTTAAGAACACATGACATGTGTGACATGTCATGATTCCTTTTTATTCCAGTTTGGTCCTTAAGGGGTTAATGTGCCAAGTTCTACATTCCATAATAGATTAATTATATTTCATATTGCATTAAGAGGTATTACCCAAGTGGTTGTTATCAAAATACCAGTGCTGTTACAGCTGCTGTGATGCATACCTCCCATTATTTCAAATGGACAAAGAGGGACACTTTCATTTTAGGGGTGTGAGTGGGGGTGTGGCCAGGGGCGGGGCTGTTCTCAGAGATGTTAGGTGACTTACTAATAACAATCTATGCAACTAAATTGTAATTTAGAACAAGGACAATGTATCTTATTTACACAGACTGATTTATAAACACTTTTAGTTTAAAAACACATTGCTGGGAGTATTATTGCTGTGAAGCTTTGTAATACATGTAGTCACATCAACAATATAGAGATCCTAATAAATATGGAAATTAGGATAGAAAAGAGGGACAGAGCCATTTGGGGCAAAAATAGGGACTGCCCCTCCTAAATAAGGACACTTGGAAGGTATGGTAATGACAAATTTGCAGGTGTTGCACTAGTCACAATATCCACCCTCATTCACTTCTACCTTCCAAGAGCTTGAATGCCTTTAGAAGCTTTCTCTCAGACAGCCACTTAAGGTGCTTCCAATGAATAGCCACACAGTGCTTTTTCTTTTTTTTTTGCACATGTGCACTGCCCTCCCAATGCTTCCATATGAGAAAGCATTAGATTGACTGAGATCATCAATCTTGCTGATCTCAGCCAAGGAGAAAAGGTAATCTGCGGAGTGAGGTGAAAAGGTAAGTGAACTTTATTTTTGCTCCTTACAAAGAGGGGTTGGGAACCTAAGCATGTAACAGGGCACTATCTCATTTCATTTGTATTTCTAACACTTGTTATAGTGTACCTTTAAAAATACAACACTAATACTTTTATTAGTAGGCCGTTATGCATCCTCCGGCCAAACATTTTTCATAACATTATTCATGTCTTTTTGCAAATGTGTTAGTTTTTAGGTGAACTAATTCATTCTTCTATTTTGAATGTAGTCTATTATTAGACACATAACAAACTCAATGAAAGCTTGCCAATTCACATTTACCGCAATCACTAAATCACTGGGGAACCCAATCACCGCTGATTCATTGACCTGACATCTTAAAATAGATAATTTAATGATAGTAGCAATAACACTATACTTGACAGCTTCAATTAATTTCTGATACTTGGGATTAAATAAATATGTGCCCCTATCAACCTCCACATAAGTTTAAGGTGATTTAGAAAATACATCTAACAGTTAGTAAAAATGCATGTTATAATAAATTTAAATAACAAAATGTGTATTCTTAGATCATGGCTTGATGTGTTTATGTGTTATATAGATCTCTATATAGACAGATTGACAGATAATGTCTGCCATCAACACGGGGGGGGGGGTGTGATCAAATGCCTATTTAATAGTCAAGACTCTAATAAATGTTGTCTGAACACAGGAGAGTACACCCATCTAGGATGTGAATGTCTGGACACAGTATTATAAACAAGATAATAATAAATGATAAATCACCACATTGTGGGGTGCTCTTAGCACACTTTATTAGCTAATGCAAGTTTAATATAGTTTAATGTGTTTAGGTATATATATACATTCTGGGATTTGCTTAAAAACAATCCACATTGTAAGTGCTTTTACGCTTTTACACTTTTAATTAACAATAATAATAATAATAATTGTTGTCCATATGAACAGTTCCCTATATAGTACAGAGAGATTTATTTTGATCTCCATATTTAGAAATGTATCTCCTATTTCAGCCAGCTGTAGCATATTTTGATATTATACGATTTGTAGTCTATATCCCTGGCTAACGAAATTCCCATTCTGGCAACCTTGGTAGGTGTGTTTTGTATTTACCCTACTTTCCTCTTATTGCCATTACCCTGAATCTTAGGATTCCAAATTTTACTGTGAGAGAGGTGTATCTAACTATTCATACCCCTGCTTTGCCAAAGCTTGGAGACAACATTAAGAATCCTGACATAGTGTGCTCTGTCCCTGGATTCTCACTTATATGCCACTCGGCTGCACTACACATAAAAAATAAAAAAACAAAACCTTTTTGTCGTGTAGCATATTTTGCACCGATAGATTACTGCTGTTGCAAGGTGGTGCTGCCTGGAGGGGGGAGGCATTTTCCACACTGCATATAACATATTGTCCCTACACTGCAAATAACAATTTGTCCTCACACTGCATATAACATATTGTCCCTACACTGCAAATAACAATTTGTCCTCACACTGCATATAACATATTGTACCATGTAGGTAATTCACTCAGAATAGGTTAGCAAAATGCTGTCACCATCTAGATACAAAATGGGACCAAGGGACCTACAAGGACTCCTCATGGACTGGCTCTGATTACAGCAATATTTATCAACACTGTACATTTGAATCAAACTATGTTGCATTAAAGGAAGACATAATTTAAAATCCTTCTGTGGCATTGAATGTACAATTATTTTAGTATTTGTTTTAATTTATTTATGTGTTTAGTGTTATTATTTGTTGTTTGTTTTTTTACATTGCAATCACGGGTAAATCACTGGAGCAGCCTTCTCTTCTTATTAATATACGATGTTCCATAAACAACATTCAGGGGAGAGGAATGCGTCTTCATTAAATAGTAATAAGAAATGTTTCATTGGCTAGAGAAGAACATTACATTATGTTAATATTAAGACATTTTTTTAGAAAAAAATGGTATTGGTTAATGCAACTCGTTTTGGTGGTAGAGTGGCACAGAGGGTCAGATGCCAATATTGCACATGACTGATATTTGGCAACATGAAAATTTATTTTTGGCCTATGTTATGACTCCCGAATGATGCTGCTAGAGGTGGAATAACACCTCTGGCATTGGAGGGGGTTCAAAGAGAAACACTGGACAAACAGACTCCAGGCACAATGATCATTTAAATCACTGAAGTGGTTACGGTGCTTGGAGTAACCATTTAACAATATGAGGCCTAAGCGAGCAATGAGTGTTACTACACACAAGAAACAAGGGCAGTATGATTTTTGCTTACTGGTCATTTCTATAAAAAAAAACACACAAATAAAGAAACATTTATTTTCTGCTTGTGCTACAGAGTTGCCATAAACCCAAGCAAAAATAGATCACACAACTTTTGTCTCTAGTGTGGTCTAACAATCATGTTAATTACTAATTACCAGTATTGTAAATGGAAAATTAGCATGTAAACAAGAAAATAGTTTGACTGTGCTTCCACCTCACCACACGTATTCCAGGAATATATATAATTTAATCAAAATAGAATCAAGCATGTAATTTTGTCCCCATAAATTAAAAACAGTGGTTTTTCTGCTAAAACTATTTATTATATTCCTTTTAATACAATTCAAGAAAAACCTAGTACGTCTGAAATAAATAGATTGGCACGGTTATTTGTTTAACGTGAAAATTAAAAGTTCAAAGTGTATTTCAAATTTAAGGTCAATGTAGCCAAACTCAAAGCATAGCTGACTTAGAAAATAACTTTGCATTTCAGCAATTTTGACCATAAATTTAAAGTTCACTTTGGATTTTCACTTTAGTCAATAACCCTGTTATCGTGTTTGACAATGAGAAGAAAGACCAAAGTTATTATAGGTAAACTAGATATTTATCAACAGTTCTAGAAATTGTCTATCATACACTCATTTAAATGTCCTGCTTTCTGGTGCAACACCAGCCTTTTGCTTTAACACCAGCCTGTCTGTTATTTGTCAGGTTTAATATAGAAAGATGCAGTTAGGTATCCTTCCATCATACTGACCGCTGTTGATTTCTAAGTTTAGCATTTTTGCTACCTGACTGACAGAAAGCTGAGATGGTGCTAATGATGAGCAACACAGTTGGAAAATAGTAACAATTAACACTTTTTAGTACAAAATAGAAAAAAAAAAGAGTAAGGGGTAATTACAATTAAAGGGACACTATAGTCACCAGAACCACTCCAGCTTAAAGTAGAGGTTGTGGTGTCTATAGCATGTCCCTGCAGGCTTCTCAATGTGTAAACCATGAATTTTCTGAGAAAAGGCAGTGTTTACATTGCTACCTCATAACACTTCTAGTGTTCTTCACTCAGACGGCCACTAGAGGTGCTTCCTGGGACAGTGCTGCACACTGTGCAGCACCTAAGTTCAGTGTCTCCACGCTCTGCATGGAGATGTTGAATGCTCCCCGTAGAGATGCATTGATTCAGTGCATCTGTATGAGAAGATGCTGATTGGTGCAGTGCAGCATATTGATTATGGGAAAGCATTGGTCTGGCTGAAATCATAAACATTGATCATCTCAGCCATGAAGGCAGGGCCACCAGCAGCAAGACCAGTGCGACGAGGGAGAAAAGGTAAGTTAAATCAGGGTTGAGCTTTATGCTTCAAAGGTGTCTAGTGAGTTAGTATCCCACTCTCATGTAAGTAATGGCAATATTATTTTACTTTAATACTTTAAAGGTAATACTTTAGAGGTTTCTAGTTATTTAAAGGGGGTAACAGGAGGTAAGGGGGGCTTGCATGTTTTTTTTTTTTTTTAACACTGTAGGGTCAGGAATACATATTTGTGTTCCTGCCCTTATAGTGTTCCTTTAACTGTGTGCTTTCTGGAAAGCTCCAAGTACTATAGTAAAGAGTTAGAGTATACGCAAATTGGCACTGCATACTGAGTTATCACTGCTGTAATGTCAGAGGAATCCCATTAACATGTAGAGATACTACATGAATATTGTTATTATTTATAAATTATAGATCACCAACATTTGACATGGCACTGTATAATGCATGACTGAGACATGCTTGCAACAAGACTGGTTTAACGTGCAAGAAGAAAAGATGCTGAGGGCTGTATAGCAAAGACTTTGCAAACACCAGGTTTAACTATCCACCAGATATAAAACAGAGAATAGAATAGAACTATTGTTTTTTTTTATTTGGTTTTAGATTATACAGACTATCACGGTAATGATGCCCACCCATGTGTGCTCTTTATCAGTTATTTTGTTTGCAACAATTTAAAAGAAGGTCCACTTCTGTCTCATTAGTAAATGTACTTCTAAACTGAAAGCAGCAAGTTGAATTGTTAGCCGAGGAGTTCCCTAAGTGGTTTACCCTGAAGTTGGCAGATGACTTTGTACTCGAATGGTGATTCATTGGAGCAAAAACCTCTGCTATTTACAATTGCATAGGAATTTGTGATATTGCAAATGTAATAATTTGGGTTTACTTCAAGGTATATCCATCACATACATGCCACTAAAGAAAGGAGCAACCTGATCAGTGCTCTGAGCCCATAATTATGTGTTGTTTCATATTGTAGGTTAGCCGTCCCCAATGGTTTTTGGAACTTAAAGGGTAAATAGCACCCTGGAGACACGGCAACATTTGATAACAATAATGAAGAATAAACCACAGCAGGCACCAAAAGACATGCAATTTAAAACATCCATAGGCTTGTTATAGAACTGCAACAGCGGGGCGTATTGTGTCCAAGTATCAATGCAACAGCATCAACCTATTGTGTGCATGATGTTTGAGTTGCTATCGCAGTTCTGAGCCTCGAAAATAAATTGTGCATTCTTGTGCTGTAAAACACTACCTTCGAAAAAAAACACAGCTTGATGCTTTTATGGGGAACTAAATGGTCTATAAATACTTGACTTCTTCCAAATCATTAAACAAGATACAAACAAACTCTTAAACTTATGGAAGCAAGCTTGATATATAAAGATCAAATTATTTGACATAATTAAGCCTTAATTAGTACGATACCTACGTTTGAACAAATAGTTGAGCTATGAACAGTCAGTACTGAATAGTCAAATTGCTTAGATTGAGATAATAGATTTAAGCATTACATGTGTCTCTCCAGTGGTTCTTTAAGTACAATTAAGAACAAAATCAAGATATCAAAAGCATATCAAAACTATTATGATATTAAAGAAACAATATTATTGAGGGACTCTGGAGTCATCAAACATAACAAGAAGATCAACAGTTCAATAGTTTAACCCCTTAGTGACCAGACCATTTTTCAATTTTCTTACTGTTAAGGACCAGGGCTGTTTTTACATTTCTGCTGTGTTTGTGTTTAGCCTTAATTTTCCTCTTAATCGTTTACTGTACCCACACATATTATATACAGTTTTTTTTTCCTCACCATTAAATGGTCTTTCTAAAGATACCATTATTTTCATCATATCATATAATTTACTATAATATTTTTTTTAAATATGATGAAAAGATGAAAAGAACACACTTTTCTAACTTTGACCCCCCAAATCTGTCACATACCCAATGTTAACATGTTCTCCAAATCACACCTCACATATACATATTTTTTTAAAGTAGGCAACCCAGGGTATTCAATATGGGATATGTCCAGTCTTTTTAGTAGCCACTTAGTCACAAACACTGGCCAAAGTTAGCATTTATATTTGTGTGTTAAAAATGCAAAAACAATTATGGACGCTAACTTTGGCCAGTGTTTGTGACTAAGTGGCTACTAAACAAGACCAAACAAGACTGAACCCCATTTGCAATACCTTGGGTTGTCTTCTTTTGCAAATGGTATGCCGTGATGGAGGTAATTCTTATTCCTGGGCTACCATATGCTCTCAAAGGCAACATAACCAATCTGGCAAATTTCAATGTGAAAAAACAGAAAATCTAGACTTAAATTTGACCCTGTCCCTTTCAAAAACACCATCAAACCTGTACATGGGGGGTACTGTTAGACTCGGGAGACTTCGCGGAACACAAATATTAGTGTTTCAAAACAGTAAAACGTATCACAACAATGATATCATCAGTGAAAGTGCCGTTTGTGTGTGGAAAATGCAAAAAACTTCTCTTTCACTGACAATATCATTGCTGTGATATGTTTTACTGTTTTGAAACACTAATATTTGTGTTCAGTGAAGTCCCCTGAGTAAAACAGTACCACCCATGTACAGGTTTTAGGGTGTCATGGAAAGTTACAGGGTTAAATACAGTGCTAGCAAATTAAATTCACTGGACTTTCGGCCTGGGTTGTCAGGCAGGTCCCTCAAATTGTAATTAAATGAACACTATAGGGTCAGGAACACAAACATGTATTCCTGACCCTATAGTGTTAACACCACCATCTAGCCCCCTGGGCCCCTCATACCTCCATAAATATAGTAAAAATCTTACTGTATTCAAGCCAGAAGGTGTAACTCTGCATGCTGTTTGCCTAAAAAAAAAACAGTCTGCTGACATCATCAGAAGTGGTAGCCTGATCCGATCACAGTGCTTCCCCATAGGATTGGCTGAGACTAACAAAGAGGCAGATCAGGAGCAGACTCAGCATGATTCAAACACAGCCCTGGCCAATCAGCATCTCCTCTTAGAGATGAATTGAATCAATGAATCTCTATGAGGAAAGTTCAGTGTCTGCATGCAGAGGGAGGAGACACAGTGCTGGCCTGTGCTCTGCTGACAGTAGATCTGAGTGGATTGAGGAATTTTATGCCTCAATCAACTCGGAAGTCCCTCTGGTGGCATTCTGAGTGACTGCAACTGGAGGTGTTCCTAGCTTTCAATGTAAACATTGTATTTTCTCAGAAAATACAGTGTTTACATGAGAGACTGCAGGGAGCTATAGTTCTCACATGAACAACCTCATTAAGCTGAAGTTGTTCAGGTGACTATAGTGTCCCTTTAATAAAATTATGTAAAAATATTATATTAATATATTTGTAGAATTTCAATATATATGTGTATGTATATGTATGTGTATATATATATATAGATATAGATGCAAAAAACAGATAACATTTGTATATTGTAATACCTTTTTTATTGGACTAAGAATTTTTTTAATAACAAGCTTTCGGGAGAACCATCCTTTCTCAGGTCTGAAGCATTCCTGAGCAAGATGACACATATAATTCAAAGTTGAGTTGTGATACAGGGGTAAGGAGTCACCAGCAGCTAACCCCAGCCAAGCACCCGGAAGACGCCCAGACCCGCTTGCATTCCAGCCAGCCGCCGCAAAACAGGTTCCACAACCGTTCCCGCCGAAACCTATGGAACCGCATCCGTACAGCCGGTCACGTGAGTTAACATTTCCCCCACCGAGTTTGCAACCCCTTACCAGACACACACCTCCCTTTTGGGTTCCCGCGGGCAATCACTCATGGGCTGGGAAGCGCTTTTAGGCCTTACACGGTCACCCCTGGTCACAACAAGGAAAGCCATACCGCACCAACATCTTGGCCACGGCAAGGAAAAATCACCACTACAGGTAAAAGTTCCGCCATGGAACCAGATTCCTACACGTGCAAACTAGGATTCGTCAGAATCCACTGTAACCCCCATCATCCTCAGGCATGTTCCCCAGGGTCCACGGTCTTTGAGTAAAGGGGGTGGGAGGTTGGGGTAGGGTTCGCATCATTAACTAGAAGGTCCCCAAACTAGGGGGGAGGGTTCGCATCATTAACTAACAGGTTCTCAAACCCACACCTTACATACCCCATCATAGATATTTTAACCAGGTACGGCACTAACGATCTAGGCTTAAGCCTTTCAGATAGGATTTCTCCCTACAGTAGTACCCAGGTATGTAAGGACCATAATAAAAAATATATATATATAAATAAATATATATAAATAATTTAAACGTTACTCTGTCTATTACTCTATACTCACCTCCACCACTACTTTAGGCCTCCAGTCAACCAGGATAGTTGTATCCACCTCAGGATCATAGAGCACTTACAACCTTGCTAGTTACAAGGTAAGTAATTTTCCGATGTTCCCAAATCATACACACCCTCGGTCAGGCCACACTTCGGACAGACCAACGGGCATAAAAGCCACCACAGCGGGGCCATTACTACCCATGAGTAGGTCCATCCAGCTCAATCACCGAGGCAATGGCCTTCTCACGTCATTTCACAACCATAACCACTCCACTTATCCATCATACCCAAGCAGATACCATTCCGCCAGCATCCATCACGGAAAAGACCAAATATATGATGTGTCAATCAACATCTCCTCACAGAGATGCACTGAATCAATGCATCTCTATGGGGAGCATTCAGTGTCTCCTTGCAGGGTGTGTCACTATGCCGCACTGACCCAGGAATCACCTATAATGGCCGTCTGAGTGACTGCCACTAGAGATGTTTCTAGACAGTGATATAAACACTAGGCAGGCTTTAGACACCAGAACCACTACATAAAGCTGTAGTTGTCCTGGGGACTAAAGTGTCCCTTTAAGGGTTATTGTTAGTATAAGTAGTTTTGCATTAAGAGTTAGTGTTAGAGTAAGGGTTCTGTAGGACATAAGGGTTAGTATTAGTGTTAGAATAGTGTCTAGCAGAGATAGGCAACCTTCGGCACTCCATTTGTTGTGGACTACATCCCCCAAAATGCTCTTACACCCATAATGCTGATAAAGCATCATGGGAGGCAGAGGCGTAACTAGAAACCACGGGGACTCAGTGTGAAAATTGCCCCCCATACATCTATCTCCCACCCCACACATCTCACCCCCCACACGTCCCCACCCCCCACACATGCAGACAAACAGATACACATGCAGACACATACATACAGACACATACACACAGAGAGACACATACATACAGACATACATACAGACACACATAGATACACACACACACACACATGCACTAACAGACACACACATACACTTATATACACACACTCAGACATATACACACATACACTCACAGACACATACAAACAGACACACACAGACACACACACATTCAGACACACACATACACTCACACACACACACACACATACACTTACAGACACACACACATACACTCACAGACACACACACATTCACACTCACACATACACTCACAGACACACACACCAGGCCCCTCATTTCAGGTAGGTATGCCACTGATGGAAGGTATAGTCCAAAACATCTGGAGTGCTGAAGGTTGCCTATGCCTGGTGTAGAGTTTAAGAGATTGTGTAAGTGAAGTGTATTGCATGGGTAATGGGTTAATATTTGGGCAGTATAGGTGTTAATGTTTAGTGTAAGTGAAACTTGTGGAATGAGCATTTAAATATATAAAACTATGTAATTATATTTATTATCTGAAGGCTAATCTTGTATAATTAATTGCTATAGGTCACTCATACTGCCTTGAAGATTAATAATGCTTTATTGCTGAAAGAAAATGGCATATTAATTTATAATGTTGAATCGACGACTTAACGTATAGCCTGCTAAAATGACATCTTTTATTTTAACTGTATTACTAGTAAAAACACATTGCCTCATACATGGTAAACTGTCTTGCTTGAATAAAAACGCTCAGGAGACTCATAGATGAGCTAACATTAGGTAATAGATACTGTATGGTATTTCTTATGAAAGGCAGCTCCCTGCCCTATTATATAAAGTGTAAACATTTATAGGCTTATCAAATATTATTGTAGCTCTTAATATATTATGGAATGAAATGATGTACATACTGTACCCTCAGCCAGCTGTAATGAGCATGTGCTATAATAATAATAATAATAATAATAATAATAATTTGCAATACCATAGTTTGCAAATGGAGTTTATTTACGAAAGTCTGTTTTTACACTGTATGCATGGCACCCAGATATATCTCTCCTCCCTTGATCTCTCCCCGCTCACCTAGAGAGCATCATTGCTTGCCTTTCTTCCATCTCTGATTGGATGTCCTCCCACTTTCTGAATCTCAATCTCTCCAAAACTGATCTTCTTATTTTTCCCCCTTATAATACTGATCCTCCTCTTTGGTTCTCCCTGCAATTTGATGGTACTCGCATCAACCCACCCTTGCAAGCTTGCCGTCTTAGTGTTATCTTTGATTCTGGCCTCACCTTTACACCTCATGTCCAGTCTGTTGCCACATTAGGCCAATCCACCTTAACCCCTTAAGGACACGTGACATGTGTGACATGTCATGATTCCCTTTTATTCCAGAAATTTGGTCCTTAAGGGGTTAAAAGGCAGTGTTTACATTGAGAAGCCTGCATGGATCTTGTATGTACACCTGAACCACTACATTAACCCCTTAAGGACGGAGCCAAATGTACACGTTGTGAACGAAACAAAATGTAAACAAAACCTGGCATTTGCGCTACATGTCTGTCCAACCGTAATTCACCTATTTCATAGTAAATGCACCCACCCTTATTATATATCATTTTATTCAGGGGAAATAGGGCTTTCATTTAATATCAAATATTTAGATGTGAAACATAATTTAATATGAAAAAAATGGGAGAAAATACGATTTTTAAATTTTTTTTAGTTCTACATGACATTTTAACTGTCAATGTCATAATACTGTTTGCTTTTACTGCAATAAAATACACATATTTGTATTCAGCAAAGTCTCACGTGTAAAACAGTACCCCCTATGTACAGGTTTTATGGCGTTTTGGGAAGTTACAGGGTCAAATATAGCACGCTACATTTGAAATTGAAATTCGCCAGATTGGTTACGTTGCCTTTGAGACTGTATAATAGCCTGGGAATGAAATTTACACCCATAATGGCATACCATTTGCAATAGTAGACAACCCAAGGTATTGCAAATGGGGTATGTCCAGTCTTTTTTAGTAGCCATTTGGTCACAAACACTGGCCAAAGTTAGCGTAGTATTTGTTTGTGTGTGAAAAATGCAAAAAACGCCAATTTTGGCCAGTGTTTGTGACTAAGTGGCTACTAAAAAAGACTGGACATACCCTGTTTGCAATACCTTGGGTTGTCTACTATTGCAAATAGTATGCCATCATAGGGGTAATTTTCATTCTTGGGCTACCATAGGGTCTCAAAGGCACCGTAACCAATCTGGCAACTTTTAATGTGAAAAAAATGAAACGCAAGCCTTATATTTGACGCTGTAACTTTTGAAAACACCATAAAACCTGTACATGAGGGGTACTGTTGTACTCGGGAGACTTCGCTGAACACAAATATTTGTGTTTCAAAACAGTAAAAGTATCACAGCAATAATATTGTCCGTGTAATGCTGTTTGTGCGTGAAAAATGCAAAAAACTTCACTTTTACTGGCGATATCATCGTTGTAATACATTTTACTGTTTTGAAACACTAATATTTGTGTTCAGCTAAGTCTCCCGAGTAAAACAGTACCCCCCATGTACAGGTTTTATGGTGTCTTGGAAAGTTATAGGGTTAAATATAGTGCTAGCCAATTAAATTCCCTTTACTTTCGGCATGGGTTGTCATGCAGGTCCCGCTAATTGTAATTAATTAAGATACCTAATTATGTAAAAATATTACATAAATATATATGTAGAATTAATATATATATATATATATATGTGTGTATGTGAATCTATATGTGTATATCTATATAATTCTTTTTAAATATTTTTATTTATATATAGGTATATATATATAGTGATATATACGTATATATTTATGTATGTAGATATATATATTATTTCGTTCTACGTGTATTTTGATATAAATATATATATATAGTAATATCACAATACAGTTAGAATGAAATAACACACATCTATATATTTAATAAAATTTTTTTAATTATTTTTATTTTTTAACGTATTTACATATTTAATTTTTTTATATTATATATATATATATATATATATATATATATATATATATATATATATATAACAATAATTATATATATATATATTTAACCAGTATCAGTCTACGTGTAATTTGATATTAATATATATAATTATATATATATTAATAGTAAAATACACTTAGACAGTGTATGTGTGTGTATGTATGTATACTTAGATCATATATATAATATATATATATATGATCTAAGTATATATATATATTTTTTTACACTAATACATTTTATTTTATTTTTATTTTCAGCCAGCAGGGGGACCACCTGTAATTACAGGCAGCCCCCCTGCTGGCAATACAGAAGCCAGCTATCCCCGTCCATGTGATTGTGGGGTCCTCGCTTGGACCCCACTCTCACATGGCCGGGGATCACCGGAGGAGAAGGATCTGCCGCGGGGGGCTCACTGGGAGTCCCCCCCATCGCGATCGCCGGCGTGGGACCGCCGGCGACCGGGTAAGTGAACAAAAACCGGAGGGCGTACAATTACGCCCGGCGGCGTTTAGAGCCGCCTATAATAGGGCGTTGTGACGGAACGCTGGCACTCCGACTGAGTACCTCCGCCAATCGATGCTCCTAGTGCTCGCTGAGGACTCCAAGCACTCCAACCGACACCATCAGCACTGCAGACCCCACTTCCAGTGATGCAACTGCGCCGGGGTCTCTGCTGTCTCCACCCACCCTGGACCCAAGGCCAGGATCCAGCTTCCAGTGGGTGAACCTCTCTTTCCCCAGAGAGCAAGAACAGGAACAGGAACAAGCTCTTGCAAGAGTTTCCTCTGGGGAGTAAGTGATTATAGCAATCCCCAGAGTGTAGGTATCCCTTCCCCCAAACATGAGCCAAGGCTTAATGCTGGAACAAGACTGATTTACTGGCACACAGAATACACAATTTATGCAACACAAAACTCCTCCTCTGGGCCAGGCTAGATAATTTAGTTTCTACAATACACAAAGCTCGATTATCTGCTGGCCAGAAATTATACAGTTTCATAAAACACACAGGGACCCCAAAACATGCAATAACCCCATAAAAAAGTATATCCTTGGAACCGGGGGATCTGGGTGAACCACATATCCAAAATTCACCCAGATCCGTTCAGTACTTTGGAAAATACAGTTTAATGCAGATTCTGCAGAACATATACAGGCTAAATGAAAAACAATCACTGTATAATGTGTCCCCTGCTGTATAGTCCAAAACCACCGCACGATGTCTCTGTGCAACAAATACTGGCGAGATGGCACCGTGTTGAAAAGTCCACACAGTGTCTGTGAGTTAAAATGGCCGCCATCCATTGTTCTCACCATGTGCTTCTGATACAGGAAATGGTGGCCACCCAGTAACTCCACAGTATGTCCCCAGATGGTTCTTAAAGGGCCAGCAGCAGCACAACACAAATCCATTTTGCCCATATTATGTCTTTAAAGGGCAATACATCCCAGGGGCCATAGTCACAGGGCAAGAGGCGGGCAAGCAGTCCTCTCCAGGCACAAGTGACGAAAGGCACTTCGTCACAGGCGTAATTGTACGTCCTCCGGTCTAAAGGGGTTAAGCTGTAGTGATCCTGGTGACTATAGTGTCCCTATATAGTATATATATATATATATATATATATAGAGAGAGAGAGCGAGAGAACAATCTATTAGTCATATGTTATCATGTGAATTATTTTCATCTTAACAGTTTTGTTTAATTTCACTAAAAAAAAAAGTATTTGCGATACTGGCTTTTTTAAGTGTATAAGTTGACATTTTGTAGTCTTCTTTTTTCTCATCTAATTAACAACTCATTTATACAAAAAGAGTTTTCATGTTGTATCCTTCACTAACGTATCGCTCATCGCATGTTCATTGTGCTAATTTGAATTGTGACCCTTGCTCCAGATGATTCATTATGTGTTGGTACTCACACAGTTAGTAATTACAGATTTTGCTAAATAAATTTCAACATCCAACGCTGAAATTTGTATTAAAGGGACACTCTGATAGCAATACAACAAAACGTTAATGCACTTGAAGTTTGACTTACTAATTGTAGATTCTGCTAACGCAGTGTACCTATAATCTTAATTTTAGTAATGACAGGAGGCGAATATTTGCATAACCCTCTTTACTGAAAATCTCCAGCAGCACAGAAACAACCAATCAGAAAAAAGTCAGGTGATACATAAAGGCCCTGACAGTGTCAGCTCTTCCTATTTCTTTGTAGCGAATATTAAGCCCTTAAGAACCAAACTTCTGGAATAAAAGGGAATCATGACATGTCACACATGTCATGTGTCCTTAAGGGGTTAAACAGGTAAAAAAACATAGAAAAACATGACAAGAAACATAAGTAAAAAAATTCAACAAAACAGTATAATCCCAAATCTGGGTAGGAATTTTATTAAGAACAGTGGAAAGGCGAATCTGTCCTTTGAAAAGAATCAATCACACTGAAAGAAAATGACAAAAGTGAAAGGCATCTGAATTGGCAAGTTGCCTGCATATAATGAACATTAGAATCATTGAAAATCTATTATGCATGTCATAATGGAAAAAGAAAACCGAGTCAATTAATCTCTAGTTCTAAATAAACTAGATACATTAAAACCCTATAATGTCTAAGCAAAGGAAAACACATTTTTAACACTACAATGCCATACCTACAATTCAGTACTGTTGGGGACACTTTATTAATAATTCATCCTTGAGTAATATAGACTGCAGATGTTTTTATCCATCAAATGCAATGTAAATCAAGAGGAGTGACAAAAAAAATATTTTGTGAAAAGCATTTATGATCTGGTTGATGCCAATGAAGCAGGATCTGAAACATGGTTTTAAAGCAGAAGTGATCAAAATTATGTGTTTTTGGTAGTGAAAGATGGTAATTAGAATGTCAGAAGCTGCTCTGATTTTATGATTACTTTTAGTGCAACCGCAGCACAGTTAATAATGCACATTACCGAGGAAATTATTTTTTATAATTATATACTATACAGACACTACTTTTGATTCTTTGTGGGTATTACTGCGAATTGATGATTTCTTAAGCACTGATCTTTAACCCCTTAAGGACTGAGCCAAATACACACGTTGTGAACAAAACAAAATGTAAACAAAACCTGGCATTTGCGCTACATGTCTGTCCAACCGTAATTCACCTCTTTCATATTAAATGCACCCACCTTTATTATATATCATTTTATTCAGGGGAAATAGGGCTTTCATTTAATATCAAATATTTAGCTATGAAACATAATTTAATATGAAATAAATTGGAGAAAATATTTTTTGATATTTTTAGTTCTACATGACATTTTAACTGTCAATGTCATAATACTGTTTGCTTTTACTGCAATAAAATACACATATTTGTATTCAGCAAAGTCTCACGTGTAAAACAGTACCCCTATGTACAGGTTTTATGGCGTTTTGGGAAGTTACAGGGTCAAATATAGCACGTTACATTTGAAATTGAAATTCGCCAGATTGGTTACGTTGCCTTTGGGACTTTATAGTAGCTCAGGAATGAAATTTACACCCATAATGGCATACCATTTGCAATAGTAGACAACCCAAGGTATTGCAAATGGGGTATGTCCAGTCTTTTTTAGTAGCCATTTGGTCACAAACACTGGCCAAAGCTAGCGTTAGTATTTGTTTGTGTGAAAATGCAAAAACCGCCAATTTTGGCCAGTGTTTGTGACTAAGTGGCTACTAAAAAAGACTGGACATACCCCGTTTGCAATACCTTGGGTTGTCTACTATTGCAAATGGTATGCCATCATAGGGGTAATTTTCATTCTTGGGCTACCATAGGGTCTCAAATGCACCGTAACCAATCTGGCAAATTTTAATGTGAAAAAAATGAAACGCAAGCCTTATATTTGGCGATGTAACTTTTGAAAACACCATAAAACCTGTACATGAGGGGTACTGTTGTACTCGGGAGACTTCGCTGAACACAAATATTTGTGTTTCAAAACAGCAAAAAGTATCACAGCAATAATATCGTCCGTGTAAGTGCTGTTTGTGCATGAAAAATGCAAAAAACTTCACTTTTACTGGCGATATCATCGTTATAATACATTTTACTGTTTTGAAACACTAATATTTGTGTTCAGCGAAGTCTCCCGAGTAGAACAGTACACCCCATGTACAGGTTTTATGGTGTCTTGGAAAGTTATAGGGTTAAATATAGTGCTAGCAAATTAAATTCCCTTTACTTTCGGCATGGGTTGTCAGGCAGGTCCCGCTAATTGTAATTAATTAAGATACCTGAGTACTAAAAATATTGTCAGCGCTTAGAAGATACTCCCCTTAAGATTGTAACAAGGGTGCATATATATAAAAATAATGTTGCAATAAACATCTGAACTCTACATGAAAGAGCTATATAAAGAAAAAATACAGATAAAAATATATGTGAAAATATATAAAAATATGTAAAAATATAAGAATATGTCTCTAGAGAGTCCAAAAGTCATATAAGATCAACTGGGGGAGAATCCAATGTCTGTATTGGTGAATGGAGACTCAAATAGGTGCTTGAAAATTCCTAAGGCAAAAAAGGAGAAAGAGATATAGTGTAACTCTGTAACATTTATTGCCCCGATATAACAAACAAAACCCCCCCTAAATAAGAACTCTCACAATGTAAAAAAAATGGTACTTATTCCTAAGGACCATATCGGAGAAACTATGCAGCTGCTGATTGTTATTTCTTAAGAAATAGAAAGCTTGTCGGGACAATCAGCAGCTGCATAGTTTCTCCGATATGGTCCTTAGGAATAAGTACCATTTTTTTTACATTGTGAGAGTTCTTATTTAGGGGGAGTTTTGTTTGTTATACCGGGGCAATAAATGTTACAGAGTTACACTATATCTCTTTCTCTGTTTTTGCCTTAGGAATTTTCAAGCACCTATTTGAGTCTCCATTCACCAATACAGACATTGGATTCTCCCCCAGTTGATCTTATATGACTTTTGGACTCTCTAGAGACATATTCTTATATTTTTACATATTTTTATATATTTTCACATATATTTTTATCTGTATTTTTTCTTTATATAGCTCTTTCATGTAGAGTTCAGATGTTTATTGCGACATTATTTTTATATATATGCACCCTTGTTACAATCTTAAGGGGAGTATCTTCTAAGTGCTGACAATATTTTTAGTACTCTGTTATAGGAATTGGGAAAATTCTGTTTTTGTCTAGCAGCTGTTATTTATAGGGTACTTTAAGTACCATTTACTACTATATTAGTTTTGATTCTGTATGCGCTCTCTTAATTATTTTATTAATTAAGATACCTAATTATGTAAAAATATTACATAAATATATATGTAGAATTAATATATGTATATATATATATATATGTGTATGTGAATCTGTATGTGTGTGTATATATATATATATATATATATATATATAATTTTTTTAAAAATATTTTTATATATAGGTATATATATATATTGTGATATATACGTATATATTTATGTATGTAGATATATATATTATTTCGTTCTATGTGTATTTTGATATAAATATATATATTAATATCACAATACAGTTAGAATGAAATAACACATCTATATAATTTTTAATTATTTTTTTAATTTTATTTTTTAATATTTACATATTTAATTTTTTTATATTATATATAAATATATATAACCATAATTAAACATATATTTAATCAGTATCAGTCTACATGTAATTTGATAATATATATATATATAATTATATATATATATTAATACTAAAATACACCTAGACAGTGTGTGTGTGTGTGTATGTATATGTGTGTATATATATATATATACTTAGAATATATATATATATATATATATAGTGTATATATATATGATCTAAGTATAATTTTTTTTTTCACTTATAAATTTAATTTTAATTTTATTTCTAGCCAGCAGGGGGACCACCTGTCATTACAGACAGCCCCCCTGCTGGCAATACAGAAGCCAGCTATCCCGGCCATGTGATTGTGAGGTCCTCGCAAGGACCTCACTCTCACATGGCCGGGGGGCACCGGAGGAGGTGGATCTGTCACGGAGGGGCTCCCTGGTTAAGTAAACAAAAACCGGAGGGCGTACAATTACGCCCGGCGGTGTGTAGAGCCACTTAAAATAGGACGTAATTGTACGCCCTCTGGTCTTAAGGGGTTAATCCTTTTTTTTTTTTTTTTTTCAATTCTTTATTTTTGCAGTGCATTTAGCTACACAGCGTGTATGTGGTACCCCAACGGCAATCCACATGCTTTTCAACAATATTTGCAACAGTAGGGTACATGTTAAATCTTGCACTATTTTATATTAATCTAAGATTTAGCTAGATCAGTCCTGTTTCAATTTTTTAATATATATTTGCAAGAACACTGGTGAGACATGAGAGTAACATTGGTAGGGTAATTGTCACGCATAGCATATATATATCCTCTTACTGCTATGAGGTGGATGCTCAATGTACTTAGTCATGGTATAGTAAGGGGTACCGTGAGCAGGAGCTGACTGGTTCGATCTGTCTAGGTATCTGTCTGTACGAGTCGGGTGTGGGCATAGGTCGTCTGATCGGTATGTGAGTGGCCTAGTTGGTGCGGGGATGTATTGGCAACGTTGGGTGAGTATTGTGGTGGAGATAGGGCAACCTCTCTGGGTGTCGTCCGGGAGTCAACCCGATCTTCTGGGTTCAGGTCGTGGCCCTAGCTCGGGGGGCTGAAGCTGTGTCCCTGGGTATAAAGTCACGGGTGGCTGCAGGATCCCAGCCATGAGGGTTTGTCGGGCCCAGCGAATCCGGGGGGAGGCCCAGTGCCTGCAGGTGGTGTGTTGCATCTGGCAGGTCTCGTATGGTAATGGTGGTTTCACCGCTTTTGATCAGCAGCGTCCGAGCCTGGCTCCATCGGTAGCTGATAGTTTTCTTGCGTAGGAGGGAGGTTAGAGGTCGGAGTGACCGTCGCCAGGCGAGGGTTCCCCCGGAGAGATCCGCAAAGAAGGTTATGGACATCCCTTCAAAGTTGTATGGTGTTTGCCCTCTGATGGCTGTCATCACGGCTGCTTTGTCCCTGAGACCCTGGAATTGCATCACTAGGTCGCCTGAGGCTGTGGGTGGTGCCTTGGCTGGTTTTGGAAGTCGGAATATGCCTTCCAGAGGCACTGCCTTAGCCTGTTTTGGTGTGAGTATAGCTGCTAGGAGTCGTCTAGCAAAATGGGGGAGTTCCTCAGGTGGAACTGTCTCGGAGACTCCTCTGAGTTTTATGTTCTTCTGTCTCCGCTTGTCTTCTAGGGTGTCGAATCTGCCTTCATAGGCAGTGCCCTGTTGTGTGAGCTCTTCCACCCTTTTTTCCAGCTCTTTAATTTGTTGTGTATGGTTTTGTGTTTTGTGTTCTACCTCACCGAGGCGGCCCGTCAGGCCTCGCAGATCCTCCCGAATCAAGGCCACGTCCGCCGAGATTTTCAGTTGGAGGTCCGCCATGATCTCCCTGATGGCCGTTAGTGTCACCGGGCCGGTGTCGGGTGTCCGGTGCAGGGGTGCCGCTCGTTCTGCCGGTTGCCGCACCATTGCTGGCGTGAGGCTTCCCTCTTCTTCCTCCGAAGCCCCGTCGGAGAAGTCAGAGCATCCTCCAAGGAGGGACGCCATCTTACTCTCTTGGGCGCCATGTGCCTGCCGCCAGAGGTCTCCGATGCTGTGTCCCTGCCGGGGTCGGTCGGGCTTTAGTTTTTTGGTTTTCTTGCCCATGAGGTATACAGTGGGGGTTACTTGGGTGTTGTTTGGTTGCGGGTCACCTCTATTTTTAGGGTTTTGTCCGTAGTTTAGCCGGAGCTCAGAGGCCATGCGACTGTTCGCTTCTGTGGTTAGGCCACGCCCCCAGGGGTTAATCCTTTAAGAGCCAATGAGAAAGACTGGGGAATGAACTTTGCCTTGTTTAGGTAATTTGTTAAAAAATGAATACTTTTAGAAATTCTTTGCTGACTTGGTATCGGACGAGTATAAAAATACTCTTGCACTTTAGTATCCTTGTAGTCCATACGGAAGTTTTTCCTTTACCAAAAAAACAAAACAAAACTGTTTAAATTCCAAAAACAACCGTGCCACTAAATATTCATGTAAGCATATTTAACATGCAAATATATAGATAAAAAAATACAAAACAATTGAAATGACACAGAAAATTGCATGATTCATTAATCTTATGATCCATGGTTGTCTGAGATTGATGGCAGTGCAACCCTGGCTCTTGGCAGGCTGATGTTCTCAGCTCCTGCCTCGTCACAGTTTTGCCATTATTTCAGTCCCTCTCACCTTATTTGTATACCAGAAAAACTGTGGTGGCGAGTGAGCTACTTTTGGTTTTTTTCCGTTAAAGTCCTAATGTGAATAGGGCAAAATCATCTGTCTGCATACAGAGGAAATTATTATTTTTAATCATACAACTGGTCAGGTGGAATCTGGACCAAATCCTTCAAACCTTGGATTTGATAAATTTTTTCAGGCTGAATACAGCAAAGTTAGAGTCTTGTCAGAAACAAAAACGCCAGCATTTGAATTACATGTAGACTGTACAGTGGGAAAATTTTGTTTGGCAAAAAAAAATAAAAAATTAGTTGACCAAATAGTCGACCATGCAATCAGATTTGAGGAAAAATGGTGTAAAAAATAAATAAATTGAAAATGGAATTTTATCATTCAAATTCAATCCACATTTGGTTAATTTTGAGCATTCGGTTACTTTTGAGCATTAATTTGCATATTTGAAATGCTTAATCTGAGTAACCCCTGCCTTATTTCCATATTATTTCTTTATATGCTTTATTTAGTTCTTTATTTTATTTAGTAGTTGCCCTCTAAGCACTGAGTAAAATTAAATGGCCTTCATGTTGCAGGGATGGATGGTTTGGGTCTAAGAAAGAGAGATAAGACAGTTACTGTACTTTAACCCTTTAAGGACCAAACTTCTGGAATAAAAGGGAATCATGACATGTCACACATGTCATGTGTCCTTAAGGGGTTAAAGGAATTTACAACTGGGAGTTGCAAGCAGGGGGAGGAGGAATGGAGCAGGCCAGCCATTTGTTATAAACAATTAAATATCAGTGCGTTCCAAAGTGGTCTTCCAGTTTGCGTTTCAATAGATGTATCGTGTGTAGTTCCGTGCGGTCCCAAGGTCGCTTAGTGATGCGTTACAAGTAATCTGTCCATTCATGTTCAAACAAATGTGTCCTACTTGTTTCTATATAGTTCAGAAGCCTCCATAGTTGTGTTCCACTATGATTATATTTTCCAATGAAGGGATACATGAAAAATCGATTTACACAAAGATCCCTTATTGTGATCTGTCAATAAAAACAAACAAACAATCTACTCAAAAGAAATAAATGTTAGAAGTCATATCAAAACACATAAAACACAATTGTGCTCAAAAGTTTACATACCCTGGCAGAAATTGTGAAATTTTGGCATTGATTTGGAAAATATGACTGATCATGCAAAAGGAAAATAAAAGTATTTTATTGAAAGATAGTGACCATATGAAGCCATTTATTTTCACATAGTTGTTTGGCTCTTTTTTTAAAATCATTGCAATAACAGAAATCACCCAAATGGCCCTAATCAAAAGTTTACATAGCCTTGAATGTTTGGCCTTTTTACAGACTCACAAAGTGACACACAAAAGGTTAAAATGGCATTTATATGTTAATGTCCCACATCTGTAGTTTTTTAAATTGCAATTAGTGTAAGTGTATAAATAGTCAATGAATTTATTAGCTCTCACGTGGATACACTAAGCAGGCTAGAAACTGAGCCATGGGGAGCAGAAAAGAACTGTCAAAAGACCTGCGTAACAAGATAATGGAACAGGATATAAAAGGATCCAAAACCTTGAAAATGCCAGTCAGTACTGTTTAGTCGCTTCTTAAGAAGTGGAAAATTCTGGGCGTGTCCTGGCGGTGAGACTGAACGGACGCATGTGCTGAGCGCTCCGCTCCGACGGAACCCACAAAGGAGAAATTTGACGAAAAAGACGTGAAAATAAGGGGCAGCATACAACCCTATCGAGACTGTCTCAAGCTAAAAGCAAAAAGTCAGCAGACAAGGCAGAGAAAAGTGTCTTTTTCACATCTCGGACGCCGCAGGGGAAACAAGCTTCATTGCAGCAAGAAGCCCAAGATGGCGCAGAGGAAACGGAGAAAAGACACCGCACGCACCAGGATAGAGAGGCTCCTCTCACAAAGGAGCTGCTGCGGACAATGTTAGAAGAAATGTCGGCACCAATAGAGAACAGCCTCAAAGCAACTATGGGAGAATTACACAAAGACATACAAGAACTGGAGGTGAGGACGGCGGGCACTGAAACTAAAATGGCGAAACTGTCAGGGGCCCAGAGAGGAATGGAGGAGGAGATTGCAGGGCTCCATAGCCAAATGCACATGTATGAGATAAAGATAGCAGACATGGAAGACAGGGCCTGCCGCAACAACTTGCGCATCCGCAGTGTGGGGGATGTGATCCTTGTCTGCAGTTAGCACGGTCCTTTTGGGTACAAACATGCACAGTCTTTAAAAAGCTCTATAAAGCTTATAATCTTGGGCCTGGTCCGAAGACAAATATTCATAGGCTTTCTGGTACTCCCCCCTCAGGCATGGAGCTAGAAGCCCCGCCCACTGGTCTGATGGCCACTTTTCCCGGGCAGCAACCCTCTCGAAAGTCGTGAGGTAAGCCTCCACATCATCTGCCTCTGTCATTTTATGCATGAAGTCAGTTGCTCGGATCCGGGATCCCCTGACCCCAAGTGGGTCCCCAGCGCATGGCAATAACACTCTCTGCAAAACCTCAGTAAGGACAGCTCTATCCTCCTGCTGAACGTCCCTTAGCTTCTCAACCTGCGCAGCCAATAAACGGTTTGTGTCTTGCTGTACAGCAGTTGCCTCTTGTTGTGCAGCGGTTGCCTGTACCAGAGCCTTCAGTAGGTCCTCCATTTTAGTGTAGGAAAAGGTAGAAAAGCCAAAAGCAATTCACCTATATGAGTGGAGCATATAGTGATAATAACAGGCACCTACCCAACTTAAAGGGTCATCTGGTCCTAATGTTGTAATAAAATCACTTCCAATTCAGCATATATACAATAAAGAGAAAAAACATATACAGAAAAGATAATAGTGTAAATCTGTATAATCATATGGAACTATATAGAAGTCTTGAGAAGTGCCAACTCACATATTCCAGAGCCCAAATAAGGATAGGCTCAAATCACTTGCGCTTTTTGGTACCGTCTGGTGGTACTATCCCCTCTCTTTTTGAGCACGTAGATATACTCCATTTTAGTACCTGGCAGATAACAGTCTTAAACATACAGTTGCGCTGTGCCTTTAACAGGTATGCCAAACAAAAGTCCTCAATAAGCAGGCTTACAGATGACTGGCACGCCCACAGACCCTCTATGTGCTAACATTGCCCGCATTCTCCACCATATTGTGATCCTTGTCTGCAGTTAGCACGGTCCTTTTGGGTACAAACATGCACAGTCTTAACAGTCTTAAGTAACTTAAGTCCAGGCACTTTATTGTTGAGCTTCTCCACAAAGACAGCAGCACATGAAAAACAAAAATGTAACAAAGCCCTATAAACAAAAGACTAGCTCGGTCTGAGCACTAACATGAAGTTCCCTCTCATTCAAGGGTTTAAACTATAACAAAACAAGAAATGCTTTCACCAACCTAGTGTTTTAGACAGCCTGCTGCTTCCAGCCCTTCAAGAGAGAAATAAACATTCTCATCTACCTGCCTAGCAGGGAGGGGTTTATTCCCACTGCTGCAACTGATTACCTGCAGCTGAGCAGTGGGTTGGAGACAGTCCAAAGCCTGGTCTGGACCTAGTCTCCCAAGAGAAAACAATAAACAGTGGAGTGGAGTACTGACCCACCCTTCTCTCCATATGCATTTAAGTTACATACATACACATATTCCCCCTGGGGTTAAAGATCATATGCCTCTCTGAACAATGCAGATGAAATATAAACTCCGTCACAGACCACCCCATTCACCTTATCACAGGGAGGAGATAGGACCAGCAGAGCTGGCAACTCACCTATATGGCCTACTCAAAGCACTGGCACCTGATATCCCACAAGACCAGCTACTAGTGATGTCCCGAACAGTTCGCCGAACGGTTCGCCGCGGACGGCGAACATATGCGGTAAACTTTGACCCTGTACCTCACAGTCAGCAGACACATTCCAGCCAATCAGCAGCAGACTCTCCCTCCCAGACCCTCCCACCTCCTGGACAGCTCACTAAGAATGCAGCTTCACAATGAATGTAAAATGGATGCTGTCCAGGAGGTGGGAGGGTCTGGGAGGGAGGGTCTGCTGCTGATTGTCTGCTGATTGGCTGGAATGTGTCTGCTGACTGTGAGGTACAGGGTCAAAGTTTACCGCATATGTTCGCCGTCCGCGGCGAACCGCTCAGGACATCACTACCAGCTACTAATGGACCATTACCATAGAACAACAAGATTTCTACCCCAACACACTCCAAGAGACGTGCTTATAAAAATGCATTACTATCATGTAAAAGAGGTAGTGCTTCTGACAAGCCGCGCAAAGAAGACACTTCCAGAGCCATATGGAGGCGTGCTGGTGTTTGCGGACATATCGACATTCACATTAAAAAGGAGAAGAGAATTTAAGGAAGTTACGGAACTGCTAAACAAAATACCATACCGCTGGGGGTACCTGGTGAAGGTGTTGGTAACCAGAGGAGGAAAGATGACAGCCATAAGTTCACCGGAAGAGGGAACCCGTTTGCTGCAAAGGTGGGGACTAACGGAGCAGACCCAATGCCGAAGCCCGCACAGATCTAACAGCAATGCCATGGACGGGCGAAAGTCTAAAAACCTAACATGAAGGCTGGAGCCATAGAGACTATGATCCAGAAAGACTCCTCCAAATGACTGTTGAAAGGAAGGTCCTGAGTGACAGACCTTAGAGTAACCTCAAGGGTATCGTATAAATGTTAAACCATGTTGAAAAGTTATGTTACAGTTATATAATGCAACCCTCTGAAAATTAACGTAAAAGCGAAAAAAAAAAAAAAAAAAAGGTTATATAGCGTTATATAGGTTGCACCATACAGAATGTAAAGCCATACCAAATTTCGCCACAACCAAGTTAAAAGCTGTTGAGTGGGTCAACTTGGGGAGTGCACCCTACCGGGAGGCAGCTAACACTTCCACCCCCACAGGTACCAAGTAGTACCTACGCCGTATAAGGCAGACCCAATGTATTTGTTTAATTTGTTTTACCTGTTATCCCTGTTCTTACCTTACTACCCGACCCCCCTTGGTCTAGATGGGGCCAGACAGAGCACATCCCACCCCAAGTACACACAAGTCTTTCATACAGCAGGCCACGCACAGTGGGCCTATAAAAGTGTGAAGGTACCCCTCAAGACCCAACTACCCCTAACCCAGCGAGCGAGATGCCCAAATCTTACCCTCTATTAGGGGAAGGTCGCTCGACTTGATGCTGCTGGGGCGAGCGAACATCCCATACTGGAACTCATCATTTGCTACAACCCTAACTAAACTGATAAACCCCCATGAAAATCTACTCTCTAAATGTCAGAGGGTTAAACCTACCGGTTAAAAGACACCAGCTGCATAGAGAGCTCAAACACATAGACATCATTTGTCTCCAAGAGACGCACTATAAAAATGGCAACTATATACCGCCATCAGCAACGGCATATCCACACCAATACCATGCGACATCCCCCACCAAATCCAAGGGGACGTCCATACTGATCTCTAGGAAGGTGGCATTTACCATGCTTTCCACAGACATTGTCAAAAACGGGAGGTATATAATCTTAAAATGCCATATTTATAATATGACGTACACAATAACGAGTACCGTATATACTCGTGTATAAGTCGATCTCATGTATAAGTCGAGTGCAGTTTTGTGACCAACAATTGTGAAATATGCTATACCTCGTGGATAAGTCGAGGGTAAAACTTGGGGCTATGAAATTCTGTGATTTTTATAATTATATACACACACACTGCATTATACACACACTCTGCATTATACACACACACACACACACACTCATACACACACACACTCATACACACACTCTGCATTACACACACTCACACACTCTGCATTATACACACACTCATGCACACTGCATTATACACACACACTGCATTATACATTCATACACACACTCTACATTATACACACACACTCATACAAACAATCTCCATTATACACACTCATACAAACACACACTCTGCATTATATACGGACACACTCATACAAACACACACTCTGCATTATATAATGCAGAGTGTGTGTGTTTGTGTGAATGCAGAGTGTGTGTGTATATAATGCAGAGTGTGTGTTTGTATGAGTATGTGTATAATGCAGAGTGTGTGTTTGTATGAGTGTGTATATAATGCAGTGTGTGTGTGTGTATATACAATGCAGAGGGTGTGTTTGTATGAGTGTGCGTTTGTTTGTGAACTGGGTGGGGGAGGGCATTTTTATTATTTAAAATTTTTTTAATTTTAATATTTTAATTTTTTATTTTAGTATTTTTTATTTTATTATTTACTTTTTTTTTATTTTAATTCTTTATTTTTGTAGTGCCTAAGTTTAGTACAATCGCTTGGGAAGTACCCCAAAGGCAATCTTCCAGCGCATTATAAAACAGTTAAACATAGAGGTACAGGATTGATCTTGCACATTTTTATAAGGTTTAGTTATGCGGTATACAGTATCGATTGTCATTACTTAAGCATGTTCATAACATAAAATAAAATCTTTGCTTAACTTCTGCTCCTGGAATAAAATTAAGATGCTGTGTCTAGTGTAACGGTGACTATACCAGCAAACTAGTGTGGTTGATTCGGTTTTGTGAGTCGCTTAATTGAATCTTTTTTTTTTTTTTTGATTTGTTGTATTAAACTGGATTAAGATGCTATGGAGCGAATGTTACCTTTCCGATGTAACAGATTATGTGAGGGCTAGATTACCCTATGCTGACTACGATGTAAAGCAAAACATTGCCCTATTTTATGGTACATCAGAAAAAAGGTAAATTGCATACATTTGCACACATTTGCCAGCTTTAGGCATAGTCATGTGGAGATAACTTGGATTCAAACTTAAAAGTATTGAGTAGATCAGGTTATTGGTAAATGTAGGTCGCATTAGCCAGCGTTGTGGGTACAGGAGGTAAATTTACATGTCTGACCTAGGTTAGTAACCTGTGCTAGTGTGTCTGGCTTGTGAGGCAAATGCTCATTAGTGCATGCATGGTAAGCAGGCTAGACTGCGGATCTAGGTATATACACTAAGGCTACATTAACATATGAAGAAGTGAGATGCCTAGAGTTACAGTAGGCTGACTAAGCGTGTAAAACATATCCGATTAAAGCAAATAAAGGGTACTGGCAGGTTGCACAGTGCGTTAGTCAATGGAGGGGGAAATCACCGGCTTTTGAGTGCGTTTTACGGCTCTCAGTGTCCAGTGCAGCCGGCGGCCGTCCGCCTCAGGTATTCGGTCCAGTGTTTGTTTCAGCCGATGCCCCGTTTAGAGATGGTCTGATTGCAGGCTGATGGCTTCTCCAGGGTAGCCGACCCCCCTGTCTCCTGGTCGGTGTTGCGGCCTGTTCTATGGGTTCTCCTGTGCGGCAGCATGTCATACTGGGCATAGGTCTCTGGAGCCACTGTAGGGCGAGTGGGTCGGGTGCACCGGCGGATTTCGAATTGGTGCGTGGGGGCGTTGGTGCCGGTGACCAGGCAATCTTGCACCGTTTCCCGCTGTGGTGGCCTTCTGCTCCGGCTCTGTCTGGGGGCCGTTCTGGCTCTAGGGGGGTTTACTCCCAGCTGGCGGCGGAGTGCCGGGCGGATCCATCCCGCTACTGCTCTCATCACCTGCTTGAAGGTCAGTCTCCGTGTATTAAGCTGTGTCCAGAGGCTGGTTCGGAGCCGGTCAAAAAACTCCCGTGTATGCTTGGGAGGCTCAGTGAGTGGGCGCGTAATTGTAGGCTGCTTCTGTGCCGCCATCTTGTTTGGGCCTTGCTCTCTCCGTTTTGCTTTAGACATCGTCGCTTGGTCAGGCAATATTGTGGGGGTAGTCGCCCCCAGCGAGGACCGGGATATCCCCCGCCGGTCCAGAGGGGGGGTAGCAGGGCTGTGTGGAAATCTCGCTCGTGAGTGTGTCCTGTGCCGGGTGAGCGGCCGCCTCTCCCGGACCTCAGGCTTTGCTCTGCCGAAGGCCGCATGGTCGTCGCGGGTTTCTCTGCATCGCATCGGGACCGGACCGGTACCATTCTATGTCTCATGGTGTCTTGGCTGTTTGTTGCCATCGTGGATAGGTCGCTCTGTGGTAGCCAGTTTATGCTCTTTATTACAGGAGCTCTTAGACTGTGCGACCGGCCATCTTGGCTGTCAGGCCCCGCCCCATTATTTACTTTTTTAATGTTAATATTTAAAAAAATGTATTGTAATATTATTTTTTTATTTAATTTTTATTTTCATTCCCCCTCCCTGCTTGTTAGCTGGCCAGGGAGGGGGGCTCTCATTACCTGGTGGTCCAGTGGATGGGCTGTGTAAGAGGGGGACTGGCAGAGAGCTGTTACTTACCTTTCCTGCAGCTCCTGTCAGCTCCCCTCTCCTCTAGCCCGGTCAGCTCCACTGTAAGTCTCGCGAGAGCCGCGGGGTCAGAGCGTTGCCACGGATTACCGTGGCAATGCTCCGCGCGGCACTCACACCGCGAGACTTACAGTGGAGGAGAAGGGAGCTGACAGGAGCTGCAGGAAGGTAAGTAACAGCTATCTGCCAGCCCCCAACAGGACCGCCGGGCTTGTAATGAGCCCGGCGGCCCTGGTCTGTATTATGGCAATGTAAGTTGCCTTAATACAGACACTGACTCGAGTATAAGTCGAGTGGGGGTTTTTCAGGACAAATAATGTGCTGAAAAACTAGACTTATACTTGAGTATATATGGTATTTACTCAACCAACACGAAGCAAGGTCAGTTCCTAAAACATCTACTTCGCAAATTAGACACCATGCAAGAAGGGATATCCATTGTCTGTGGGGACTTTAACCATGTCTGGGACCCAAAACTAGACACTAACATTTCAAGACACAGCCCAAGGTATAGAATACTCTACAGGCAGTGCAAACAGATACAGAAACTCCTCAGTCGCCACCATTATTACGATACATGGAGGGTAACCCACACCTCGGAGAAGGCATACACACATTTCTCACATGTCCATAACACATACTCGAGGTTTGATGGGATTCTACTACATGGTCAGGGATTAAATCAAATTACAAACTGTGACATAGGCCAGATTACCTGGACAGATCACGCCCCGGTTACACTGACGGTCAGGGACCAGTACGATTTTAAACAGCGTAGCCCATGGAGGCTAAATGCTTCCTTGCTAAATGACCCTACATTTAAGAAAGAGGTGGAAGAGGCTTTGAACACCTACTTTAAAGAAAATGCCACCCCGGGAATGCCCCAGAGCACAATATGGGCTGCACACAAATCAATAGTTAGAGGGTTATTTATAAAACGAGCAGCATACTTGCGCAAACAATCCCCGGCCCAACTCACGCAATGGAGAAGAGAATTACACCACCTGAATACCCGTAACCAAATCTCACCATCCCCTGACCTGAAACTGCAAATCTCCATTCTCACGAACAAACTACACCAACACGCACTAGAGCAGACAGGGTACATGCTCCAGAGATTAAAAACGAGGCAATACACACAGGGGAACAAAGCCAGCAAGCTCTTAGTTAGGAGGCTACAGGAACAAAGGGCGAATCAATAAATAGCTTATCTCCTGACCCCAACAGGAGAGAAGAAACTGATACCTAAAGACATCTGTAATGAATTTGCAAACTACTATACCGCCCTGTCAGGGCCGGCGCGTCCATAAGGCGGCACAGGCGGCCGCCTTAGGGCGCAACACAAGGGGGGGCGCAAAAATCCGAATCCTTGGCCCTTTGCCTGTTATTCACATTTTAAAAATATTTCCTGCTCCTGATTTGCTGCCCAGTTCCCAGTTCTGCTCTGATAGGTCAGCGGAGACTGATGGGCGGGGCACTTCCTCCTCCCTGCATTCCAACTCCCCGGCGGTCTCAGTTGAACTGAGCTCAGGCCCAGTGTGCAGCTTTCCCTGCATTGAGTCACTGCTGCACCTGGACAGGACACACACAGAGCGGCTGATGGGCCTGGCAGCATCACCAGTGAGCAGGTAAGGAAAGCCGCATTTCAAATATTTAAATTGACCCCCTCATTACCCCATCCCTCTAGCTGTGTGTCACTTTGTTCCCCTATAGCTCTGACAATTAGGGGGAAAGGTGACACATGGCTATCAAGACAGAGTGGGGTTAGAGCCTTTAATTCCCTGTCATATTTTCCCTTAGCCCTGTTTCAGTCTGTCCCAATAATCCCCTGACCCCTAGCCCTGTATCACTGTACCACTAATCCCCTCCCCCCAGTCCTGTGTCACTATGCCTCCCTGCCCCTTAGGCCTGTGTCACTATGCCTCCCTGCCCCTTAGGAATGTGTCACTCTGCCCCTCCCTGCCCCTTAGGAATGTGTCACTCTGCCCTTCCCTGCCCCTTAGGCCTGTGTCACTCTGCCCCTCCCTGCCCCTTAGGCCTGTGTCTCTCTGCCTCCCTGCCCCTTAGGCCTGTGTCACTCTGCCCCTCCCTGCCCCTTAGGCCTGTGTCACTCTGCCTCCCTGCCCCTTAGGCCTGTGTCACTATGCCTCCCTGCCCCTTAGGCCTGTGTCACTCTGCCCCCCCTCCCCCAGGCCCTGGGTCACTCTGCCCTCACCCCTCCCCCAGGCCCTGAGTCACTCTGCCCTCACCCCTCCCCCAGGCCCTGAGTCACTCTGCCCTCACCCCTCCCCCAGGCCCTGGGTCACTCTGCCCCCCCCAGGCCCTGGGTCACTCTGCCCCCCCCAGGCCCTGGGTCACTCTGCCCCTCCCAGGCCCTGGGTCACTCTGCCCCCGTCCTCCCCAGGCCTGTGTCTCTCTGTCCCCCTCGCCCTGTGTCACTCCGTCCCCCTAATCTCTGCCCCCGATTACTGTCACTCTGTCCCCCTAATCACTGCCCCGATTACTGTCACTCTGTCCCCCTAATCACTGCCCCCGATTACTGTCACTCTGTCCCCCTAATCCCCTGCCCACAGCCCTGTGTCACTGTCCCCCTAATCCTCTGCCCCCTATTACTGTGTCACTGTCCCCATAATCCCTGCCCCCTATTACTGTGTCACTCTGTCCCCATAATCCTCTGCCCCCGTAGCCCTGTGTCACTGTCCCTCTAATCCCCTATCCCCTAGCTCTGTGTAACTCTCCCCCTAATCCCCTGCCCACAGCCCTGTCACTCTGTTCCCCTAATCACTACCCCCTATTACTATGTCACTTTGCCTCCCTAATCCCCTGCCGCCGTAGCTCTGTCACTGTCCCCCTGCCCTCTAACCATGGGTCACTGTGTCCTAGCCCTGTGTCACTCTTTCACCTAATCTCCTGCCCAATAAACCCTGTGTCACTCTGTCCTCCTAATACACTGCTTACCTAGACATGTATCAGTTTGTCCCACTAGCCCTGTGTCACTCTGTCCCCCTAATACGCAATCCTGCTATCACCTTGTCACTCTACACCCCTAGCCCTGTATCACTTTACCCCATAATTCACTGTTACTCTCTGTCCCCCAACCCTTTGTTACTCTATCTCCCTTATGTCATTGTAATGCCCCGTCTCTCTGGCACAGGGGTAGGCAACCTTTGGCTCTCTAGATGTTGTGGACTTCTTACGCCCATAATGCTGGCAAAGCATCAAGGGAGGTGTAGTCCAAAACATCTGCAGTGCCGAAGGTTGCCTATGCCTGCTCTAGCATTTTGTTCCCTTTGTTTAACTTTTTTTTTTTCTTCTTCAATATATTACAAGATCAACAATATCAACAATATAATAAATAAAAATTGAATTCTTGGTGACCCATAGGTGGAGTACATGGTATGCACCTGTGTCTGGTGCAGACTATTATAATTACTGTCTCTTGGTTTTGGTGCCCAGTTATAGAGTCAATGCACTCACACAGGGATTCCTAGCCTGAACTTTGACTCATAACAAGCACCAGACTACAAGGAGGGGTCTGCAGTGCACTAGTCATAAGTACAGGATGTGTTTTACCACCGGGTCACCAGGGAATTTAGCTCCCTCCATACAAAAAAAAGTAAACAGGAGTAGAGGTAAAACATCTTTTTATTATATGAATTAAACACCCACTACACACAGCCAACACATGCACATGAAACATATCACACACACAGACCAAACACAGCCACCACACATTACATCACATTATTATGACATTATTATAGTGGAGCTCTGTGATAGTGTTATACAAAATGCACATTCATTTTTATAGGTGTGGAGCTCTGTAATAATCTACTATGCACATTACCGATTTGTGATACACTCAAAAAAGACATTTCTGTTTTTTGTTTGTTGTGGATCTCTGGGATTAACTCATACGCAACACACAATACTGTGAATTGTAATGCCCAGGATCAAGATAAATTAGGAAAACCCAGTCCAAAGCAATACAGCTAACAGTATTGTGTTGTGTGATTGAGAATCAAAAAGCACCAAAGCAATAATCTTTGTGTTTTGTAAGTGGCGCCTCTGTATATATACATCAAGGGAGTAATGGGGCGGCAAAATGCATTTCCGCCTGTGTACCTAAAAATTCTTGCACCGGCCCTGCGCCCTGTACAATGTAAATAAAAACAATACCACATTTCAACCCACACAAGAGCACATAAACTCATACCTAGCTACAGTTGACCTACCAACACTCACGTCCCAACAGGCTAAGGACCTCATTAAGCCCATAACAGGAGAGGAAATCCAAAATGTAATAAAACACCTGCCAAAGGGCAAAGCCCCAGGCCCCGATGGTCTGGATAACAACTAATATAAACACTTCCAACACCAATTGACGTCCCAACTCGTACTCAAGTACACAGAAGCGACAATCACACAGGAATTACCACAAGAAACGTTACTAGCACATAACATAACACTACTAAAACCGGGGAAGCCACCCAACACCCCCCAAAACTTCAGACCCATCTCCCTGCTCAACACTGACGCGAAAATATTTGCCAAATTATTCGCAACGAGACTGAGTGCCATCCTCCCCCAGTTAATTCATAATGACCAAGTTGGGTTTGTGATGGGGAGACAAGGGGCGGAAAACACACGCAAGGTACTAAATATACTATACAGCTTACCCAAGTTACATAAAGAAGGAGGCCTGATCATCTCCCTGGACGCGGAAAAGGCCTTTGACCGCCTGCACTGGGCATTCCTAGAAGCGGTTATGACAACATTTGGCATGCCGGGGGAGTTCAGGTCAGCGGTCAAAGCGCTGTATAGCGCTCCAACAGCTCAGGTACTAAACGCAGGATTCCTGTCTGAGCCCTTCAGTATTTCTAACGGGACGAGACAGGGGTGTCCATTGTCACCCCTGTTATACGTCATGGCACTAGAACCACTGGCATCCAAGATCAGACACCATGAATCCATACACGGGGTGAGCATCAGGGAAAAAGAATATAAAGCCAATCTATTTGCGGACGACGTACTGCTGACCCTGGCCCAGCCACTGATATCAATGCCGCATCTTTAATAAAAAAAATTTAATAAAAGAATATGGAGACAGTTCGTATTACAAACTAAACGTGACAAAGACTCAGGCCCTGGGGATAGGGATACCCAATGACATAATACAAGTGATGCAAGGAAAGTTTGAGTTGGACTGGAAGACGGATAGCATTACATTCCTGGGAATTAAATTAACTAAGACAATAGGAGGCCTGTTCAAGGCCAACTATGAGACCCTACATAAAGAACTGGAAACCAGACTGACCTTATGGGGGTATAAATACCTCACCTGGCTGGGGAGGATGGCAGCAATTAAAATGTCTCTTCTTCCCAAGTTACAATATCTCTTTAGAACGCTACAAATAGATCTGCCAGCCTCCTACTTAAACAAAACCCAGTCAATGATCTCAAAATTCATATGGGCCCACAAAAAAGTGAGAGTAGTGGCAAAATTTCTTTACAGACCAACCCAAGAAGGGGGGCTGGCACTCCCAAACGTTAGGACTTACTACCAGGCAACTTTGCTGGCCCCAGTGTTAGAGATGCAATCCCAATACCCCCCACCACAGTGGCTCGATATTAAAGACCACTGGCTACAGGGAACCAAACTCCGTCAGCTACTTTGGGTACCCAAAACGATGCGGCCCAACCAACCCAACATCCTACCAACCACAAAAGCAATGTTGAGGGCATGGGACAGAGCAAACAAAACACTGACCTTCATGACTCCGTGGTCACCAGCAACACCACTGTCTAGCTTAAATGTAGTCAACAATACGTTGGCATACAGAGAATGGACACAAAGAGGCTGTACACACGTAAAAGACCTCTTAGAAGCACAAAAACTACTACCATTCCCTACACCCCAAGAAAATTTTAAGCTGCCACCAAAACTGATATTCTCATACCTACAACTTAAATCTATGTTGGGACCCCAAACACCCACTGAGGAGGAATCAGGCACACTTACAAGGTTTGAAAGAACATACTTAAACCACAAGCAAAAAAAGGGACTATCTGCGTGTGCTATTCACTTCTAATGGTAAACACCCCGGCTCATCTAGACAGAGTCAGTGAAACCTGGCAGGCAGACTTGGGGAGAAAATTTGATGCAACACAATGGTCGAAAGCACTCACAGCACACAAGGGGAGGACAACATGTACATCACACTTAGAACTAATGCAGAAAGTATACTATAGATGCGACATGGTGCAGACAAGACTAGCAAAAATATACCCAGGAACATCAGCCCAATGCTGGCGATGCAGGGAGGTAGAAGGTACAATGTACCATATCTGGTGGACATGTAAGGAGATCAGACCCTATTGGGAGAAGGTAGGAGACATTATCAAGGCAGGCATAGACAATAGCATCACAATCACCCCAGAAATGTGTCTCCTATTCATGAACATGAACTCCCTAAGGGGAAGAGAGGCAATAATGGTCTTCCATATTCTTATAGCGGCACTGACGCTCATAGCACGAGAATGGAAAACCACAACAGTGCCGACACAATCAGCCCTGACGAGACAAATAACTACTAATCTGCAATATGAAGTAGCAGCCAGAAAGACTCAAGGGAACAGCCAAAGATTTGAGGAGGCAAAAACTAGATGGGATGCCCACAACAACAAAGAGCAATAGAGGATAGAGTATACCCATAAATCATAGTAAAAGCAAGATACACCGAAACATGAAGACAAAAATGTAAGAGACCCCCAGGAGAGGATAGGGAACCTGAAGGATAGGGGCCCTATGGGGAGAAAGACAATAAGTAAACACCCAGCGGGAGAGAGATTTAAAAAAAAAAAATTAAGTTCTTTACATAAACAGAGAGCAATACCGGCAGGTAAAATGGACATGGCAAACTCGCTATGAAGGCTGTGCATAGGACGCTCTTAGACTTTCCAGCACGACAATGACCCTAAGCACATGGCCAAATTGACCCTCCAGTGGTTACAGCAGAAAAAGGTGAAGGATCTGGAGTGGCCATCACAGTCTCCTGACCTTAATATCATCAAGCCACTCTGGGGACATCTCAAACGTGCGACTCATGCAAGGCGACCAAAGACTTTGCATGACCTGCAGGCATTTTGCCAAGACGAATGGGCAGCTATACTACCTGCAAGAGTTCAGGCCCTCATAGACAACTATTACAGAAGACTGCACAGTGTCATTGATGTTAAAGGGTGCAATACAAAGTATTAAGAACTAAGGGTATGCAGACTTTTGAACAGGGGTCATATTATTATTTTCTTTGTATCCATGTTTTGTTTTATGATTGTGCCATTCTGTTATAACCTCAGGTTGAATATGAATCATAAGAAATAAAATAAATGTGTTTTGCCTGCTCACTCATATTTTCTTTAAAAATGGTACATATATTACAAATTCTCCAAGGGTATGCAAACTTTTGAGCACAGCTGTACATCTGCTTATTCCTATTATTATTTGACATAAGTTCACATCAACCTGTACATATTTAAATTGGTTTATATTTATTTAATATCTATATCAGTTTTATAAGTCAACATATATATTATCGAATAAAATAACTACATATGTTCTTATTATCATTTATTTAGGAAAATTGCTAATTTAATTTAATGTAATTTTAAAAAGTAACTAAAAGCAGGAAGGAAAATTTCTGGTGCTATTATTTGGTATGAATCTCTTGGACTAAAGGGACACTATTATAGGTATTTATCCTATATTGAGTTATGTTTTAAGATATGGGACAAAAGAGTTAAATGGACGAACGTTCCAAGCAGGCAACTGTTGGTAATATTATTGGTGGATGTCCTCTGACTGTACTGCAATCATTATAAGAAAGATGCCATAAACATATCATTAACCTATTAAACATATGTTACATTCTAGATCCCAATTGTGTATTTTACTTCAAAGTTGCATCCTCTTACTAAAATTGTACGTAAGACCAACTGCCCAAGTGATGCAAAATAGGATGAGCAAACCATTGTGATAACTAATTTCCAGTCTATTTGCAACCAACATCAGATTTAGTATGTGAAATAAAAGATCTTGAGTATAATGTACATTTCCCGTTGAGCTGTCAGATATGAGGTATTTCAGTCATCTCTGCAATTTGTGTGAAAATATGTTTGCATTATATACTGAACAAAATAATAAACACAACACTTTTGTTTTTGCACCCATTTTTCATGAGCTGAACTCAAAGATCTAAGACTTTTTCTATATACACAAAAGGCCTATTTCTCTCAAATATTGTTCACAAATCTGTCTAAATCTGTGTTAGTGAGTACTTTTCCTTTGCTGAGATAATCCATCCACTTTACAGGTGTGGCATATCAAGATGCTGATTAGACAGCATGATTATTGCACAGGTCTGCCTTAGGCTGGCTACCATTAAAGGCCATTTTTAACAAAAACATATGCAGATCATTAAATCTTTGTATGATCAGGACATCGCCCAAATTATGTTTCATTCAAAATAACATTCAAGCCGACAGTTATTTGTTAGCTAAAGTAAGATTAAGTGATTTCTACGATAGATCTCACACAAGTACAGAGCTATTACACGTAATTACTGAGATGTTAGGTATGTCATATGAAGGGGAGCTGGCCCCCACATGGATGTTTTTGGCAGAACATTTAGGCTTATCGATCTTTGTTTTTTCAGTTAAGATCAAGTAGTTTTTACAATGTAAAGCAGTAAGTGTACAGCCTGTACCAAAGTGTAAATTTGCTGTCTCCTCAAAATAAGTCAACACAACGACCATTAATGTCTAAACCGTTGGCAACAAAAGTGAATACACCCCTAAGTGGAAATGTCCAAATTGGGCCCAATTAGCCATTTTCCCTCCCTGATGTCATGTGACTCGTTAGTGTTACAAGTAGTGATGTCGCGAACCGTTCGCGAACTTGCCGCGAACTGTTCGCCACGGTTCGCCACAGTCAGCTGACACATCCCTGCCAATCTCCGGCAGACCCTCCCTCCCTGACCCTCCTACTTCCTGGACAGCATCCATGTTGAAGGCATCACTAGTTACAAGGTCTTAGGTATGAATGGGTATGAAAGTATTTAGAAAATTGGGCAGACTAGATGGGCCGAATGGTTCTTATCTGCCGTCACATTCTATGTTTCAATGTTAATGGGGAGCAGGTGTGTTAAATTTGGTGTTATCACTCTCACATTCTCTCATACTGGTCACTGGAAGTTAAAGATGGCACCTCATGGAAAGAAATAGACCCTGAAACTTAGCTGCAGCACGGTGGGCAAGACCATACAGCAGTTTCACGGGACAGGTTCCATTCAGAACAGGCATCACCATGGTTGACCAAAGAAGTTGAGTGCACGTGCTCAGCGTCATATCAAGAGGTTGTCTTTGGGAAATATGAGACGTATGAGTGCTGCTAGCATTGCTGCAGAGATTTATGAATGCCATCATGTACTGAAAGATACTGAAGCAGAGCATGATCCCCTCCCTTCAGATACTGGGCCGCAGGGCAGTATTCCAACATGATAACGATCCCAAACACACCTCCAAGACGACCACTGCCTTGCTAAAAAAGCTGAAGGTAAAGGTGATGGACTGGCCAAGCATGTCTCCAGACTTAATCCCTATTGAGCATCTGTGGGGCATCCTCAAATGGAAGGTGGGGGAGCGCAAGGTCTCTAACATCCACCAGCTCCATGATGTCGTCATGGAGGAGTGGAAGAGGACTCCAGTGGCAACCTGTGAAGCTCTGGTGAACTCCATGCCCATGACTGTTAAGGCAGTACTGGAAAATAACGGTGGTCACACAAAATATTGATACTTTGGACGCAATTTGGACATTTCCATTTAGGGGTGTACTCACTTTTGTTGCCAACGGTTTAGACATTAATGGCTGTGTGTTGAGTTCTTTTGAGGGGACAGAAAATTTACACTGTTATACAGGCTGTACACTTACTACTTTACATTGTAGCAGAGTGTCATTTCTTCAGTGTTGTCACATGAAAAGATATCATAAAATACAATGTACATAGAAGGGCAATGAAACACAGTTGGACCCTGAACAGAAATGCAGACGTAATTTATAAATATACTATTTAAAAAAAATGTACTTCCAGTGTAAGCTTTACAGTTTATAATACCACTATTCCCTAATATTTAAGAATACAATCCTTCTATATTACTAACAATTTCCAGCCTAAAAATACATCGACATTATACAGTAGTGTCACCATGTAAAAAATCAAAATAAATACCCAATCCTTAACAGTATATCTAACAATATTTTTTATGGGGGCAAGCCTCTCATTCCCCAGGAAAACACCAGACAAAAATCATTCAGGCTTATAGATCTTTGTTAGATAAGGCAAGATCAAGTGATTTTTATGTTTGAGCTCACATAATTACAAAGATATTTTACATACCTACTGCAATATTAGTTTTTTCATGTGTGGGGATAGCCCCCCAAATGAACATTTTAGGGGAAAAAAACAAAAAACATTCATGCTTTCAAATTATCTATCTACAAAAATTCAAATAGACCTTAAATGGTGACTTCTGTGGTTAAATCATTTAAAACGTTTTTCTAACAGATTGTGGTAATTTGAAAAGCTTATCCAATATTAAAATGGTTCGGTGCATTGGCCATAATATTTATTTATGTGTCTGTTACAATAAAATGGGATTGCTGAATCTAGGAATTAGTGCTGGTTCATTTATTTGGATCATTATGTGCTATTTGATTTTCCTAAAGATAATGACAGAGAACCGTCTATTTCTTTTCTTCCCTAAGCAGCAACATGACTATGAATAAATTAATTCACACCATTGGCATCTGGTTCTACAGTAAATTACAGAGCATATGCTAAATTACATTTAGCACCTTAAGTCACACTTAACTTTGCTCTAGCACTGTTTTCACTCTCTGTTGGGCTTTATTCTGTTCTGCTACATTTCTGCAGAGAGACTGTGCATGGTGCATGCACTCTCTACAGCAACTGTTTTATGTCATACTTCATAGCTGTACTCAAGCAGCCAAAAAGAGGAGAGAGGGCTTTGAGTATAGTCAATGTAATACATGGAGTCTTGTAACCTGCAACCCTATACAGTACAAATGCTCAGTGTAACTCTAAAATAATATATTTGTGAATATAATGCCTTATAGAGTAACATTTTTTAAGTTCTATGGGCACGTTTATTGGAAGCTGCATTCCTAAACCTGTCAAAAGATGGCTGAAATGTTTTTTTGTTTGTTTTTTTTATGAATATATTGTGAAATACCTACTGTGCTTGCTGAAAGAAAAATTTTAAGTTTGTTCGGGATGTCTGACACTCATTCAGTGTGACAGTTTGGTTTAGCCACCTACATGCTCGAGAGTGCAGCACTGGCATTGCTCCTGGCAACTGAATTGCCAGGAGTCGAAGAGGACCTGAGGTATCAAGATGGGACAGTCTGAGGTACGTAAAACTCACCTGCCCTGCAACCTGTCAGTTTTGAGGATCTTTGTGGCTCTTTGTGAAATATGAAGATCTGCTTTAAGCAGTCTTACATAGCATCCACATCAAAACAAGGTGCATAACATAGAAATCATTTGTATTCAATTTTTATCCCATATTAAGTGATCAACTTAGTATTATGCTTAGAATTAGATAAAATAAAAATATCTGCACACTGGTCATAGTTGGAAATGATCAAAAAACTGTGAAGAAAAACATGTTTAACTGGGGCAGTATTTGAATAAAAAAGAATCTCAATCAGTAGTACTGTAATCAAGGACCGGGAATTAAAGTGATTGAAGTAAACATTTTCTATGTACAAAGCCTGGATGAATTGGCTGTAATCAATTTTGATGAAAGTAAAGTGTTCCAAAACTAAGTACTAGAAGGAAATTAGTATTTATATTTTAAAAACAGATATATGAATATTACAGATGCAGGTATCTTCAGATGTTTTGAAGTTCATTATATGATAAACACCCTGTACAGAGCTCATATGTCTGTCTGTCTGTCTGTCTATCTACCTCTCTGTCTGTCTCTCTATCTCCCTATCTCTCGATTTTTTTACTGCCCTATTGGTCACTTCTCACTTGATCTGCGAAGCAAATAATCTGTGTAATTTTTTTTTTATTTCCATGGACAAAACTCTGAATTATAAAACAAACAAACAAAAAAACACTGCTCCTCATTCTTTGTCTCATTTGTTTTGCAATGTGTTCTTATAATCTCATGGTCTCATGATGCAATTATTTATATACTTAATATATGAATTTCAATTTGTTTGAAACAAATAATCAAGTGCAAAAGTTTAATATGTATTCAAAAATGTATTACTCTTTTTCCCCTTTAATATTTCCAGACCATATTTAGATCTGTATATATTTTCTCTATTTGTCTATTGTGTATGTCAGCGGAAGGTTATCCAAAGTATACCAATTTAGTAAGCAAGAAATCAGTGCACTGCTGAGTGTTTCAGCTGCTCACACTCCACACTTGACTGTTAGATGAAACCCACATGATGGGTGAAACACAACACAGCAGACATCATTTGAGGAGGATCCCGTAATGCACCACTTGAGCAGAACAGAGGAAGGCTTTTGAATTATATAAACTTTGGCTTTGAATGGCGTAAAACAGACACATGCCCTCCCTGATGCATGCACTCATATACACTCACTGACAGATACACAGTCATTGTCACATACATTGTTTAACCAACGCAAGCTTTCACTGAAACATACACATTCATAGACATACACACTCACTCATTCACAGTTACACTCTCTCAGAGTTAAACACACACTCACATTCACCGACAGACACACATATACACTCACTGACAAGACACACACACACTCACTGACAGACACACACAGGCTGACAGATACACACTCACTGACAGAAATGCGTACACACTCACTGACAGACGCACACTCAGTGTCAGACACACACACACACACACACACACACTGAGACACGCATATACATAAACACTTACTGACAGACATACACAGCTGGCCGTTCGACAGTTTAAGATGGCCGCAGCCACATGTTCGTGCATACGAACGATGACCACCCAGCCGTTCGTCAATTAAGCTGTGGTTAACCACAGCTTCTGGGAGGTTAACGAGCAGCACACTCCACCTGCAGGGTGGTCAGTCGTTCGGTAATTAGTTTGGTCATTTGAACAAGATCACACTTGTATAGGGGAAGTTAAATTCACCGAATAAACCAATGAACATATAAGAAGAAATATAAATCCAGGGACAGAGAGGTCTGTCACAGTTGCCAACTTTACCGTTTACCCGGGACAGTCCCGGCAACTTGTAGAACCATGTGCTTTTATTCTTTTCCCTTGGACTGTAACTGCCTGATCTGCTGGGGGCTATAGAGAGGTGCTGGGGGCCGGAGAGAAATTCTGGGGGGCCGGAGCACTGACAGTCTCCCTTCCGATTTTCCAGCAGCTTCCCGGCAAACAGACTCCTTCTCTGCCTTGCGGATGCAGGCTCCGCCCCCATGGCATAAGTCTCACCCATTAATGCAAACTCTGCTTCCAGCCACCCAGCTCCACCCTCACATTAAGCAGGAGATCTTGCGGCAGAAAATTGCTACCTGGCCTCCCAGCAACAGCCTCCAGTGCCAAGTAGGCTTGACATACTCAGCCTTGTGTGTGTGTGTCAGTGAGCTTGTCTGTAGTGAGATTGTGACAACTCTCCACCACCAGACCACCAGGGCACAGCACCCCTTAGTGAGGTGAAGTTAGTGAGGTGAACATAGAGTCAGTTTGGGTTACGTTAGAAATTGGTAATCACACAGTAACTCGTGCAGGTGTGATTTATAGCCCCAGGACAAATAGAAGAGTTAGATAATCAACTAGTTGAGGAAATAGCTAAAATGACAATGAAGGGGGAAGTTATCATCCTGGGTGACTTTAATCTTCCTGATGTGAACTGGAAAACCAAAATAGCTGCTTGTGCCAGGAGCACACATATTCTAAACTCCTTACTGGGAATATCTCTAAAACAAGCCATTGAGGAGACAACTCATAATGGCTCCTGCTGCGCATGCGCATTCAGCCGAAGAGGAGGAGAGGAGGCGGAGAGGAGGAGGAGAGCTCCCCGCCCAGCGCTGGAGAAAGAGGTAAGTTTAACCCCTTCCTCCCCCCAGAGCCCGGCAGGAGAGGGACCCTGAGGGTGGGGTCTTCCTCAGGGCACTATAGTGCCAGGAAAACGAGTATGTTTTCCTGGCACTATAGTGGTCCTTTAAATTGGCAGATCACTGGCAGATTTGATAAATTAAAAAGAAATTACTAGATAAAAAAATGTAGCAGTGTTGCTTCAAAGCTAAAATTGGCAATAAACTCACTAAATAAATTGCATTATTTGTAAATCACCTGGGCACAGACAGTTTCCAGACGATTAGAAATAGCAGATCATTATCTATATAGCATCTGTCATGAGAAAACTATATAGATATTTCTCTGTAGAACTGTCCAAAAGATAAATTATATGTGTTATTTACAAAGCATTACAATTTGTAATAGATAATTCAGCAAAAGTGTCTTTCACCCCTGGTCTCTCACAATGGGCTTTTATCACCTTTTCATTATTATGTTTCACAAACTACATGTGTTTGGTTTGTAATCTATTTACATTTCAGGTAATACAGATATATCAGTGTGTTACTTGCTTATATAAGCATTGGTTCTAAGTTCTAAATCAGAATGGGTATCTGTGTTGTTATTAAAATCTCAAGACGGAGGCCTTTGTTTTCATCAGGATCAAAAACATCCCTTTATCCTTCCAAGGTCATTAACTCCTTCCATCTGTACATTGTCTGCTGGGACTCCATGACAGTTGACCTCAAAATACACCGATGCTTGTTGCCCCAATAAGACGCAGAGACATTATATGATTAAGGGCAACTGTCACAGTTTTATTGTAAACTTCATAACAATGCCAGCAATAGCATAACCAACAACTTGCCAGCTGTTGGGTGTTTACCCAACAGGAAATTCTTCCACAATGCTTTCATGAGTCCTACCCAGTCTTCCTACTGATATCAGCCCTTAGCAGACTGAGACTCCCCAAGCTGCTTGGCACATCAGATATATTTTTAACTGCGCTGTCCATGAATACCAGGATGGTTAAAGAAGATGATAGCTTTTTCCACTTAAACAGCCACCTGAAAAAGAAAGCTCACTAGCAAAGAACCCAACCATTCTTCTAAGGGGAAGAGATCCGTCTCTCCCCAGGTAACATTTCGGAGCGGATACTGAGTAACAGAACTTTGCTGCATACCCTCTATTAGGTAGCATGGCAGGATCACATTTAATACCTGTTTTTCAGGCTATACTTCAGAACATTCGTAGTATGCTGTTCATAGGTAAATTCTGGAACCTAGCAACACCACTGGTATGAACTTACGATTTATTTAAAGGGACACTCCAAGCAAGGTTCCTTGTGTCATATGAGCATGTGTCAGTTCTGCTGTTCACCAACACAATCTCAAATGTACAAATCTGAGGAAGTTGGATCAACAAAACATGTTGAGCCCCAAGAAGAGGACCCAGAGAATTTGGTATACAAGCAGCCACTTTGCAATTTTATTTGCACTTTATATCTGCATTTTATCCTGAATGCGAATGTGTGTGTGTGTGTGTGTGCTTTGAAAGTAGCGAGTGCTGGCTGATAACCAGTGGGGACTAAGCCTATATAGGCTATCATTGTGATTGTTGCACAGTTTTTATGTGCCATTGCTTAGTATTGCTTAATATGTTTATTTTATTCTTAATATTCCAATAAATTGTATACTGCTAGCTCTTAATTATTTTCTCTATTTTTATCCACCTTTATCCATTTTGTCTATGAGAACGAACTCCATAATATCGGTAACTACATAGTGACTGTGGTGCCCTGTTATTGTTTGTAGATATTTTCTATTTACACTGTTTTGTTGTATATAAGGGGTTGGGAGTTACCCTAGGACAGAGACTAGCCTGCAGTAACACTGTGTGCTCCACCCATCCATCTACTTGGTTTTGAAAACAGATCTGGGGCTGAAATTCACCCAATTACGCATTAAATTGCACTATCATGTTTATCTGAACACTTGAAATATATCTCTCATTCTCTACATTTTTTTTCACAATGGAGGAATAGAAAGAATTTAAACAAGCATGTTTATTGGACTGTTCCTGATCATAAACTGCACAAAACTGAAATTTGTATTAAATTCAATTGTGCTGTTTAAAATTCACATCTGACATCTATTCCTATAAGAAAATAAGATATGTCAGAAATGGTTGAGAACAAAATGTATGAGTTCTCCTAGTATTGCTATTTCTTAAAGCCCAAGTCTTCAATCATTTAAATATGAAAAGGAAATAACAATTCTATAATTGACAATCTCTTTGTATGTCAGGCTGGAGCACATACGATTTATAAAATGCTAGTTTAACAAAAGTAACAAAAAATGAATGCCAAAAAATATTATTAATGACAGTAAAGGAAATATGAACTTGATTTGAATAACTAAATTTAAAATACATGTTACTTTTACATCTATAATGTTTTATTCATAATTTAAAATGATCTTTTAAATCAACATTTTATGACTTTTGTGGTTATTGGAATGGGAATCAATCAGACTTGTGCCTGGTGATTTTATTTTTTGGGCAGTATTACTACATTCTAAAATAAACAAATTTTTAGGATGGCAATATTTTGGCCATGTGTCTATTTGACTCGTCTGAATTTCACAATAATTGCATTTTGGAAATTGGGAATTTGGAGACTTACCCAATGGGACCAAATTCGTTGGAATTGCAATTTACAACAAAACATATCTTCACGTCTACAACAAACATAGAAAATCTGCTTCTATTTTATTTGAGTCCAATCTTCAAAGACAAGTGTTTATCTTTTTTTTCCCCTCTTTGTAAATTCTTTGACTGGAACATTCACAATTGTCTGCCACCTTCAGTGGCATACTCGTTGGACTGCTGCTTCTGATGGTGAGGGAGGAATTGATAGCTATAAAAAAAGAGTGAAGCAAACACCAAATAGCACAACATAGGACTAAAATACATAATTGATAAGGGAGGGTTCATAGGTTACAAAACAGCCATCATGGGCATGTCAGCTTTTTATGGATTCTCCTCCTCACACCACCTGTACCACTGTTTACACCAGTGTCATGACTAGTTCTATTACTGCTAGTTCCACCTCTGTCATAGTTTCTGCTAGGATTTATAGTAGCAGAACAGGTCTATCTCAGTCTGAGAGATTTCCATGGAGTTACAAAAGAGAGCATGACTAGTAATATCCACCACTGATGAAGATGTGACTAGTGGTGGTGGAGGCAGCTCTGGTGAGGATAGGAAGGTTTCTAGTATTGAGAGCCTACAAGGCAGAAACAATTGGTCAATGACTGGACACTTGGTCGTAGTCATTAAAGGTCAAATGTCACCTAAAAAAAGTTAGTTTTTTTATATAATGACCCTTTCATCAAGTTTTAAACATATATTTGCAGTGATATGTGCATATTAAAGTACTGTGTAGCTGTAAGTGGGTGGGAGATTCACTGAGGAGGGGGGCTTAGGAGAGCACTTCATGATATGAGCTTAGCAGTGACTCTGCAAGTTATGTTTAGTGAATTATAGAAGTAAAGCTGTTCATATGAAGTGAGTGTCAGCATTGATTATTCTGCAAGAACCACAGAAAACACAACAAAAATTTACTTTTTAAATGAAGTACATTTAAAAAATAAAAAATAAACTAATCCATAACTTTAGTGTATGACAGGATCCTTCAGCCACATACATGCACCTTGGGTCAGACTGTTTAAACCCTTAATGATCAGGCCATTTTTCAATGTTCTTACCGTTAAGGACCAGGGCTCTTTTTCCGTTTCTGTGGTGTAATTTTCCTCTTACACATTTACTGTACCCACACATATCATATAGCGTTGTTCTCGCCATTAAATGATCTTTCTAAAGATACTATTAATTTCATCATATATTATTTACTATAAAATATATTATAAAATATGATGATAAAAAGTAAAAAAACACACTATTTCTAACTTTGACCCCCAAAATAGGTTACGCATCTACAACCGCCAAAAACACCCGTGCTAAATTGTTTCTAAATTTTGTCCTGAGTTTAGAAATACCCAATGTTAACATGTTCTTAGCTTTTTTGGAAATTTATAGGGCAATAACTACAAGTAGCACTTTGCTATTTACAAAGCATTTTTTTTCTACAATGTAACACTGATATCTGTCAGGAATACCCGAATAACCCTTCACATGTATATATTTTTTAAAAGAAGACAACCTAAGGTATTAAACTTGGGGTATTTTGATTCCTTTCATATCCACACACACACACATAAAATATGTGAGCATGATGCCTGATCCTGATGAAAGTCCCAGAGGGGATTGAAACGTTGATCGTATTTTTAATGGAAATTCAATAAACTTAAATTTTTAACCCTTTAAGACCGAGAGTGCTGATCACTACCTGCACTCTCTCTCTCTCTCTCTCTCTCTCTATATATATATATATATATATATATATTTGTTAATTTATAAACTTTATTTTATTAAATTTTTTACTTTTTAAAAAAACTTTTTTTATTTTTTCACCAGCAGGGGGACTGCCTGTCAGTTTAGACAGTCCCCCTGCTGGCAGCACTGTGGACACCTATTGTGGCCATGTGACCGCTCTTTTAGAGCCCCTGATGTCTTAAATTGGAGAGGGGGGACTGTCTGGGTTGAGCCCAGACAGTACCCCTCAGAAGAAGACCAATAGCCGGTGGGGGAACGGCGGCGATCGGTAAGTACATGGGGAGGGAGAGGGAGCTCTGAGGGCAGTGATCACTAGGGTGCCCGGCAGTGTGGGGGGGTATTCGCGTAATACCCTTAGAGTGGCTAGAGGGGTTCACAATCGTTTCCAGCTTTCATTTTTACTGTAGACGTATGAGGTACGTCCACAGTCCTTAAGGACCATTTTTTGTCGAACGTACCTTTAACGCCTGTGGTCCTTAAGGGGTTAAAAACAAACAGTTAGTCTCTGTGGTCTTCTCTGCTTCTCTCCCTGCACAATGCAGTGACATTATAAAACCGACTGACAAATTTAAAGACAGTCTGACCCAAGGTGCATTTATATGGCTGAAGAATCCTGTTTTATACTAAAGGTACAGATAATTTTTTGTTATTTTACATACACTTCAGTTAACAAAAAAATCTATTTCCTTTCAAAACTTGATGTAAGTTAGGTTGGAGGTCACAGACCGCCCATTGTGATCGTAAATGCAGTGAGAGAGCTAGGGTAAGTTGTGACAGGAGGTGCAGCAGGTGCAATTACATCAGAGCTCTCCAGAGTTTGGAGGTCCACTCCTGGTAACCCATCAGAGGAGCAAGAACAGTAAGGACTCTAGATGATTTAAGCTGAGGTTAGAGCTCACCTAGGTTTTTTACTATCAGTCACTTTCCCATGAGTGGCAGGATCCAATGGATTCTGAGTAATTTATTTTCTCCACCCCCTTATTACTCCAGAATGCAGGTTGCTTTCATCATCGATGATAAAAGAAGCAACTGCTTCAGCCTGCTCTGGTTAAGCATCGGGTCCACAGCACAGGAAGAAGCACTCCATTGTGGTAGCTAAGTGAGTCAGCCTGTCTGTCAGAAGAAAGTGATCTGCATGGAGTGAATGTGTGTCTAAACTCATACTTTTCAACAACTGAAATGGACAAACCACAACACATTTTGCCCTTAGGCTTTATCAAGTGGAGATCAGACTGTTTTACTTTCCAGTGAGGATATTACTCCAAAGAATCCTAGGTGGGGATTATACCACTCAAGCTGTATTAATTGAGCAGTTAGTCTGCTCAATCAAATGTGAGTAACCACTTGGTATTTTATTTTCTCACCTCTGGCATTTTATACTTTGAGTACTACTGCTGTCCCCTTTTTTATTCCACATATGGTTCCCTAATCAAGCAAGAATACAAAGACCTCACATATCCCATAAGTGGGGATTGTACGACTGTACGCTATCAACACTAGAGCTAAGTACATAGCTCTATTAAATGTGAGTAGGACCATATATCCTTTATATTGCATTTTACCCCTATTGGGACACACTACACTATCAGTTGTTATTTTTATCTATTTCATATGAACTACAAAGACGTATTTATACCACTCTGAAGAATACACCTACTACTAAAGACTGTACCCCCTTCCACAAAGAAATACCTTGGTGTTGGACTCATCCACCATATACACTATTTACCCTGGACTTTTGAGTTTCTATTCATCTATTCTCTGTTTATTTTGCATGTTGTTAGCTTTTTATTTATCTTATTTGGTTTTTAGTGGCGCTACCTTTTCCCCTATTTGTTTGTATCATTTCTGTTGTAGCGTCTGTGAGGGAGCCCTATTTTTAGGTGTGCTGACACATTTTATCTGATCCCTTTTTCTGTGTTATCGTATTTACACAGATTGATTTCTGAACACATTTATTGTAGTTTAAAGACACATTACTGGGAGTATTATTGCTGTAGAGCATAGCTCTTACACACTCAGATGCACCAACAACATACAGCTCATAGAAAAGAGCTACATTAGGGAAGAAAAGATGGTCAGAGGAATGTAGTCTCTCCTAAATAGGGACAGTTGGGAGGTGTGATCTAAACCAGTGGTTCCCAACCCAGTCCTCAAGGCACCCCGACCAGCCCAGGATTTAAGGATTACCAAGTTGTGTGTAAGGTGTTTTTTTTCTTCTTTGTAAAAACACCTTAGACACAACTGGGTAATCCCTAAACCCTGGACTGGTCAGGGTGCCTTGAGGACTCGGTTGGGAACCACTGATCTAAACTACATATTGTGTGTGTCTATATCGCTTCCTAATGCCCTACTGAGCCAGCTGTTGGACCTGTTCACTCAGGGGCAGAAAAGATTTGCCTCGCAGTGAGGGTAGAAATATGACAAGGCCCAGCACTTTAGGAGCCAGGATAGGCAAGGAGAATGAGAAGATCTATTTGGGGGAAGGAAGGGGTTAAACGTGCCAATCTACATTGAGACCGGAGATGATTTGTTGACAGGCAAATGTGTGAACATAATTTGGGCAGAGAGAGTGTTAATTGTCAGGGAAATGCCAGTCTTAATTATCGAAGGACAGCGTGAAATGGTGTTATGATGCAGGGTGGTCTTATTATGACTATAGAGCTGGTTACTTGGCAGTGGCAATTGGGGACATTTTTAAGGAATTAATTGTCTGGAGTGGTAGGGGGCCCGAAAATGATCTGGCACCAGGGTCCTATATTCATAAGTTCTCTTAATAGATAGATAGATAGATAGATCAATGTATGTGTAGTAATAAGTTTTATTTATTTTTATGCATAGGTTATCGTTTATTTAATGCTTTATATGTGTATATGCATTACAACTGACAAAAGCTATATTTAGTCACTGATCTGAAAGAGAAAGTATTTTTGTCTTGAAATCTGTCAGGATGCTCTGTGGGTTTTTTTTAATTTAATTTTTTTACAGTTTTCAGTGGCTCTGTCATTTTGTAAATTTTCATGATACATCACGAAATGTTGAGGTGCATTATTCACAGTTGATAATCTGGTTGACGGGAAGAGGTGATGGCTTGTCAGCTGCAGAACACAATGAGACACAGGCTGCTCAAAAATAAGGTTTTATGAAAAGTAAAATGGATTCTCAATTAATTAGTTTAGGGCATGATTCTGATGCTTTTTTTTTTTTTACCAAGAAGTATTTTTATTAATTAAGAGCCAATACATTTTGTTCATTATTTTATTTTCTTCAGATATGCCTGTTCCTCTAATCTGCTGTTCAAAGGCAGATCCAGAGATTACACTTGTGAGGGATCCTGTCAGAATTTGTGGCAATGGAGTAGACTTACAAAAAAATGTGTTTATTATAATTCACAAAAATACACTCGGCGTAGAACTGTGAGTTTAATTGCTTTGAGGCTATGTGATATATCATATATACATACTATATTTAATCTGAGATTTAATCACAGACAACATAGACAACTGTGAGGTTTTTTGCTGTGAAACCTTTCGAGGTACTTACATAATCCTCACATTACCTTTCCTAATATCTACTATTATCCACTACATTTCTTCTCACCTGTCTTTTTAAATGTACTTTTTCATTCCATTTAAAGGAACACTCACATATAAACATCCTCACTATTCAGGCACCCCGTCAAGGGTTAAAAAATTGATTTTAATTCCTTTATAATGAGGGTGGTCTTGCAGTGACGCTCTGGTTCCCTGGCTAAGATTACCAATCTTGATGGTCTCATGCTTCCACATAATACTTAGAAACCTCTTGCTAACAGCTCCCATTATTCCCTTTGGGAAGAATTATCAGGTGGTCCTGACCCAGTCTTTCTTTTACCAGCTGCTGCTAAAACTCTAAATAGACTAGTTGGTAGTCTTCTTGATCAAGAAGCAATGATGGATTGTCAGTTTCCCTTTCCTAAACATAGGTCATTGCTACGTACCAAACATTACGTTTTTTGGACCCTGGACCCGAACAAGGACATTTTAGTGTATGTTCGGGTCGGAGTTCGGTGTTCTGCGATTTAATGGCACGCTTTGAAAGGCTGCAGGGCATGGCTGTGATTGGCCAGTGCAGCATGTGACCCAGCCTCTATATATAAGCTGGAGTCACGTAGCGCCGCACGTCACATGAGCTGTTATTAGTGTAGGGAGAGGATGCTGCAGCTGTGAGGGACAGATTAGGAAAGAATTCTGGTGTTGAATTTGCAAACTACAGCGATTATTTTTGTGGGTGCTATACTAAATTTTTGTACCCTGCCCTGAGCCCAGTGCCACAGAGAGTGTAGTGTACTTGCAACTGCATGTGTGCCAGGCACTAGAGTTGAGCGGACACCTGGATGTTCGGGTCAGACGGGTTCGGCCGAACTTTGTAAAAAAGTCCGGGTTCGGGATCGAACTTGACCTCGAATTTGACCCCGGACCCGAACCCCATTGAAGTCAATGGGGAACCAAACTTTTGGGCACAAAAATGCCTCTAAAAAAGTCCAAGAGGGCTAGAGGGCTGCAAAAGGAAGCAAAATGGGGATAAGAGTAGGACAAGTGCCCTGCAAACAAATGTGGATAGGGAAATCACTTAAAATAACATAAAATACATAAAATAAGCAGCCGCTTAGTAGATAACTCCCTAATTCCCACGGTATTAGGGAGCTATCTACCAAAAGGCTGAAAGACCTAAATTGGTCTTTCAGCCAAATTTACTAATACTAAGTAAAGATTACTTAGTATTAGTAAATTCAGCCCCTACTCGCTATACCGCCAGTGGCTGCTCACTGTAAAAAAACAAAAAAAAACCACCTATTGCCCCACCCCTGTGTGACGGGTCGGGGCCTTAAAAAAGAATGTGGACGGGGGGACCTACTGTCCTCCCCCCCGTTCACCACCCTTGAGCAGCAGGTGGGGGCCCTAAATAACAATAAGGGGGGACCTACTGTCCTCCCCCCGGCCCCCACCCCTGTATGGCGGGTGGGGGCCCTAAATAACAATAAGGGGGGACCTACTGTCCTCCTCCCGAACCCCACAACCTGAGAGGTGGGTGGGGGTCATAGATAAGAAGTTGGGGGGGGACCTACTGTCCTCCCCCCCGGCCCCCACCCCTGGGCGGTGAGTGGGGGCCATAAATAAGAATTTGGGGGGCTACTGTCCTCCCCCCTGTCCCCCACCCCTGTGCGGTGGGTGGGGCCATAAATAAAAATTTGGAGGGGACCTACTGTCCTCCCCCCCGGCCCCCACCCCTGCGTGGCGGGAGGAGGCCCTAAATAACAATAAAGGGGGGGGGACCTACTGTCCTCCCCTCCAGCCCCCACCCCTGAGTGGCGGGTGGGGGCCCTAAATAAAAATTTAACCCCCCAGGTGACTAGGGGTCCCCAAACCCCTAGTCACCCCCTCCTCCAAAAAAATAACCCCTACCTACCCCCCTCATCCTAACAATAATAAGGGGGGACCCTTATCTAAATACCTGTAAAAAAAAAAATAGACTTACCATTTGATGTCTTCTTTCTAATAAGTACATTTGGGGGTGTGCACTTCATATCTGAGAGTCAAATAGAACCGTCAAATACTGTGGTTACAGCGCAATTTTAGAAATTCTAATTTTTTAGGTGCTAAATAGTACATTTGGGGCCTGCACCTCATATCTGAGAGTCTAATAGAACCGTCAAATACTGCTGTGACATTGCAGTTTGAAAAATTCTATTTTTTGGGGTGCTAAATAGTACATTTTGGGTGTGCACTTCATATCTGGTGTATATGTGCAACAATGGCTAGTTACCGCTTCTCAAGAAAGTCTAAAGACTTTTTAAAAAAGTGAAAAATAAGTGTTATTGTGATCGCTTCATACAGGGAGTGCAGAATTATTAGGCAAGTTGTATTTTTGAGGATTAATTTTATTATTGAACAACAACCATGTTCTCAATGAACCCAAAAAACTCATTAATATCAAAGCTGAATATTTTTGGAAGTAGTTTTTAGTTTGTTTTTAGTTATAGCTATGTTAGGGGGATATCTGTGTGTGCAGGTGACTATTACTGTGCATAATTATTAGGCAACTTAACAAAAAACAAATATATACCCATTTCAATTATTTATTATTACCAGTGAAACCAATATAACATCTCAACATTCACAAATATACATTTCTGACATTCAAAAACAAAACAAAAACAAATCAGTGACCAATATAGCCACCTTTCTTTGCAAGGACACTCAAAAGCCTGCCATCCATGGATTCTGTCAGTGTTTTGATCTGTTCACCATCAACATTGCGTGCAGCAGCAACCACAGCCTCCCAGACACTGTTCAGAGAGGTGTACTGTTTTCCCTCCTTGTAAATCTCACATTTGATGATGGACCACAGGTTCTCAATGGGGTTCAGATCAGGTGAACAAGGAGGCCATGTCATTAGATTTTCTTCTTTTATACCCTTTCTTGCCAGCCACGCTGTGGAGTACTTGGACGCGTGTGATGGAGCATTGTCCTGCATGAAAATCATGTTTTTCTTGAAGGATGCAGACTTCTTCCTGTACCACTGCTTGAAGAAGGTGTCTTCCAGGAACTGGCAGTAGGACTGGGAGTTGAGCTTGACTCCATCCTCAACCCGAAAAGGCCCCACAAGATCATCTTTGATGATACCAGCCCAAACCAGTACTCCACCTCCACCTTGCTGGCGTCTGAGTCGGACTGGAGCTCTCTGCCCTTTACCAATCCAGCCACGGGCCCATCCATCTGGCCCATCAAGACTCACTCTCATTTCATCAGTCCATAAAACCTTAGAAAAATCAGTCTTGAGATATTTCTTGGCCCAGTCTTGACGTTTCAGCTTGTGTGTCTTGTTCAGTGGTGGTCGTCTTTCAGCCTTTCTTACCTTGGCCATGTCTCTGAGTATTGCACACCTTGTGCTTTTGGGCACTCCAGTGATGTTGCAGCTCTGAAATATGGCCAAACTGGTGGCAAGTGGCATCGTGGCAGCTGCACGCTTGACTTTTCTCAGTTCATGGGCAGTTATTTTGCGCCTTGGTTTTTCCACACGCTTCTTGCGACCCTGTTCACTATTTTGAATGAAACGCTTGATTGTTCGATGATCACGCTTCAGAAGCTTTGCAATTTTAAGAGTGCTGCATCCCTCTGCAAGATATCTCACTATTTTTGACTTTTCTGAGCCTGTCAAGTCCTTCTTTTGACCCATTTTGCCAAAGGAAAGGAAGTTGCCTAATAATTATGCACACCTGATATAGGGTGTTGATGTCATTAGACCACACCCTTCTCATTACAGAGATGCACATCACCTAATATGCTTAATTGGTAGTAGGCTTTCGAGCCTATACAGCTTGGAGTAAGACAACATGCATAAAGAGGATGATGTGGTCAAAATACTAATTTGCCTAATAATTCTGCACTCCCTGTATACAGAAGCATTAATATACATTTCTATATTGTGTAAAGACACAACTACAAAGTTAAAAACCAAACACCAAAACAACGTGCCAGACAATCTACCTGTGCATGGCTAGTGTGATACAATAAGTATACATCTTAAAAATGCAACAACCCACAGAAGATGGGCGAGAAATTTTTTTTGCAAATGGAACTTTGATTTGAATTTACTACATCGGTCACTTGTAATATTGTTTCACACCTACACTTGTTAAACAGATCTAAGTGATAGAAAACAGATTGATATTTTATCAATAGCTAAAAGGTACTTAAACAATATTGTAATTCTGGGGCAATACCCTCACAAGTCAAACTGAAAGGTCAGTTTATAGGGAAAACTGTTGCCTGGATACAATTCTAAAACAATTTCCATATGTCCTTTGCAGACTTTACATGCTGGAAAAACACAGGTGCCAACTGCAGACCGGCAAGGAGGGCAGGGTTTAGGAGTGGGTGGAAGATAATGTGGAGGATGATGAGGTCCTAGACTCCACATGCAATGAAGGTCATGCAAGTGACGTGTGCAGTTTGGAGGAAGAGGCGGTGGTCGCACAGAGGCACCAGCACAGCATAAGAGGGAGCATGGTGCAACAGCGGAGCGGCCGTCCCCTAGCGCTCATCGGCATGTATTAGCTCTAGAATTACCACATTTATCCAAGTCTGGAGCGATCAAAGGAACCACAAGCTTCAGTGGAGTAAGCACATCAAAAACCAAGAAAGGTCTGAAGCTCCTCCTGCTTCCTCTTCTGCTGCTGATGGTAAGGTATGTCTTTTTGCTGAAGATATGTAACAGGGTTGATGTTCCAGGAGGGATAAGCCAAATGACAAATGATTTCGGTAAACTAGAAAAATGGTCAGAATTGTGGCAACTGACATTTAATGTGGATAAGTGCAAGATAATGCATCTTGGATGTAAAAACCCAAGGGCAGAGTACAGAATATTTGATTGAGTCCTAACCTCAACATATGAGGAAAGGGATTTAGGGGTGATTATTTCTGATGACTTAAAGGTAGGCAGACAATGTAATAAAGCAGCAGGAAATGCTAGCAGAATGCTTGGTTGTATAGGGAGAGGTATTAGCAGTAGAAAGAGGGAAGTGCTCATGCCATTGTACAGAACACTGGTGAGACCTCACATGGAGTATTGTACACAGTACTGGAGACCGTATCTTCAGAAGGATATTGATACCTTAGAGAGGGTTCAGAGAAGGGCTACTAAACTGGTTCATGGATTGCGGGATAAAACTTACCAGGAAAGGTTAAAGGATCTTAACATGTATAGCTTGGAGGAAAGACGAGACAGGGGGGATATGATAGAAACATTTAAATATATAAAGGGAATCAACACAGTAAAGGAGGAGACTATATTTAAAAGAAGAAAAACTACCACAACAAGAGGACATAGTCTTAAATTAGAGGGGCAAAGGTTTAAAAATAATATCAGGAAGTATTACTTTACTGAGAGGGTAGTGGATGCATGGAATAGCCTTCCAGCTGAAGTGGCCTTTGAAATGCTGTCATTCCGTCTGGTGGAGACGGACAGTTTTAAAAATCTGATGGTGTTATTGGACTGCAAGAAATGCACCGCAGGCCGCAAATGTTTCTTTTTTATATGTCCCAATATTTTGGGGGCTACCCCAATTAAAAAACAAAACAAAAAAGAAACAAATACAAAACAGTGTTGGCTACCTCCTCCTCCACCGCTGCTTCCACCTACACTGCCATGGTCACCGCCTCCTCAACCTATGGGTCACTTAGTATAAACTATGTACACAATAGCAGAGGCTTGTGAATGCCTTTTCTCCATGCATCAGGAGTTGAGCTCAGTTTGAACAATGAAAGAGAATACCCTGCACTCCAACCCTCTCTCAAATGGATAATTCTGGTGATCCTGCTGACAGCCATGTTTCAGATTTTGATTTATGTTCTTCCAAAGCTAAAATCAAAGATTCCATCTAGTGCTATTTTATGGCTCAGCTGTATTTGTAATATTTATGTATTTTATGTTATTTTAAGTGATTTTCCTATCTACATTTGTTTGCAGGACACTTGTCCTACTCTTACCCCCATTTTACTTCCTTTTGCAACCCTCTAGCCCTTTCCAGGACTTTTTTAGAGGCATTTTAGTGCCCAAAAATTCAGGGTCAAGTTCGAGCCCGAACTCAAACTTTTGACGAAGTTCGGCCGAACTTGGCGAACCCGAACATCCAGGTGTCCGCTCAACTCTAGTCATTGCATATCTATTATCGTCACTAATTTGACTTCACACAAGGAAAAATATATTACAAGGCAGAAATACAATCTTCTTTTTTTCTGCTATGCTGGTTTTCATGTGTTCTATGAATAAATTGAGCCCTAAATATCTTACAGGTTGATTATATATCTCCTGTTCCTTTGACATGACCACCAGTTTTTAATGAATCCTTAATTTTTTCACAAGAAAGGTTGGCAACAAAAATGATTAGCAACTCAAGTCCAACAAAAACATATTACTGAATTATTTTATCTGACTGTTGGAAGGCTGAATAACATGCTAATAAACACAAATATCAGAGCATTTCAAAGGAAACTGACAATTAAAATGAAGACATGCTTCTGACTAAAATAGAATGAATTTGCAGTATATGTGGCTGAAATCAGTTCTATACATTATGCATTGTATCAAACATATGAAAGGCAGATATAATGTTTGTTTGGAGCATTCCCCTACATTAAAGTTGCAAAATACACTTTTAAAGAGACGTTAAACTGTTTATGTTTTTCAACTGCATCTTTAATAGAAGCGAAAATGATATGTAAAAATAGAAATAAATATGATAATGCATGTATTTTCCAAGACATATAATTTTAACATTATGCTCTGAACTCTTGAACTCTAGATAGATCAAGAATCTTTGTGTGCCAAATTACTTCAAATAAAAAAATATATCTAATCATCAATTTATCAAAAAGCATCATATTTATCTAAATATATGGGCTATCCTATGAATATCTTTCTAAGATCTCATAATAAGTGCTAACCTAAAGGAAATGTACCTCAAATCTGAATGTAATAACAACCAAAAAAAAAAACAAATAGCAATAACAGTTTTGGAATATTTAGATGTATATAAGATATAGGTCTGAGGGTTCACTTAAACTATTGTCACCAATTACTGCTGACCAGTTGATACTCACTAAATGTCCATCAATATTGATAGCAAATAGTGACTCTTTACTGTCTCCAAATGTTTGCCCAATAACTCCAGCGAGTTACAAGCTACAAGCATGCCAGAGGCCCCTGACATACTCATACCTAAAGGGGTGAAACCACTTGAAATAAGAATGTGTCTAGGGGCCTCCTGGCACCATATGGCACCATTTTGATTAAGTTTTTATGGTGCCTTGAGTGTTCCTTTAATAGCAACCATGTGTACAGTGTAATGCCATACACGTTAACTGGCCAATCATAGACTAAAGTAAGCTCACAGGGATCCCTTAAAGGCACATTGTGGTTAGAAACAGCGTACAAACCATATGTTTTTGTGTTTTACCAATGAACAACACATCTACAAGTGGTTGGTATCACAGCAGGCAGACATTACTAATGGACAGCCAATAAAAAATTGCAACAAGTTTTTAAGCCAGTTATTAATTAGTAGCTGCCACTAACTACCTGCCTTTAATATTGACAGATTGTAGTAGCTAAATTTAAGAGGCAGCAATTAATCAGAGCACCTGATTTTCATTGAGCTGTTTTGGGAAGTCTATGATTGGACAGCCCAGAAAGTCTGGGCGGGGTTAGAAGGGGAGGGCTTCCATAGACAGTGGACAAAGAACTGTAGGTTTTGCAAACTGTTTTTAGATATATCTCCAATGAAAAAATGCATGATAAAATATATGCAATTTTTAATTTGGGGTATATCCAACAGTGATTTTTAATGAATTTTGTATTCGGGCAGGGGATGCCTCATCATCAGAAAAGATAAAATGGAATGCAAATAGTCATAGAAGGGATTACTTTCTCTATTTTAGGCATCTTCCATTAGAGCCAGGCCAACACAGAGAAATAGGTCTTCGGGGATCAAACTTCCACCATGTCCTAATAATCGGATTCCGATGCTTACCACAAATCCCTCGGAAAAGGTATACACTACAATCTAAATCCATAGTCTGATTCATATTAGGAAGGGAACATTTTACAGACACAGGCTGTAAACCTGAGATTTTTTTTACATCGTCATTTTCTTCATGCTTTTATTTTAGTTTATTGTGGATGTCATTCTCCAAAAAAGTATAAATTATAAAAAAATGTCACATTAATATGTATATTACATATGTTCTGCAATCTACAATAACTGAATTTCTATTTTTTAGGTCGATTTCATTAGAGCACCCCCAGCAGAACAATTTGTGAATGTTCCTGCTGGAGTGAAATTTCCAGTGTGTCCTAAACAGCCTGTCCAATTCTGTACCACCAAGCTCTCGGAAAAGGTATTTAATACTAATCCAGACTAGTAAGCAGATATTTTCACGACATTGTATATATTGGTTGTTTTATGCTAATGAGTGTTCTTCAGAATAGGTTTACAGAATGAATGCACAAATGTTTTATGTAATAATGTTTTTGCAGCTTTATAAGCAAAGTCCATCATTTGACCTTGAAGATCCATATTGTCGTTTGATGAAGACAACCTACCATAACCTGCATGACCCGTACTTAAAAGAATATTACCAGAGTAAAGTACCTCGACAACGGATACGTCAGCAGGGATTTATCACCAGTGATGATAAGGTAGGATAAAAAAACAAAAACAAGCAACATGCCTCTACCATTTAATTTTACACTAACATATTGCATACATAAATTTAACTGAATGACATTGAATTAAAAGAAAATCTCTTGTTTAGGTTGTTTGCTCTTTAAAAGAGTACAATGAGTACAGGGAGTACCTCTCAAGCATACATAGAAAAAAAATGGAAAACGTAAGTTGGATTCAGATTTATAGCAAAAACAGTCAACATAGTAGACAAAGTGTAATTTTCAGTGGCATGATATTTAGCTACTCAAATTAAAAACAATTTTAAAAAGATGAATAAATAATAATAATCTGTTTGTTTTTTAGAAGTTGGAGAAACAAAGTAGACAAACGTCTTCTTCAAACTAATGATGCTCCCAAGATAGTTAGAAAACTTTTTCTTAATAAAGGTTCATTCCTACTTGACGATTTTGCCACATGTGATTTCCTGCAAAACAGTCCGAACATATGAAAATATGTCATAATTCGAACATGTGGGTTAAAATATGAAATTTTATTTAAAGAAACACTCTAGCACTATAAAAATTTTGTCTAATTGAATTGGTTGTAGCGTCTGCATTCCACGGCACCTATTCCATGGTTAATGTTAAATCACGAAGAGTTTAACATCTTATGAGGGGTCTACTGCACATCCCTTGCTTGGAGTAGTTACACTCCACCTTAGCTATACCAGTGTATAGCAGCAATAGATGTCTGTGATACTCTGAGAGCCAGCAGGTGGCGTTCCTATTACTGCCAACTATTGCTGCTTGAACTAATGTTTAAGTATGAGCCTAAGCAGTAGCGAGGGGCTGGACAGCGGGCGTCCCGGGTCCTTCATTCAGTGTTTAACAAACTGAAAACGATTCAGCGCCCAGGTACTCCAAGCACTTTATCTATTTTAATGAGATTAAGCGGTTTTAGTGCCTTTCTCCAGTGTTACTTTAACAAACAATATAAAAAATCATACAGATTGGCCTTTAATCAGATACAATCCGAGGTGTTTGCTGGTACCATTATACACAAGGCAAATAAGCACAAACTTCATATTTTAACTCATAAAATCGGGCCTTCATGTCATCAGGGATTCTTCAATTGTGGATTACTAAAAATGATTTGAAAATGATATTTGCTTTGTTTCTTGGTATTTACGTGTTGTATCATGTGTATTCCTGCAGAGCAATTCAAAGAAAATTACTGATGTTAATTTTGATTGGGAGTAATGTCTAAACACTACACTAAACAGTAAAGATAAAAAGGGAATTGGGTGCACACCCAGAACATGCATTTCACAGGAATGGTGCTTCCATAGAGGGCAAAATATATACATCATACAGAAGGAACAGGGCACACATACAAATATTTTATTTTATTTTATAAGGCTACTCAAAATCACCTATCTCGGGGCGTGTCCGGACTGAAGACCAGAGCGGTCGCATGCACTAGCAGCTCCGTTCCAAATCAGTCTCAAATGAGAAATTAAGCCTGAAAAAAACAACAAAAACAACCAATCTTGCAGAAATGTCACAACCAAAAGGAAAGAGGAATACTGACAAGTCAGATAAAACAAACTTTTTGCCTCCAGAGCCGGCCAAAACAAAAATCAACAGACACAAGAGCAGGCCCAAGATAGCGACGAGGACAGTGTGGAACATACAGAGCGGACCGCAGACCAAACACCCGTGCAGACACAAGGTACACTGAAAGCGATGTTGGATGAAATTTCCGACAGAATACTCAGTAAAGTAGATACAGCAATGAAAGACATCCGCAAAGATCTGCACGAGCTGGGCACAAGAACCTCACAAGTAGAGGACAAAATGGCGGAATACGAAATAGCCCACAACACCATGGCAGATACTATAAATGGCCTCATCACCAGAATTGAGGAGCAGGACATGAAGTTTGCGGACATGGAAGACAGGGCACGCAGAAACAACCTGCGCATACGAGGTATAACGGAAACCGTGAGCGTGCCAGACCTCATGGCACATGTTACTGGGCTCCTAAAAAGCTTACTACCGGACTGGCCCCAGGAGATGCTCCTGATAGAAAGGATACACCGCACAGCAAAACCGAGCTTCCTACCACCCGAAATGCCAAGGGAGGTGCTGCTTCGCATGCATTACTTTCATGCTAAAGATGCAGCACTTAACGCTAATAGAACAGTGAAAAACATGCTGGAGGCCTATAAGAGCGTGTCAATATATGCAGACATCTCTACTTACACGTTGAAACGCTCGAGAGAGTTTAAAAATATAACACAAATACTGAGGGATAACCACCTCCCATACCACTGGGGATATCCAACAAAGCTCCTTATAACATGAAAAGGGAAAACTACAGTGGTGAAATCACTCTCAAATCCTGGGATATCAACCTGCCAGAAGGTTCAGTTGAGGGAAGGAACACCAACAGACTCTCCCCGGAATGGAGAAAAGAAAAGAAACACCAGAACTGACTAACTGCTCACCACCCAAATAATAGAGGAACACCCTGAACCGATAAATCTCAGCTGGGAGACGGCCATGATTGGGTAAAGTAACCAACAACAATCCATTAACACCCAGGGACATGGACAAGCCAGGGGTTAATATCCAGGCACTCTTAAAAATTAGGGGACAAACGCATTAAGCAAAACAGGGAAAGAGGCCTGTGAACTGCGACCCACTGTCTAAAATGTTTAAATAAGGGGAGTAAACCAGGAGTAATTAACTGTATGGAATGTTGACTAACTTAACAGTATACAGGTAAAATGACATAGATTACACCCTGGACGTAAAAGATAAACCTAGGCCCTCCTTGCGGACCGAACACACAGGGACACCTTGACATCCTGCGAAACTATACAAAACCCCTGAAACTATTAAACAAAATTATAGGTTTGAATAGGGTGCCACATGACCACAGCGACTTAACAGAGGCTCAAGGGACGGAGACCAAACAGGATGTGAAGCTTAGCTTCAACCCCAAGGCACGACGATGCAGTGCCTAGCCATACTTACGGCAATGTTAACCTAAGTATATACTTTTGTTGTAGTTATTATGTTTTATTCTTTCTTTACTTACTGTGTTAACTTTGAAACCGCTCACTATGTTCATATCATGATGGACTCCATCAGAATAGATCTGACAACATACCACACAATATGGCGCTATAATGAACCACCGTGAGGATCTGTACTTATAATGTAAGGGGGCCCAACAGCCCCATAAAAAGTCACCTACTCAACAGAGACCTCAAATCACTAGACATAGATGTACTATGCCTACAAGAGACGCATTTTAGATATAATGATCACCCTCAAATTCAAACAGCGAACTTCCCACACCAATACCACTCAACCCCAACACACAAACCCAAAGGGACCTCTATACTCATAGTCAAACACGTTAATGTCACACCACACATCCATGACGAAGACAAAAACGGCAGGTATGTCATAGTGACAGGAACAATAAACGATATGCAGTACAAGCTCGTAAGCATATATGCACCTAATAACAATCAGAGGAATTTTCTACATAGCATACTTAACAAAATTAGCAAAATACAACAGGGCATAACGGTGATATGCAGAGATTTCAATCACATACTAGACCCTAGGTTAGATACCACACTACCCCAACATCGCCACAGACATGCCCTCTGGCGAGGCAGTGCAAAAGCATACTAAAACTCCTCCACGAACATCATCTGTACGACACATGGAGAATCACACACCCGGAGACCAAAACATTCACTCATTTTTCCAATGTCCAGAATAGACGGAATTCTCATATCGGGCTCACATCTAAACCAAATACAGGCTTGCGATACTCAACAAATCACTTGGTCAGATCACGCACCAGTAACACTAGAGATGAAAAACGTATACGATTTCAAACATCATAGCTCATGGAAACTAAACAATTCACTACTCCAAGACAGAACCTTTACTAAGGACCTCCAGAACGACCTAGAATCATACTATACGACAAACGATAACGGGGAGGTAACACCAGCAACAATATGGCAGGCATATAGGTCAGTGATTAGAGGCTTGTTGATCAGAAAAGCAGCATACATAAAAAAACTCACCAACACTAGGCTTACTGAATGGAAAAAAGAACTATATCACCTAAACTCCCACAACCAACTGCACCCAACAGCAAAGGAAACAACGCATAATGACCATAACCAGATTGATACACCAACAAACCCTAGAACAAACACAAGCACACATGACAAAACTAAAAATAAATCACTACATGCAGGGTAATAAAGCAAGCAAACTACTAGCAAACCACCTCAAAAAGAAACAAGCAAACCAAAAAATAGCTTAGTTAGTAGGAGGTAAGGGACGGAAAATCACTAAACCCAAAGACATAAGCGATGAATTCGCCAAATATTACCATAGCCTCTATAACTTAAAAGAGGAAAGCAATACTGCTCAACCTACAGAGGCGGGTATCAACGCCTATCTAGCACAGATCAACCTGCCAAAACTCATAACACATCAACAGATAGAACTAATTAAACCTATAGACACACAAGAGATTATAAATGTAATCAAAACGTTACCAATTGGAAAATCACCTGGACCAGACGGTCTAACAAACCAGTACTACAGAACGTTCAGTTCGACCCTAGCACCCTATTTAGCCACAGCCTTTAATTATGCCACAGCCACAAAATCTCTCCCAAAAGAAATGTTGCTACCCCACATAGTCACACTACCGAAACCCAATAAACCCCCCACAGTTCCACAAAACTTTAGGCCCATCTCACTACTAAACACTGACGCAAAAATGTTTGCTAAATTAAACGCAATGAGACTGGGGCAAATCATACCACACATCATACACAACGATCAAGTGGGATTTGTGAAAGGGAGACAAGGGTCCGATAGTACAAGGAAAGTATTAAACCTACTATACAAACTTCAAACACAAGGACCAGGAGGCCTATTGATATCCCTAGACGCTGAGAAGGCCTTTGATAGGTTACATTGGGGCTTTCTCAAGACGACACTAACAAAATTCGGCATCCCTGAGTATTTTGTAGCAGTGATAGAAACACTATACAGCGCACCTGCGGCACAAGTCCTAAACTCAGGCGTCTTATCGGAGCCTTTCCACCTAACGAACGGCACCCGACAGGGCTGCCCCCTATCACCACTGCTCTACATTCTGGCCTTGGAACCCTTAGCTAGCAGAATCAGAGATAATACAAACATACATGGGATAAAGATAGGGAAAAGAGAATACAAAGCTGGGCTGTTTGCTGATGACGTGATTCTGACACTCACGCAACCACTCATTTCACTACCCAACCTCCTTATAGAAATCAACATATATGGGGAACAATCTTACTACAAACTCAACCTAATAAAAACACAAGCTATGGGGATAAGAATACCCACCAAGATATTAACACAACTAAAAAGCTGCTTCCAATTTGACTGGAGAGAAGATTATCTCACATTCCTGGGGCTGAAGATTCATAAACATCCAGCACAATTGCTGGAGCTAAACTATGGCAGGTTATTGCGAGAGCTAGGTGAAATGTTGAAAAGTTGGGAGAACAGATACCTGTCCTGGGTGGGAAGAATGGCAGCCCTAAAAATGATGCTGCTACACAAATATCAATACTTATTATGCACATTACAGATATTTCTGGAAAAGGGATATTATGGAAAAAGGGGGTAGGGGACTCCCAAACATACACATGTACTACAGGGCCGCCATCATCTCCACAGCCCTACAAACACAAAAAATGGGGGATAGACCACAATGGGAGGGGATGGAATCTGCTGAAGCGTGCCCAGGAGGCATAAAATATATGTTTTGGGTACCACACAAGTTAAGACCAAAACCCCAAAACATGCTCACGACAACAGCACTATTGCTGAATGTCTGGGACTCCACAACACGAAAACTGGGTCAAACTGATGACTGGGCACTGCAAACAACGTTACACAGCCTATAAATCGCAAACCCCACACTGAACATCCGCCCGTGGACACAAAATGGTTGCACAGTGGTCGACCACCTATGACGTGAGGGCAAAATAGAACAGTACTCTGACAGAAATACAACCTACTAAGTAGCACACTGTTCTCCTATCTTCAAATTAAATCTCTGTTAGAGAACAACATAAACAAAACTGCCTCCAGCCCCCTAGAACAGTTGTATAAAATATGTGAAACAGGGACAATCCCGAAAAAACTGCTATACATACTATACTTAACCCTAAATGATAGTCCACTCAACGCAACACTAGATAAATTTAGAGAGCACTGGCAAAATGACATGCACAAACGATTCACAGACACTCAATGGCAGAAAGCATTTATGGCACACAAGGGGAGATCAAGGTGCTCTTCGCATATAGAGCTGATGAGAAAAATCCAGTACAGATGGTATATGGTACCAACCAGGTTAGCGAACATTTACCCAAACATATCAAAATTGTGCTGGAGGTGTGGGGAAGGAGAGGGCAGTATGTACCACATATGGTGGACATGCCCAAAGATAAGGAAAAATTGGGAGATGGTGGAGGGAATTATCAAAGGTTCCTTGCACACAAAAATTGCACTACAACCAGAGGGTGGGCTGCTTTTCGTGTTACCAGATACTTTCAACAAGGCACAAAAGACGCTATTGTTTCACATTCTGATAGCTGCAAATACGTTAATAGCAAGGGCATGGAAGCAGACCACCTGTTCTAAACAAAGCGAGTTACTTACCCAAGTCTCCTGAAATTTACTGTATGAAACGAAACTTACCACAAACTATACCACCCAGGACACATACTAGAGGCCAAAGACAATTGGGAATTGTTTATAATAGAGGAGGAGAAAAATAGACTACGCACCATAACACACCTAGAGGCATTACCCTAAATAGAAAATAAAACTCTGCTATACTGTAAAAAAGTGTCTTAAGTAAACAATGACCCACGCAGGAAGTACAGTAACAGACACAAGAGGGAGGGAATAGCTATCTCATGGATAAAAGGAAAACTGTACGAGAGAAAAAACAACCAAAGGGAAAAAGTTGACCAAAGTACAGATCTAGGACATGAGTACACTAAACACTATGAAGGCACTGCGTTGCCAATAATGATGATATTCTGCTTGCATGCAGTATGTTGATAAAACCACCGTATTTTGGAACACCAGTACCTTAACTCAATGTAAGTCTTTGTTTTCGTTTTCTGTTCTTTTTTTTTGATAACCTGTTATGTAATATCTAAATCGCACAAGGTTTTTTACGAAACTAAAAACATTACCCCCCCTTTTCTTTCCTTCTATATCTCTGTTTATGTAAAATGTTCAATAAAACATAAATTGAAAAAAAAAAAAAATCTTGTATCTCAGCAAACAAATATGGGGATTCATGCTTACCATATGGTCATATCATATTGTGTTAAGCCCACCACTACTTCACAGTATCCCAATATCGGTTGGTCCTTCACTAATTCCAGTGTAGGAGACAAATCAAAGAGTGCTAGTGTTAAGTACGTTGCAGTGTATTTTAATAATCTGTTGTAAAAGTTCTTACAATAAAAATGAAGAACAGAAATTGCTAACTGTAAAACTCATGAGTGGGAGGTGACCCCTGAGGAATAATATATTCAAAAGTTCTTACAACAGATTATTAAAATACACTTTTGCTTATTTAGCACGCGCACTATTGAATTTTTCTCCTATGGTAGAATTAGTGTAGGACCCAGTGATATTGGAGTACTTTGAAGTAGTGTTGGGCTTAACACAATATGGCCATATGGTAGAACTGAATCCTCATATTTATAAAAATATATCTAATCATCAATTTATCAAAAAGCATCCTATTTATCTAAATGTGTGTCCGCTTTTGGGCTCTCCTATGAATATCTTTCTAAGATCTCATAATAAGTGCTAACCTAAAGGAAATGTACCTCAAATGTGCATAAAAACCAAAAACAAACAGCAACTAGAAAAGCTACAATTTCTGGGGAAATTGTGTGAAGTGTTCTTGCCTCCACCAGTAGTCTACAACTGGAGTGGGCGGAGTAACTGGGTGGAGTGGCTTGAGTAACTGTTGTGTGGTTGGAGTGGCTGGAGCAACTGTGGAAAGGTTGGAGTGTGGTTCACTCACTCTACAGCAAGGGCAGAGAAGAGCAATTAAAAACAAACTGCTCCAAATTGCGCAATAAGAATAATAATATATATGTGAGATAATAGTAAGTGGTCTTGCCATGTAGGGATATAAATGTACCAATTTATATCAAAATGTTCAGCTATCCCTGCTGCCACTGTGATGTTTTGTACAAATCAGTCAATAATTCCTGTATAACGAAGTACTCACTTTATTAATTCATATATAACAGCATCTTCATATTGCAGCCTTGTTACACAGGGTTTCTGCAGCCGCTATTGCAAATCCCTCCAACATTCCACCCACTCCATAAAGTATCTAATAGATTTCAAATAGGGCAGAGAAGAGCGGTTAAAAACAAAACGCTCCAAATTGCTCACTTCACTGGCGGTTGCCATCTTCAAATGGTCGTATTTTAAAAACTATGAATCCTACAGTGAAGAGCTTTATATTGTGAGAATCACAAGACCCATGCATAGTATGTTTCTGAAATATTAAAAATGAAGGCACAGTCACAGTTTAGATATTGCCCTTCAAATTTGAGCTGGCTAGAGTGGAGTTTCAATGAATGTCAATGGACAGCATGAGTTGCAAACAAATGGTCATATTGTGAAAACTATCAGGACTATGGCTTGGCCATGGACATGTTTAGTGGCAGCAGGGATAGCTGAATGTTTTGATATAAGATTTGTTTAGGTGGGGTTGAAAAGGAGGGAGTGGTGGCAGTTTAGAAATCATGTCCTGATTTTTCAGCTTTTGTCAGCTCCCATTCTAGTTTTGAACATTCCGTCATTCATTCCTATGGGACCAATTTCGTCACAAAAACGATGATATTTCGTGTACCATTCCGCGAAACGTTCCACAAAGTAATAGCACACCAATCGGGAACAATCCGCACGTTTCGGTATATTATGTCTATGTAGTGTAAAAACTGTGGGAGGAGTTACGGTGGTAAATTTGGCTATAATAATAAGAATAATATATATGTAAAATAACATTAAGTGGTCTTGCTAAATGCAGAGTGTGTGCATAGTGTAGTCAATGCTGAGAGTGTGTTGGAGTGTAATGAATGCAGTGTGTGTTAGTGTAGTGAATGCAGAGTGTGTGTTGCCCAATAATTTCAGCGAGTTACCAGCTACAAGCATGCCAGAGGCCCCTGGCATACTCATACCTAAAGGGGTGAAACCACTTGAAATAAGAATGTGTCTAGGGGCCTCCTGGCACCATATGGCACCATTTTGATTAAGTTTTTATGGTGCCTTGAGTGTTCCTTTAATAGCAACCATGTGTACAGTGTAATGCCATACACTTTAACTGGCCAATCATAGACTAAAGTAAGCTCACAGGGATCCCTTAAAGGCACATTGTGGTTAGAAACAGCGTACAAACCATATGTTTTTGTGTTTTACCAATGAGCAACACATCTACAAGTGGTTGGTATCACAGCAAGCAGACATTACTAATGGACAGCCAATAAAAAATTGCAACAAGTTTTTAAGCCAGTTATTAATTAGTAGCTGCACTAACTACCTGCCTTTAATATTGACAGATTATAGTAGCTAAATTTAAGAGGCAGCAATTAATCAGAGCACCTGATTTTCATTGAGCTGTTTTGGGAAGTCTATGATTGGACAGCCCAGAAAGTCTGGGCGGGGTTAGAAGGGGAGGGCTTCCATAGACAGTGGACAAAGAACTGTAGGTTTTGCAAACTGTTTTTAGATATATCTCCAATGAAAAAATGCATGATAAAATATATGCAATTTTTAATTTGGGGTATATCTAACAGTGATTTTTAATGAATTTTGTATTTGGGCAGTGGGATGTCCTTTTAAGGTATTTGATGAGGTCACAGCATTGTGGTGATGTCATTGACAGTTTAGGCTATATATATCTGCTGCCCAGGACCTACCTTAACAGTTATTACTGTATAACCATGGCAGAAAGATTTGCAAGCGAGAAGAAGCAGATGTTTCCAGCTCTTTCGAGAGAAACAACACATGTCAAGGTGAATGGGGGTTATGTGATCACTAAATCCATGCACCCCCCTGCCCATTTGACCTTCTAACCCAGTTCCTTTCCTTCTTATGCCCAATGTATGGCGATAAGTATAATTATTAAGATCCATATAAACCCCCCCTATAAGTATAATATTTTTGGTGACTAATTTGATGCCTCATCATCAGAAAAGATAAAATGGAATGCAAATAGTCATAGAAGGGATTACTTTCTCTATTTTAGGCATCTTCCATTAGAGCCAGGCCAACACAGAGAAATACGTCTTCGGGGATCAAACTTCCACCATGTCCTAATAATCGGATTCCGATGCTTACCACAAATCCCTCGGAAAAGGTATACACTACTATTTAAATCCATAGTCTGATTCATATTAGGAAGGGAACATTTTACAGACACAGGCTGTAAACCTGAGATTTTTTTTACATCGTCATTTTCTTCATGCTTTTATTTTAGTTTATTGTGGATATCATTCTCCAAAAAAGTATAAATTATAAAAAAATGTCACATTAATATGTATATTACATATGTTCTGCAATCTACAATAACTGAATTTCTATTTTTTTAGGTCGATTTCATTAGAGCACCCCCAGCAGAACAATTTGTGAATGTTCCTGCTGGAGTGAAATTTCCAGTGTGTCCTAAACAGCCTGTCCAATTCTGTACCACCAAGCTCTCGGAAAAGGTATTTAATACTAATCCAGACTAGTAAACAGATATTTTCACGACATTGTATATATTGGTTGTTTTATGCTAATGAGTGTTCTTCAGAATAGGTTTACAGAATGAGTGCACAAATGTTTTATGTTATAATGTTTTTGCAGCTTTATAAGCAAAGTCCATCATTTGACCTTGAGGATCCGTATTGTCGTTTGATGAAGACAACCTACCATAACCTGCATGACCCGTACTTAAAAGAATATTACCAGAGTAAAGTACCTCGACAACGGATACGTCAGCAGGGATTTATCACCAGTGATGATAAGGTAGGATAAAAAAACAAAAACAAGCAACATGCCTCTACCATTTAATTTTACACTAACATATTGCATACATAAATTTAACTGAATGACATTGAATTAAAAGAAAATCTCTTGTTTAGGTTGTTTGCTCTTTAAAAGAGTACAATGAGTACAGGGAGTACCTCTCAAGCATACATAGAAAGAAAATGAAAAACGTAAGTTGGATTCAGATTTATAGCAAAAACAGTCAACATAGTAGACAAAGTGTAATTTTCAGTGGCATGATATTTAGCTACTCAAATTAAAAACAATTTTAAAAAGATGAATAAATAATAATAATCTGTTTGTTTTTTAGAAGTTGGAGAAACAAAGTAGACAAACATCTTCTTCAAACTAATGATGCTCCCAAGATAGTTAGAAAACTTTTTCTTAATAAAGGTTCATTCCTACTTGATGATTTTGCCACATGTGATTTCCTGCAAAATAGTCCGAACATATGAAAATATGTCATCATACGAACATGTGGGTTAAAATATGAAATTTAATTTAAAGAAATACTCTAGCACTATAACAATTTTGTCTAATTGAATTGGTTGTAGCGTCTGCAATCCACGGCACCTATTCCATGGTTAATGTTAAATCACGAGTAGTTTAACACCTAATGAGGGGTCTACTGCACATCCCTTGCTTGGAATAGTTACACTCCACCTTAGCTATACCAGTGTATAGCAGCAATAGATGTCTGTGATACTCTGAGAGCCAGCAGGTGGCATTCCTATTACTGCCAACTATTGCTGCTTGAACTAATGTTTAAGTATGAGCCTAAGCAGTAGAGAGGGGCTGGACAGCGGGCGTCCCGGGTCCTTCATTCAGTGTTTAACAAATTGAAAACGATTCAGCACCCAGGTACTCCAAGCACTTTATCTATTTTAATGAGATTAAGCGGTTTTAGTGCCTTTCTCCAGTGTTACTTTAACAAACAATATAAAAAATCATACAGATTGGCCTTTAATCAGATACAATGCGAGGTGTTTGCTGGTACCATTATACACAAGGCAAATAAGCACAAACTTCATATTTTAACTCATAAAATCGGGCATTCATGTCATCAGGGATTCTTCAATTGTGGATTACTAAAAATGATTTGAAAATGATATTTGCTTTGTTTCTTGGGTATTTACGTGTTGTATCATGTGTATTCCTGCAGAGCAATTCAAAGAAAAATACTGATGTTAATCTTGATTGGGAGTAATGTCTAAACACTATACTATGAACTCTATCAATCACTAAACAGTAAAGATAAAAAGGGAATTGGGTGCACACCCAGAACATGCATTTCACAGGAATGGTGCTTCCATAGAGGGCAAAATATATACATCATACAGAAGGAACAGGGCACACATACAAATATTTCTCGGGGCGTGTCCGGACTGAAGACCAGAGCGGTCGCATGCACTAGCAGCTCCGTTCCAAATCAGTCTCAAATGAGAAATTAAGCCTGAAAAAAACAACAAAAACAACCAATCTTGCAGAAATGTCACAACCAAAAGGAAAGAGGAATACTGACAAGTCAGATAAAACAAACTTTTTGCCTCCAGAGCCGGCCAAAACAAAAATCAACAGACACAAGAGCAGGCCCAAGATAGCGACGAGGACAGTGTGGAACATACAGAGCGGACCGCGGACCAAACACCCGTGCAGACACAAGGTACACTGAAAGCGATGTTGGATGAAATGTCCGACAGAATACTCAGTAAAGTAGATACAGCAATGAAAGACATCCGCAAAGATCTGCACGAGCTGGGCACAAGAACCTCACAAGTAGAGGACAAAATGGCGGAATACGAAATAGCCAACAACACCATGGCAGATACTATAAATGGCCTCATCACCAGAATTGAGGAGCAGGACATGAAGTTTGCGGACATGGAAGACAGGGCACGCAGAAACAACCTGCACATACGAGGTATAACGGAAACCGTGAGCGTGCCAGACCTCATGGCACATGTTACTGGGCTCCTAAAAAGCTTACTACCGGACTGGCCCCAGGAGATGCTCCTGATAGACAGGATACACCGCACAGCAAAACCGAGCTTCCTACCACCCGAAATGCCAAGGGACGTGCTGCTTCGCATGCATTACTTTCATGCTAAAGATGCAGCACTTAACGCTAATAGAACAGTGAAAAACATGCTGGAGGCCTATAAGAGCGTGTCAATATATGCAGACATCTCTACTTACACGTTGAAACGCTGGAGAGAGTTTAAAAATATAACACAAATACTGAGGGATAACCACCTCCCATACCGCTGGGGATATCCAACAAAGCTCCTTATAACAAGAAAAGGGAAAACTGCAGTGGTGAAATCACTCTCAAATCCTGGGATATCAACCTGCCAGAAGGTTCAGTTGAGGGAAGGAACACCAACAGACTCTCCCCGGAATGGAGAAAAGAAAAGAAACACCAGAACTGACTAACTGCTCACCACCCAAATAATAGAGGAACACCCTGAACCGATAAATCTCAGCTGGGAGACGGCCATGATTGGGTAAAGTAACCAACAACAATCCATTAACACCCAGGGACATGGACAAGCCAGGGGTTAATATCCAGGCACTCTTAAAAATTAGGGGACAAACGCATTAAGCAAAACAGGGAAAGAGGCCTGTGAACTGCGACCCACTGTCTAAAATGTTTAAATAAGGGGAGTAAACCAGGAGTAATTAACTGTATGGAATGTTGACTAACTTAACAGTATACAGGTAGAATGACATAGATACACCCTGGACGTAAAAGATAAACCTAGGCCCTCCTTGCGGACCGAACACACAGGGACACCTTGACATCCTGCGAAACTATACAAAAACCCTGAAACTATTAAACAAAATTATAGGTTTGAATAGGGTGCCACATGACCACAGCGACTTAACAGAGGCTCAAGGGACGGAGACCAAACAGGATGTGAAGCTTAGCTTCAACCCCAAGGCACGACGATGCAGTGCCTAGCCATACTTACGGCAATGTTAACCTAAGTATATACTTTTGTTGTAGTTATTATGTTTTATTCTTTCTTTACTTACTGTGTTAACTTTGAAACCGCTCACTATGTTCATATCATGATGGACTCCATCAGAATAGATCTGACAACATACCACACAATATGGCGCTATAATGAACCACCGTGAGGATCTGTACTTATAATGTAAGGGGGCTCAACAGCCCCACAAAAAGGCACCTACTCAACAGAGACCTCAAATCACTAGACATAGATGTACTATGCCTACAAGAGACGCATTTTAGATATAATGATCACCCTCAAATTCAAACAGCGAACTTCCCACACCAATACCACTCAACCCCACCACACAAACCCAAAGGGACCTCTATACTCCTAGTCAAACACGTTAATGTCACACCACACATCCATGACGAAGACAAAAACGGCAGGTATGTCATAGTGACAGGAACAATAAACGATATGCAGTACAAGCTGGTAAGCATATATGCACCTAATAACAATCAGAGGAATTTTCTACATAGCATACTTAACAAAATTAGCAAAATACAACAGGGCATAACGGTGATATGCAGAGATTTCAATCACATACTAGACCCTAGGTTAGATACCACACTACCCCAACATTGCCACAGACATGCCCTCTGGCGAGGCAGTGCAAAAGCATACAAAAACTCCTCCACGAACATCATCTGTACGACACATGGAGAATCACACACCCGGAGACCAAAACATTCACTCATTTTTCCAATGTCCACAATACCTACGCCAGAATAGACGGAATTCTCATATCGGGCTCACATCTAAACCAAATACAGGCTTGCGATACTCAACAAATCACTTGGTCAGATCACGCACCAGTAACACTAGAGATGAAAAACGTATACGATTTCAAACATCATAGCTCATGGAAACTAAACAATTCACTACTCCAAGACAGAACCTTTACTAAGGACCTCCAGAACGACCTAGAATCATACTATACGACAAACGATAACGGGGAGGTAACACCAGCAACAATATGGCAGGCATATAGGTCAGTGATTAGAGGCTTGTTGATCAGAAAAGCAGCATACATAAAAAAACTCACCAACACTAGGCTTACTGAATGGAAAAAAGAACTATATCACCTAAACTCCCACAACCAACTGCACCCAACAGCAAAGGAAACAACGCATAATGACCATAACCAGATTGATACACCAACAAACCCTAGAACAAACACAAGCACACATGACAAAACTAAAAATAAATCACTACATGCAGGGTAATAAAGCAAGCAAACTACTAGCAAACCACCTCAAAAAGAAACAAGCAAACCAAAAAATAGCTTAGTTAGTAGGAGGTAAGGGACGGAAAATCACTAAACCCAAAGACATAAGCGATGAATTCGCCAAATATTACCATAGCCTCTATAACTTAAAAGAGGAAAGCAATACTGCTCAACCTACAGAGGCGGGTATCAACGCCTATCTAGCACAGATCAACCTGCCAAAACTCATAACACATCAACAGATAGAACTAATTAAACCTATAGACACACAAGAGATTATAAATGTAATCAAAACGTTACCAATTGGAAAATCACCTGGACCAGACGGTCTAACAAACCAGTACTACAGAACGTTCAGTTCGACCCTAGCACCCTATTTAGCCACAGCCTTTAATTATGCCACAGCCACAAAATCTCTCCCAAAAGAAATGTTGCTACCCCACATAGTCACACTACCGAAACCCAATAAACCCCCCACAGTTCCACAAAACTTTAGGCCCATCTCACTACTAAACACTGACGCAAAAATGTTTGCTAAATTAAACGCAATGAGACTGGGGCAAATCATACCACACATCATACACAACGATCAAGTGGGATTTGTGAAAGGGAGACAAGGGTCCGATAGTACAAGGAAAGTATTAAACCTACTATACAAACTTCAAACACAAGGACCAGGAGGCCTATTGATATCCCTAGACGCTGAGAAGGCCTTTGATAGGTTACATTGGGGCTTTCTCAAGACGACACTAACAAAATTCGGCATCCCTGAGTATTTTGTAGCAGTGATAGAAACACTATACAGCGCACCTGCGGCACAAGTCCTAAACTCAGGCGTCTTATCGGAGCCTTTCCACCTAACGAACGGCACCCGACAGGGCTGCCCCCTATCACCACTGCTCTACATTCTGGCCTTGGAACCCTTAGCTAGCAGAATCAGAGATAATACAAACATACATGGGATAAAGATAGGGAAAAGAGAATACAAAGCTGGGCTGTTTGCTGATGACGTGATTCTGACACTCACGCAACCACTCATTTCACTACCCAACCTCCTTATAGAAATCAACATATATGGGGAACAATCTTACTACAAACTCAACCTAATAAAAACACAAGCTATGGGGATAAGAATACCCACCAAGATATTAACACAACTAAAAAGCTGCTTCCAATTTGACTGGAGAGAAGATTATCTCACATTCCTGGGGCTGAAGATTCATAAACATCCAGCACAATTGCTGGAGCTAAACTATGGCAGGTTATTGCGAGAGCTAGGTGAAATGTTGAAAAGTTGGGAGAACAGATACCTGTCCTGGGTGGGAAGAATGGCAGCCCTAAAAATGATGCTGCTACACAAATATCAATACTTATTATGCACATTACAGATATTTCTGGAAAAGGGATATTATGGAAAAAGGGGGTAGGGGACTCCCAAACATACACATGTACTACAGGGCCGCCATCATCTCCACAGCCCTACAAACACAAAAAATGGGGGATAGACCACAATGGGAGGGGATGGAATCTGCTGAAGCGTGCCCAGGAGGCATAAAATATATGTTTTGGGTACCACACAAGTTAAGACCAAAACCCCAAAACATGCTCACGACAACAGCACTATTGCTGAATGTCTGGGACTCCACAACACGAAAACTGGGTCAAACTGATGACTGGGCACTGCAAACAACGTTACACAGCCTATAAATCGCAAACCCCACACTGAACATCCGCCCGTGGACACAAAATGGTTGCACAGTGGTCGACCACCTATGACGTGAGGGCAAAATAGAACAGTACTCTGACAGAAATACAACCTACTAAGTAGCACACTGTTCTCCTATCTTCAAATTAAATCTCTGTTAGAGAACAACATAAACAAAACTGCCTCCAGCCCCCTAGAACAGTTGTATAAAATATGTGAAACAGGGACAATCCCGAAAAAACTGCTATACATACTATACTTAACCCTAAATGATAGTCCACTCAACGCAACACTAGATAAATTTAGAGAGCACTGGCAAAATGACATGCACAAACGATTCACAGACACTCAATGGCAGAAAGCATTTATGGCACACAAGGGGAGATCAAGGTGCTCTTCGCATATAGAGCTGATGAGAAAAATCCAGTACAGATGGTATATGGTACCAACCAGGTTAGCGAACATTTACCCAAACATATCAAAATTGTGCTGGAGGTGTGGGGAAGGAGAGGGCAGTATGTACCACATATGGTGGACATGCCCAAAGATAAGGAAAAATTGGGAGATGGTGGAGGGAATTATCAAAGGTTCCTTGCACACAAAAATTGCACTACAACCAGAGGGTGGGCTGCTTTTCGTGTTACCAGATACTTTCAACAAGGCACAAAAGACGCTATTGTTTCACATTCTGATAGCTGCAAATACGTTAATAGCAAGGGCATGGAAGCAGACCACCTGTTCTAAACAAAGCGAGTTACTTACCCAAGTCTCCTGAAATTTACTGTATGAAACGAAACTTACCACAAACTATACCACCCAGGACACATACTAGAGGCCAAAGACAATTGGGAATTGTTTATAATAGAGGAGGAGAAAAATAGACTACGCACCATAACACACCTAGAGGCATTACCCTAAACAGAAAATAAAACTCTGCTATACTGTAAAAAAGTGTCTTAAGTAAACAATGACCCACGCAGGAAGTACAGTAACAGACACAAGAGGGAGGGAATAGCTATCTCATGGATAAAAGGAAAACTGTACGAGAGAAAAAACAACCAAAGGGAAAAAGTTGACCAAAGTACAGATCTAGGACATGAGTACACTAAACACTATGAAGGCACTGCGTTGCCAATAATGATGATATTCTGCTTGCATGCAGTATGTTGATAAAACCACCGTATTTTGGAACACCAGTACCTTAACTCAATGTAAGTCTTTGTTTTCGTTTTCTGTTCTTTTTTTTTGATAACCTGTTATGTAATATCTAAATCGCACAAGGTTTTTTACGAAACTAAAAACATTACCCCCCCTTTTCTTTCCTTCTATATCTCTGTTTATGTAAAATGTTCAATAAAACATAAATTGAAAAAAAAAAAAAATCTTGTATCTCAGCAAACAAATATGGGGATTCATGCTTACCATATGGTCATATCATATTGTGTTAAGCCCACCACTACTTCACAGTATCCCAATATCGGTTGGTCCTTCACTAATTCCAGTGTAGGAGACAAATCAAAGAGTGCTAGTGTTAAGTACGTTGCAGTGTATTTTAATAATCTGTTGTAAAAGTTCTTACAATAAAAATGAAGAACAGAAATTGCTAACTGTAAAACTCATGAGTGGGAGGTGACCCCTGAGGAATAATATATTCAAAAGTTCTTACAACAGATTATTAAAATACACTTTTGCTTATTTAGCACGCGCACTATTGAATTTTTCTCCTATGGTAGAATTAGTGTAGGACCCAGTGATATTGGAGTACTTTGAAGTAGTGTTGGGCTTAACACAATATGGCCATATGGTAGAACTGAATCCTCATATTTATAAAAATATATCTAATCATCAATTTATCAAAAAGCATCCTATTTATCTAAATGTGTGTCCGCTTTTGGGCTCTCCTATGAATATCTTTCTAAGATCTCATAATAAGTGCTAACCTAAAGGAAATGTACCTCAAATGTGCATAAAAACCAAAAACAAACAGCAACTAGAAAAGCTAAAATTTCTGGGGAAATTGTGTGAAGTGTTCTTGCCTCCACCAGTAGTCTACAACTGGAGTGGGCGGAGTAACTGGGTGGAGTGGCTTGAGTAACTGTTGTGTGGTTGGAGTGGCTGGAGCAACTGTGGAAAGGTTGGAGTGTGGTTCACTCACTCTACAGCAAGGGCAGAGAAGAGCAATTAAAAACAAACTGCTCCAAATTGCGCAATAAGAATAATAATATATATGTGAGATAATAGTAAGTGGTCTTGCCATGTAGGGATATAAATGTACCAATTTATATCAAAATGTTCAGCTATCCCTGCTGCCACTGTGATGTTTTGTACAAATCAGTCAATAATTCCTGTATAACGAAGTACTCACTTTATTAATTCATATATAACAGCATCTTCATATTGCAGCCTTGTTACACAGGGTTTCTGCAGCCGCTATTGCAAATCCCTCCAACATTCCACCCACTCCATAAAGTATCTAATAGATTTCAAATAGGGCAGAGAAGAGCGGTTAAAAACAAAACGCTCCAAATTGCTCACTTCACTGGCGGTTGCCATCTTCAAATGGTCGTATTTTAAAAACTATGAATCCTACAGTGAAGAGCTTTATATTGTGAGAATCACAAGACCCATGCATAGTATGTTTCTGAAATATTAAAAATGAAGGCACAGTCACAGTTTAGATATTGCCCTTCAAATTTGAGCTGGCTAGAGTGGAGTTTCAATGAATGTCAATGGACAGCATGAGTTGCAAACAAATGGTCATATTGTGAAAACTATCAGGACTATGGCTTGGCCATGGACATGTTTAGTGGCAGCAGGGATAGCTGAATGTTTTGATATAAGATTTGTTTAGGTGGGGTTGAAAAGGAGGGAGTGGTGGCAGTTTAGAAATCATGTCCTGATTTTTCAGCTTTTGTCAGCTCCCATTCTAGTTTTGAACATTCCGTCATTCATTCCTATGGGACCAATTTCGTCACAAAAACGATGATATTTCGTGTACCATTCCGCGAAACGCACACCAATCGGGAACAATCCGCACGTTTCGGTATATTATGTCTATGTAGTGTAAAAACTGTGGGAGGAGTTACGGTGGTAAATTTGGCTATAATAATAAGAATAATATATATGTAAAATAACATTAAGTGGTCTTGCTAAATGCAGAGTGTGTGCATAGTGTAGTCAATGCTGAGAGTGTGTTGGAGTGTAATGAATGCAGTGTGTGTTAGTGTAGTGAATGCAGAGTGTGTGTTGCCCAATAATTTCAGCGAGTTACCAGCTACAAGCATGCCAGAGGCCCCTGGCATACTCATACCTAAAGGGGTGAAACCACTTGAAATAAGAATGTGTCTAGGGGCCTCCTGGCACCATATGGCACCATTTTGATTAAGTTTTTATGGTGCCTTGAGTGTTCCTTTAATAGCAACCATGTGTACAGTGTAATGCCATACACTTTAACTGGCCAATCATAGACTAAAGTAAGCTCACAGGGATCCCTTAAAGGCACATTGTGGTTAGAAACAGCGTACAAACCATATGTTTTTGTGTTTTACCAATGAGCAACACATCTACAAGTGGTTGGTATCACAGCAAGCAGACATTACTAATGGACAGCCAATAAAAAATTGCACCAAGTTTTTAAGCCAGTTATTAATTAGTAGCTGCACTAACTACCTGCCTTTAATATTGACAGATTATAGTAGCTAAATTTAAGAGGCAGCAATTAATCAGAGCACCTGATTTTCATTGAGCTGTTTTGGGAAGTCTATGATTGGACAGCCCAGAAAGTCTGGGCGGGGTTAGAAGGGGAGGGCTTCCATAGACAGTGGACAAAGAACTGTAGGTTTTGCAAACTGTTTTTAGATATATCTCCAATGAAAAAATGCATGATAAAATATATGCAATTTTTAATTTGGGGTATATCTAACAGTGATTTTTAATGAATTTTGTATTTGGGCAGTGGGATGTCCTTTTAAGGTATTTGATGAGGTCACAGCATTGTGGTGATGTCATTGACAGTTTAGGCTATATATATCTGCTGCCCAGGACCTACCTTAACAGTTATTACTGTATAACCATGGCAGAAAGATTTGCAAGCGAGAAGAAGCAGATGTTTCCAGCTCTTTCGAGAGAAACAACACATGTCAAGGTGAATGGGGGTTATGTGATCACTAAATCCATGCACCCCCCTGCCCATTTGACCTTCTAACCCAGTTCCTTTCCTTCTTATGCCCAATGTATGGCGATAAGTATAATTATTAAGATCCATATAAACCCCCCCTATAAGTATAATATTTTTGGTGACTAATTTGATGCCTCATCATCAGAAAAGATAAAATGGAATGCAAATAGTCATAGAAGGGATTACTTTCTCTATTTTAGGCATCTTCCATTAGAGCCAGGCCAACACAGAGAAATACGTCTTCGGGGATCAAACTTCCACCATGTCCTAATAATCGGATTCCGATGCTTACCACAAATCCCTCGGAAAAGGTATACACTACTATTTAAATCCATAGTCTGATTCATATTAGGAAGGGAACATTTTACAGACACAGGCTGTAAACCTGAGATTTTTTTTACATCGTCATTTTCTTCATGCTTTTATTTTAGTTTATTGTGGATATCATTCTCCAAAAAAGTATAAATTATAAAAAAATGTCACATTAATATGTATATTACATATGTTCTGCAATCTACAATAACTGAATTTCTATTTTTTTAGGTCGATTTCATTAGAGCACCCCCAGCAGAACAATTTGTGAATGTTCCTGCTGGAGTGAAATTTCCAGTGTGTCCTAAACAGCCTGTCCAATTCTGTACCACCAAGCTCTCGGAAAAGGTATTTAATACTAATCCAGACTAGTAAACAGATATTTTCACGACATTGTATATATTGGTTGTTTTATGCTAATGAGTGTTCTTCAGAATAGGTTTACAGAATGAGTGCACAAATGTTTTATGTTATAATGTTTTTGCAGCTTTATAAGCAAAGTCCATCATTTGACCTTGAGGATCCGTATTGTCGTTTGATGAAGACAACCTACCATAACCTGCATGACCCGTACTTAAAAGAATATTACCAGAGTAAAGTACCTCGACAACGGATACGTCAGCAGGGATTTATCACCAGTGATGATAAGGTAGGATAAAAAAACAAAAACAAGCAACATGCCTCTACCATTTAATTTTACACTAACATATTGCATACATAAATTTAACTGAATGACATTGAATTAAAAGAAAATCTCTTGTTTAGGTTGTTTGCTCTTTAAAAGAGTACAATGAGTACAGGGAGTACCTCTCAAGCATACATAGAAAGAAAATGAAAAACGTAAGTTGGATTCAGATTTATAGCAAAAACAGTCAACATAGTAGACAAAGTGTAATTTTCAGTGGCATGATATTTAGCTACTCAAATTAAAAACAATTTTAAAAAGATGAATAAATAATAATAATCTGTTTGTTTTTTAGAAGTTGGAGAAACAAAGTAGACAAACATCTTCTTCAAACTAATGATGCTCCCAAGATAGTTAGAAAACTTTTTCTTAATAAAGGTTCATTCCTACTTGATGATTTTGCCACATGTGATTTCCTGCAAAATAGTCCGAACATATGAAAATATGTCATCATACGAACATGTGGGTTAAAATATGAAATTTAATTTAAAGAAATACTCTAGCACTATAACAATTTTGTCTAATTGAATTGGTTGTAGCGTCTGCAATCCACGGCACCTATTCCATGGTTAATGTTAAATCACGAGTAGTTTAACACCTAATGAGGGGTCTACTGCACATCCCTTGCTTGGAATAGTTACACTCCACCTTAGCTATACCAGTGTATAGCAGCAATAGATGTCTGTGATACTCTGAGAGCCAGCAGGTGGCATTCCTATTACTGCCAACTATTGCTGCTTGAACTAATGTTTAAGTATGAGCCTAAGCAGTAGAGAGGGGCTGGACAGCGGGCGTCCCGGGTCCTTCATTCAGTGTTTAACAAATTGAAAACGATTCAGCACCCAGGTACTCCAAGCACTTTATCTATTTTAATGAGATTAAGCGGTTTTAGTGCCTTTCTCCAGTGTTACTTTAACAAACAATATAAAAAATCATACAGATTGGCCTTTAATCAGATACAATGCGAGGTGTTTGCTGGTACCATTATACACAAGGCAAATAAGCACAAACTTCATATTTTAACTCATAAAATCGGGCATTCATGTCATCAGGGATTCTTCAATTGTGGATTACTAAAAATGATTTGAAAATGATATTTGCTTTGTTTCTTGGGTATTTACGTGTTGTATCATGTGTATTCCTGCAGAGCAATTCAAAGAAAAATACTGATGTTAATCTTGATTGGGAGTAATGTCTAAACACTATACTATGAACTCTATCAATCACTAAACAGTAAAGATAAAAAGGGAATTGGGTGCACACCCAGAACATGCATTTCACAGGAATGGTGCTTCCATACAGGGCAAAATATATACATCATACAGAAGGAACAGGGCACACATACAAATATTTCTCGGGGCGTGTCCGGACTGAAGACCAGAGCGGTCGCATGCACTAGCAGCTCCGTTCCAAATCAGTCTCAAATGAGAAATTAAGCCTGAAAAAAACAACAAAAACAACCAATCTTGCAGAAATGTCACAACCAAAAGGAAAGAGGAATACTGACAAGTCAGATAAAACAAACTTTTTGCCTCCAGAGCCGGCCAAAACAAAAATCAACAGACACAAGAGCAGGCCCAAGATAGCGACGAGGACAGTGTGGAACATACAGAGCGGACCGCGGACCAAACACCCGTGCAGACACAAGGTACACTGAAAGCGATGTTGGATGAAATGTCCGACAGAATACTCAGTAAAGTAGATACAGCAATGAAAGACATCCGCAAAGATCTGCACGAGCTGGGCACAAGAACCTCACAAGTAGAGGACAAAATGGCGGAATACGAAATAGCCAACAACACCATGGCAGATACTATAAATGGCCTCATCACCAGAATTGAGGAGCAGGACATGAAGTTTGCGGACATGGAAGACAGGGCACGCAGAAACAACCTGCACATACGAGGTATAACGGAAACCGTGAGCGTGCCAGACCTCATGGCACATGTTACTGGGCTCCTAAAAAGCTTACTACCGGACTGGCCCCAGGAGATGCTCCTGATAGACAGGATACACCGCACAGCAAAACCGAGCTTCCTACCACCCGAAATGCCAAGGGACGTGCTGCTTCGCATGCATTACTTTCATGCTAAAGATGCAGCACTTAACGCTAATAGAACAGTGAAAAACATGCTGGAGGCCTATAAGAGCGTGTCAATATATGCAGACATCTCTACTTACACGTTGAAACGCTGGAGAGAGTTTAAAAATATAACACAAATACTGAGGGATAACCACCTCCCATACCGCTGGGGATATCCAACAAAGCTCCTTATAACAAGAAAAGGGAAAACTGCAGTGGTGAAATCACTCTCAAATCCTGGGATATCAACCTGCCAGAAGGTTCAGTTGAGGGAAGGAACACCAACAGACTCTCCCCGGAATGGAGAAAAGAAAAGAAACACCAGAACTGACTAACTGCTCACCACCCAAATAATAGAGGAACACCCTGAACCGATAAATCTCAGCTGGGAGACGGCCATGATTGGGTAAAGTAACCAACAACAATCCATTAACACCCAGGGACATGGACAAGCCAGGGGTTAATATCCAGGCACTCTTAAAAATTAGGGGACAAACGCATTAAGCAAAACAGGGAAAGAGGCCTGTGAACTGCGACCCACTGTCTAAAATGTTTAAATAAGGGGAGTAAACCAGGAGTAATTAACTGTATGGAATGTTGACTAACTTAACAGTATACAGGTAGAATGACATAGATACACCCTGGACGTAAAAGATAAACCTAGGCCCTCCTTGCGGACCGAACACACAGGGACACCTTGACATCCTGCGAAACTATACAAAAACCCTGAAACTATTAAACAAAATTATAGGTTTGAATAGGGTGCCACATGACCACAGCGACTTAACAGAGGCTCAAGGGACGGAGACCAAACAGGATGTGAAGCTTAGCTTCAACCCCAAGGCACGACGATGCAGTGCCTAGCCATACTTACGGCAATGTTAACCTAAGTATATACTTTTGTTGTAGTTATTATGTTTTATTCTTTCTTTACTTACTGTGTTAACTTTGAAACCGCTCACTATGTTCATATCATGATGGACTCCATCAGAATAGATCTGACAACATACCACACAATATGGCGCTATAATGAACCACCGTGAGGATCTGTACTTATAATGTAAGGGGGCTCAACAGCCCCACAAAAAGGCACCTACTCAACAGAGACCTCAAATCACTAGACATAGATGTACTATGCCTACAAGAGACGCATTTTAGATATAATGATCACCCTCAAATTCAAACAGCGAACTTCCCACACCAATACCACTCAACCCCACCACACAAACCCAAAGGGACCTCTATACTCCTAGTCAAACACGTTAATGTCACACCACACATCCATGACGAAGACAAAAACGGCAGGTATGTCATAGTGACAGGAACAATAAACGATATGCAGTACAAGCTGGTAAGCATATATGCACCTAATAACAATCAGAGGAATTTTCTACATAGCAAACAAGCAAACCAAAAAATAGCTTAGTTAGTAGGAGGTAAGGGACGGAAAATCACTAAACCCAAAGACATAAGCGATGAATTCGCCAAATATTACCATAGCCTCTATAACTTAAAAGAGGAAAGCAATACTGCTCAACCTACAGAGGCGGGTATCAACGCCTATCTAGCACAGATCAACCTGCCAAAACTCATAACACATCAACAGATAGAACTAATTAAACCTATAGACACACAAGAGATTATAAATGTAATCAAAACGTTACCAATTGGAAAATCACCTGGACCAGACGGTCTAACAAACCAGTACTACAGAACGTTCAGTTCGACCCTAGCACCCTATTTAGCCACAGCCTTTAATTATGCCACAGCCACAAAATCTCTCCCAAAAGAAATGTTGCTACCCCACATAGTCACACTACCGAAACCCAATAAACCCCCCACAGTTCCACAAAACTTTAGGCCCATCTCACTACTAAACACTGACGCAAAAATGTTTGCTAAATTAAACGCAATGAGACTGGGGCAAATCATACCACACATCATACACAACGATCAAGTGGGATTTGTGAAAGGGAGACAAGGGTCCGATAGTACAAGGAAAGTATTAAACCTACTATACAAACTTCAAACACAAGGACCAGGAGGCCTATTGATATCCCTAGACGCTGAGAAGGCCTTTGATAGGTTACATTGGGGCTTTCTCAAGACGACACTAACAAAATTCGGCATCCCTGAGTATTTTGTAGCAGTGATAGAAACACTATACAGCGCACCTGCGGCACAAGTCCTAAACTCAGGCGTCTTATCGGAGCCTTTCCACCTAACGAACGGCACCCGACAGGGCTGCCCCCTATCACCACTGCTCTACATTCTGGCCTTGGAACCCTTAGCTAGCAGAATCAGAGATAATACAAACATACATGGGATAAAGATAGGGAAAAGAGAATACAAAGCTGGGCTGTTTGCTGATGACGTGATTCTGACACTCACGCAACCACTCATTTCACTACCCAACCTCCTTATAGAAATCAACATATATGGGGAACAATCTTACTACAAACTCAACCTAATAAAAACACAAGCTATGGGGATAAGAATACCCACCAAGATATTAACACAACTAAAAAGCTGCTTCCAATTTGACTGGAGAGAAGATTATCTCACATTCCTGGGGCTGAAGATTCATAAACATCCAGCACAATTGCTGGAGCTAAACTATGGCAGGTTATTGCGAGAGCTAGGTGAAATGTTGAAAAGTTGGGAGAACAGATACCTGTCCTGGGTGGGAAGAATGGCAGCCCTAAAAATGATGCTGCTACACAAATATCAATACTTATTATGCACATTACAGATATTTCTGGAAAAGGGATATTATGGAAAAAGGGGGTAGGGGACTCCCAAACATACACATGTACTACAGGGCCGCCATCATCTCCACAGCCCTACAAACACAAAAAATGGGGGATAGACCACAATGGGAGGGGATGGAATCTGCTGAAGCGTGCCCAGGAGGCATAAAATATATGTTTTGGGTACCACACAAGTTAAGACCAAAACCCCAAAACATGCTCACGACAACAGCACTATTGCTGAATGTCTGGGACTCCACAACACGAAAACTGGGTCAAACTGATGACTGGGCACTGCAAACAACGTTACACAGCCTATAAATCGCAAACCCCACACTGAACATCCGCCCGTGGACACAAAATGGTTGCACAGTGGTCGACCACCTATGACGTGAGGGCAAAATAGAACAGTACTCTGACAGAAATACAACCTACTAAGTAGCACACAGTTCTCCTATCTTCAAATTAAATCTCTGTTAGAGAACAACATAAACAAAACTGCCTCCAGCCCCCTAGAACAGTTGTATAAAATATGTGAAACAGGGACAATCCCGAAAAAACTGCTATACATACTATACTTAACCCTAAATGATAGTCCACTCAACGCAACACTAGATAAATTTAGAGAGCACTGGCAAAATGACATGCACAAACGATTCACAGACACTCAATGGCAGAAAGCATTTATGGCACACAAGGGGAGATCAAGGTGCTCTTCGCATATAGAGCTGATGAGAAAAATCCAGTACAGATGGTATATGGTACCAACCAGGTTAGCGAACATTTACCCAAACATATCAAAATTGTGCTGGAGGTGTGGGGAAGGAGAGGGCAGTATGTACCACATATGGTGGACATGCCCAAAGATAAGGAAAAATTGGGAGATGGTGGAGGGAATTATCAAAGGTTCCTTGCACACAAAAATTGCACTACAACCAGAGGGTGGGCTGCTTTTCGTGTTACCAGATACTTTCAACAAGGCACAAAAGACGCTATTGTTTCACATTCTGATAGCTGCAAATACGTTAATAGCAAGGGCATGGAAGCAGACCACCTGTTCTAAACAAAGCGAGTTACTTACCCAAGTCTCCTGAAATTTACTGTATGAAACGAAACTTACCACAAACTATACCACCCAGGACACATACTAGAGGCCAAAGACAATTGGGAATTGTTTATAATAGAGGAGGAGAAAAATAGACTACGCACCATAACACACCTAGAGGCATTACCCTAAACAGAAAATAAAACTCTGCTATACTGTAAAAAAGTGTCTTAAGTAAACAATGACCCACGCAGGAAGTACAGTAACAGACACAAGAGGGAGGGAATAGCTATCTCATGGATAAAAGGAAAACTGTACGAGAGAAAAAACAACCAAAGGGAAAAAGTTGACCAAAGTACAGATCTAGGACATGAGTACACTAAACACTATGAAGGCACTGCGTTGCCAATAATGATGATATTCTGCTTGCATGCAGTATGTTGATAAAACCACCGTATTTTGGAACACCAGTACCTTAACTCAATGTAAGTCTTTGTTTTCGTTTTCTGTTCTTTTTTTTTGATAACCTGTTATGTAATATCTAAATCGCACAAGGTTTTTTACGAAACTAAAAACATTACCCCCCCTTTTCTTTCCTTCTATATCTCTGTTTATGTAAAATGTTCAATAAAACATAAATTGAAAAAAAAAAAAAATCTTGTATCTCAGCAAACAAATATGGGGATTCATGCTTACCATATGGTCATATCATATTGTGTTAAGCCCACCACTACTTCACAGTATCCCAATATCGGTTGGTCCTTCACTAATTCCAGTGTAGGAGACAAATCAAAGAGTGCTAGTGTTAAGTACGTTGCAGTGTATTTTAATAATCTGTTGTAAAAGTTCTTACAATAAAAATGAAGAACAGAAATTGCTAACTGTAAAACTCATGAGTGGGAGGTGACCCCTGAGGAATAATATATTCAAAAGTTCTTACAACAGATTATTAAAATACACTTTTGCTTATTTAGCACGCGCACTATTGAATTTTTCTCCTATGGTAGAATTAGTGTAGGACCCAGTGATATTGGAGTACTTTGAAGTAGTGTTGGGCTTAACACAATATGGCCATATGGTAGAACTGAATCCTCATATTTATAAAAATATATCTAATCATCAATTTATCAAAAAGCATCCTATTTATCTAAATGTGTGTCCGCTTTTGGGCTCTCCTATGAATATCTTTCTAAGATCTCATAATAAGTGCTAACCTAAAGGAAATGTACCTCAAATGTGCATAAAAACCAAAAACAAACAGCAACTAGAAAAGCTACAATTTCTGGGGAAATTGTGTGAAGTGTTCTTGCCTCCACCAGTAGTCTACAACTGGAGTGGGCGGAGTAACTGGGTGGAGTGGCTTGAGTAACTGTTGTGTGGTTGGAGTGGCTGGAGCAACTGTGGAAAGGTTGGAGTGTGGTTCACTCACTCTACAGCAAGGGCAGAGAAGAGCAATTAAAAACAAACTGCTCCAAATTGCGCAATAAGAATAATAATATATATGTGAGATAATAGTAAGTGGTCTTGCCATGTAGGGATATAAATGTACCAATTTATATCAAAATGTTCAGCTATCCCTGCTGCCACTGTGATGTTTTGTACAAATCAGTCAATAATTCCTGTATAACGAAGTACTCACTTTATTAATTCATATATAACAGCATCTTCATATTGCAGCCTTGTTACACAGGGTTTCTGCAGCCGCTATTGCAAATCCCTCCAACATTCCACCCACTCCATAAAGTATCTAATAGATTTCAAATAGGGCAGAGAAGAGCGGTTAAAAACAAAACGCTCCAAATTGCTCACTTCACTGGCGGTTGCCATCTTCAAATGGTCGTATTTTAAAAACTATGAATCCTACAGTGAAGAGCTTTATATTGTGAGAATCACAAGACCCATGCATAGTATGTTTCTGAAATATTAAAAATGAAGGCACAGTCACAGTTTAGATATTGCCCTTCAAATTTGAGCTGGCTAGAGTGGAGTTTCAATGAATGTCAATGGACAGCATGAGTTGCAAACAAATGGTCATATTGTGAAAACTATCAGGACTATGGCTTGGCCATGGACATGTTTAGTGGCAGCAGGGATAGCTGAATGTTTTGATATAAGATTTGTTTAGGTGGGGTTGAAAAGGAGGGAGTGGTGGCAGTTTAGAAATCATGTCCTGATTTTTCAGCTTTTGTCAGCTCCCATTCTAGTTTTGAACATTCCGTCATTCATTCCTATGGGACCAATTTCGTCACAAAAACGATGATATTTCGTGTACCATTCCGCGAAACGTTCCACAAAGTAATAGCACACCAATCGGGAACAATCCGCACGTTTCGGTATATTATGTCTATGTAGTGTAAAAACTGTGGGAGGAGTTACGGTGGTAAATTTGGCTATAATAATAAGAATAATATATATGTAAAATAACATTAAGTGGTCTTGCTAAATGCAGAGTGTGTGCATAGTGTAGTCAATGCTGAGAGTGTGTTGGAGTGTAATGAATGCAGTGTGTGTTAGTGTAGTGAATGCAGAGTGTGTGTTGCCCAATAATTTCAGCGAGTTACCAGCTACAAGCATGCCAGAGGCCCCTGGCATACTCATACCTAAAGGGGTGAAACCACTTGAAATAAGAATGTGTCTAGGGGCCTCCTGGCACCATATGGCACCATTTTGATTAAGTTTTTATGGTGCCTTGAGTGTTCCTTTAATAGCAACCATGTGTACAGTGTAATGCCATACACTTTAACTGGCCAATCATAGACTAAAGTAAGCTCACAGGGATCCCTTAAAGGCACATTGTGGTTAGAAACAGCGTACAAACCATATGTTTTTGTGTTTTACCAATGAGCAACACATCTACAAGTGGTTGGTATCACAGCAAGCAGACATTACTAATGGACAGCCAATAAAAAATTGCACCAAGTTTTTAAGCCAGTTATTAATTAGTAGCTGCACTAACTACCTGCCTTTAATATTGACAGATTATAGTAGCTAAATTTAAGAGGCAGCAATTAATCAGAGCACCTGATTTTCATTGAGCTGTTTTGGGAAGTCTATGATTGGACAGCCCAGAAAGTCTGGGCGGGGTTAGAAGGGGAGGGCTTCCATAGACAGTGGACAAAGAACTGTAGGTTTTGCAAACTGTTTTTAGATATATCTCCAATGAAAAAATGCATGATAAAATATATGCAATTTTTAATTTGGGGTATATCTAACAGTGATTTTTAATGAATTTTGTATTTGGGCAGTGGGATGTCCTTTTAAGGTATTTGATGAGGTCACAGCATTGTGGTGATGTCATTGACAGTTTAGGCTATATATATCTGCTGCCCAGGACCTACCTTAACAGTTATTACTGTATAACCATGGCAGAAAGATTTGCAAGCGAGAAGAAGCAGATGTTTCCAGCTCTTTCGAGAGAAACAACACATGGCAAGGTGAATGGGGGTTATGTGATCACTAAATCCATGCACCCCCCTGCCCATTTGACCTTCTAACCCAGTTCCTTTCCTTCTTATGCCCAATGTATGGCGATAAGTATAATTATTAAGATCCATATAAACCCCCCCTATAAGTATAATATTTTTGGTGACTAATTTGATGCCTCATCATCAGAAAAGATAAAATGGAATGCAAATAGTCATAGAAGGGATTACTTTCTCTATTTTAGGCATCTTCCATTAGAGCCAGGCCAACACAGAGAAATACGTCTTCGGGGATCAAACTTCCACCATGTCCTAATAATCGGATTCCGATGCTTACCACAAATCCCTCGGAAAAGGTATACACTACTATTTAAATCCATAGTCTGATTCATATTAGGAAGGGAACATTTTACAGACACAGGCTGTAAACCTGAGATTTTTTTTACATCGTCATTTTCTTCATGCTTTTATTTTAGTTTATTGTGGATATCATTCTCCAAAAAAGTATAAATTATAAAAAAATGTCACATTAATATGTATATTACATATGTTCTGCAATCTACAATAACTGAATTTCTATTTTTTTAGGTCGATTTCATTAGAGCACCCCCAGCAGAACAATTTGTGAATGTTCCTGCTGGAGTGAAATTTCCAGTGTGTCCTAAACAGCCTGTCCAATTCTGTACCACCAAGCTCTCGGAAAAGGTATTTAATACTAATCCAGACTAGTAAACAGATATTTTCACGACATTGTATATATTGCTTGTTTTATGCTAATGAGTGTTCTTCAGAATAGGTTTACAGAATGAGTGCACAAATGTTTTATGTTATAATGTTTTTGCAGCTTTATAAGCAAAGTCCATCATTTGACCTTGAGGATCCGTATTGTCGTTTGATGAAGACAACCTACCATAACCTGCATGACCCGTACTTAAAAGAATATTACCAGAGTAAAGTACCTCGACAACGGATACGTCAGCAGGGATTTATCACCAGTGATGATAAGGTAGGATAAAAAAACAAAAACAAGCAACATGCCTCTACCATTTAATTTTACACTAACATATTGCATACATAAATTTAACTGAATGACATTGAATTAAAAGAAAATCTCTTGTTTAGGTTGTTTGCTCTTTAAAAGAGTACAATGAGTACAGGGAGTACCTCTCAAGCATACATAGAAAGAAAATGAAAAACGTAAGTTGGATTCAGATTTATAGCAAAAACAGTCAACATAGTAGACAAAGTGTAATTTTCAGTGGCATGATATTTAGCTACTCAAATTAAAAACAATTTTAAAAAGATGAATAAATAATAATAATCTGTTTGTTTTTTAGAAGTTGGAGAAACAAAGTAGACAAACATCTTCTTCAAACTAATGATGCTCCCAAGATAGTTAGAAAACTTTTTCTTAATAAAGGTTCATTCCTACTTGATGATTTTGCCACATGTGATTTCCTGCAAAATAGTCCGAACATATGAAAATATGTCATCATACGAACATGTGGGTTAAAATATGAAATTTAATTTAAAGAAATACTCTAGCACTATAACAATTTTGTCTAATTGAATTGGTTGTAGCGTCTGCAATCCACGGCACCTATTCCATGGTTAATGTTAAATCACGAGTAGTTTAACACCTAATGAGGGGTCTACTGCACATCCCTTGCTTGGAATAGTTACACTCCACCTTAGCTATACCAGTGTATAGCAGCAATAGATGTCTGTGATACTCTGAGAGCCAGCAGGTGGCGTTCCTATTACTGCCAACTATTGCTGCTTGAACTAATGTTTAAGTATGAGCCTAAGCAGTAGCGAGGGGCTGGACAGCGGGCGTCTCGGGTCCTTCATTCAGTGTTTAACAAATTGAAAACGATTCAGCACCCAGGTACTCCAAGCACTTTATCTATTTTAATGAGATTAAGCGGTTTTAGTGCCTTTCTCCAGTGTTACTTTAACAAACAATATAAAAAATCATACAGATTGGCCTTTAATCAGATACAATCCAAGATGTTTGCTGGTACCATTATACACAAGGCAAATAAGCACAAACTTCATATTTTAACTCATAAAATCGGGCATTCATGTCATCAGGGATTCTTCAATTGTGGATTACTAAAAATGATTTGAAAATTATATTTGCTTTGTTTCTTGGGTATTTACGTGTTGTATCATGTGTATTCCTGCAGAGCAATTCAAAAAAAAATACTGATGTTAATCTTGATTGGGAGTAATGTCTAAACACTATACTATGAACTCTATCAATCACTAAACAGTAAAGATAAAAAGGGAATTGGGTGCACACACAGAACATGCATTTCACAGGAATGGTGCTTCCATAGAGGGCAAAATATATACATCATACAGAAGGAACAGGGCACACATACAAATATTTCTCGGGGCGTGTCCGGACTGAAGACCAGAGCGGTCGCATGCACTAGCAGCTCCGTTCCAAATCAGTCTCAAATGAGAAATTAAGCCTGAAAAAAACAACAAAAACAACCAATCTTGCAGAAATGTCACAACCAAAAGGAAAGAGGAATACTGACAAGTCAGATAAAACAAACTTTTTGCCTCCAGAGCCGGCCAAAACAAAAATCAACAGACACAAGAGCAGGCCCAAGATAGCGACGAGGACAGTGTGGAACATACAGAGCGGACCGCGGACCAAACACCCGTGCAGACACAAGGTACACTGAAAGCGATGTTGGATGAAATGTCCGACAGAATACTCAGTAAAGTAGATACAGCAATGAAAGACATCCGCAAAGATCTGCACGAGCTGGGCACAAGAACCTCACAAGTAGAGGACAAAATGGCGGAATACGAAATAGCCAACAACACCATGGCAGATACTATAAATGGCCTCATCACCAGAATTGAGGAGCAGGACATGAAGTTTGCGGATATGGAAGACAGGGCACGCAGAAACAACCTGCACATACGAGGTATAACGGAAACCTTGAAGCGTGCCAGACCTCATGGCACATGTTACTGGGCTCCTAAAAAGCTTACTACCGGACTGGCCCCAGGAGATGCTCCTGATAGACAGGATACACCGCACAGCAAAACCGAGCTTCCTACCACCCGAAATGCCAAGGGACGTGCTGCTTCGCATGCATTACTTTCATGCTAAAGATGCAGCACTTAACGCTAATAGAACAGTGAAAAACATGCTGGAGGCCTATAAGAGCGTGTCAATATATGCAGACATCTCTACTTACACGTTGAAACGCTGGAGAGAGTTTAAAAATATAACACAAATACTGAGGGATAACCACCTCCCAAATCGCTGGGGATATCCAACAAAGCTCCTTATAACAAGAAAAGGGAAAACTACAGTGGTGAAATCACTCTCAAATCCTGGGATATCAACCTGCCAGAAGGTTCAGTTGAGGGAAGGAACACCAACAGACTCTCCCCGGAATGGAGAAAAGAAAAGAAACACCAGAACTGACTAACTGCTCACCACCCAAATAATAGAGGAACACCCTGAACCGATAAATCTCAGCTGGGAGACGGCCATGATTGGGTAAAGTAACCAACAACAATCCATTAACACCCAGGGACATGGACAAGCCAGGGGTTAATATCCAGGCACTCTTAAAAATTAGGGGACAAACGCATTAAGCAAAACAGGGAAAGAGGCCTGTGAACTGCGACCCACTGTCTAAAATGTTTAAATAAGGGGAGTAAACCAGGAGTAATTAACTGTATGGAATGTTGACTAACTTAACAGTATACAGGTAGAATGACATAGATACACCCTGGACGTAAAAGATAAACCTAGGCCCTCCTTGCGGACCGAACACACAGGGACACCTTGACATCCTGCGAAACTATACAAAAACCCTGAAACTATTAAACAAAATTATAGGTTTGAATAGGGTGCCACATGACCACAGCGACTTAACAGAGGCTCAAGGGACGGAGACCAAACAGGATGTGAAGCTTAGCTTCAACCCCAAGGCACGACGATGCAGTGCCTAGCCATACTTACGGCAATGTTAACCTAAGTATATACTTTTGTTGTAGTTATTATGTTTTATTCTTTCTTTACTTACTGTGTTAACTTTGAAACCGCTCACTATGTTCATATCATGATGGACTCCATCAGAATAGATCTGACAATATACCACACAATATGGCGCTATAATGAACCACCGTGAGGATCTGTACTTATAATGTAAGGGGGCTCAACAGCCCCACAAAAAGGCACCTACTCAACAGAGACCTCAAATCACTAGACATAGATGTACTATGCCTACAAGAGACGCATTTTAGATATAATGATCACCCTCAAATTCAAACAGCGAACTTCCCACACCAATACCACTCAACCCCACCACACAAACCCAAAGGGACCTCTATACTCCTAGTCAAACACGTTAATGTCACACCACACATCCATGACGAAGACAAAAACGGCAGGTATGTCATAGTGACAGGAACAATAAACGATATGCAGTACAAGCTGGTAAGCATATATGCACCTAATAAAAATCAGAGGAATTTTCTACGTAGCATACTTAACAAAATTAGCAAAATACAACAGGGCATAACGGTGATATGCAGAGATTTCAATCACATACTAGACCCTAGGTTAGATACCACACTACCCCAACATCGCCACAGACATGCCCTCTGGCGAGGCAGTGCAAAAGCATACAAAAACTCCTCCACGAACATCATCTGTACGACACATGGAGAATCACACACCCGGAGACCAAAACATTCACTCATTTTTCCAATGTCCACAATACCTACGCCAGAATAGACGGAATTCTCATTTCGGGCTCACATCTAAACCAAATACAGGCTTGCGATACTCAACAAATCACTTGGTCAGATCACGCACCAGTAACACTAGAGATGAAAAACGTATACGATTTCAAACATCATAGCTCATGGAAACTAAACAATTCACTACTCCAAGACAGAACCTTTGCTAAGGACCTCCAGAACGACCTAGAATTATACTATACGACAAACGATAACGGGGAGGTAACACCAGCAACAATATGGCAGGTATATAGGTCAGTGATTAGAGGCTTGTTGATCAGAAAAGCAGCATACATAAAAAAACTCAACAACACTAGGCTTACTGAATGGAAAAAAGAACTATATCACCTAAACTCCCACAACCAACTTCACCCAACAGCAAAGGAAACAACGCATAATGACCATAACCAGATTGATACACCAACAAGCCCTAGAACAAACACAGGCACACATGACAAAACTAAAAATAAATCACTACATGCAGGGTAATAAAGCAAGCAAACTACTAGCAAACCACCTCAAAAAGAAACAAGCAAACCAAAAAATAGCTTAGTTAGTAGGAGGTAAGGGACGGAAAATCACTAAACCCAAAGACATAAGCGATGAATTCGCCAAATATTACCATAGCCTCTATAACTTAAAAGAGGAAAGCAATACTGCTCAACCTACAGAGGTGGGTATCAACGCCTATCTAGCACAGATCAACCTGACAAAACTCACAACACATCAACAGATAGAACTAATTAAACATATAGACACACAAGAGATTATAAATGTAATCAAAACGTTACCAATTGGAAAATCACCTGGACCAGACGGTCTAGCAAACCAGTACTACAGAACGTTCAGTTCGACCCTAGCACCCTATTTAGCCAGAGCCTTTAATTATGCCACAGCCACAAAATCTCTCCCAAAAGAAATGTTGCTAGCCCACATAGTCACACTACCAAAACCCAATAAACCCCCCACAGTTCCACAAAACTTAAGGCCCATCTCACTACTAAACACTGACGCAAAAATGTTTGCTAAATTAAACGCAATGAGACTGGGGCAAATCATACCACACATCATACACAACGATCAAGTGGGATTTGTGAAAGGGAGACAAGGGTCCGATAGTACAAGGAAAGTATTAAACCTACTATACAAACTTCAAACACAAGGACCAGGAGGCCTATTGATATCCCTAGACGCTGAGAAGGCCTTTGATAGGTTACATTGGGGCTTTCTCAAGACAACACTAACAAAATTCGGCATCCCTGAGGATTTTGTAGCAGTGATAGAAACACTATACAACGCACCTGCGGCACAAGTCCTAAACTCAGGCGTCTTATCGGAGCCTTTCCACCTAACGAACGGCACCCGACAGGGCTGCCCCCTATCACCACTGCTCTACATTCTGGCCTTGGAACCCTTAGCTAGCAGAATCAGAGATAATACAAACATACATGGGATAAAGATAGGGAAAAGAGAATACAAAGCTGGGCTGTTTGCTGATGACGTGATTCTGACACTCACGCAACCACTCATTTCACTACCCAACCTCCTTATAGAAATCAACATATATGGGGAACAATCTTACTACAAACTCAACCTAATAAAAACACAAGCTATGGGGATAAGAATACCCACCAAGATATTAACACAACTAAAAAGCTGCTTCCAATTTGACTGGAGAGAAGATTATCTCACATTCCTGGGGCTGAAGATTCATAAACATCCAGCACAATTGCTGGAGCTAAACTATGGCAGGTTATTGCGAGAGCTAGGTGAAATGTTGAAAAGTTGGGAGAACAGATACCTGTCCTGGGTGGGAAGAATGGCAGCCCTAAAAATTATGCTGCTACACAAATATCAATACTTATTATGCACATTACAGATATTTCTGGAAAAGGGATATTATGGAAAAAGGGGGTAGGGGACTCCCAAACATACACATGTACTACAGGGCCGCCATCATCTCCACAGCCCTACAAACACAAAAAATAGGGGATAGACCACAATGGGAGGGGCTGGAATCTGCTGAAGCGTGCCCAGGAGGCATAAAATATATGTTTTGGGTACCACACAAGTTAAGACCAAAACCCCAAAACATGCTCACGACAACAGCACTATTGCTGGATGTCTGGGACTCCACAACATGAAAACTGGGTCAAACTGATGACTGGGCACTGCAAACAACGTTACACAGCCTATAAATCGCAAACCCCACACTGAACATCCGCCCGTGGACACAAAATGGTTGCACAGTGGTCGACCACCTATGACATGAGGGCAAAATAGAACAGTACTCTGACAGAAATACAACCTACTAAGTAGCACACTGTTCTCCTATCTTCAAATTAAATCTCTGTTAGAGAACAACATAAACAAAACTGCCTCCAGCCCCCTAGAACAGTTGTATAAAATATGTGAAACAGGGACAATCCCAAAAAAACTGCTATACATACTATACTTAACCCTAAATGATAGTCCACTCAACGCAACACTAGATAAATTTAGAGAGCACTGGCAAAATGACATGCACAAACGATTCACAGACACTCAATGGCAGAAAGCATTTATGGCACACAAGGGGAGATCAAGGTGCTCTTCGCATATAGAGCTGATGAGAAAAATCCAGTACAGATGGTATATGGTACCAACCAGGTTAGCGAACATTTACCCAAACATATCAAAATTGTGCTGGAGGTGTGGGGAAGGAGAGGGCAGTATGTACCACATATGGTGGACATGCCCAAAGATAAGGAAAAAATGGGAGATTATCAAAGGTTCCTTGCACACAAAAATTGCACTACAACCAGAGGGTGGGTTGCTTTTCGTGTTACCAGATACTTTCAACAAGGCACAAAAGACGCCATTGTTTCACATTCTGATAGCTGCAAATACGTTAATAGCAAGGGCATGGAAGCAGACCACCTGTTCTAAACAAAGCGAGTTACTTACCCAAGTCTCCTGAAATTTACTGTATGAAACGAAACTTACCACAAACTATACCACCCAGGACACATACTAGAGGCCAAAGACAATTGGGAATTGCTTATAATAGAGGAGGAGAAAAATAGACTACACACCATAACACACCTAGAGGCATTACCCTAAACAGAAAATAAAACTCTGCTATACTGTAAAAAGTGTCTTAAGTAAACAATGACCCACGCAGGAAGTACAGTAACAGACACAAGAGGGAGGGAATAGCTATCTGATGGATAAAAGGAAAACTGTACGAGAGAAAAAACAACCAAAGGGAAAAAGTTGACCAAAGTACAGATCTAGGACATGAGTACACTAAACACTATGAAGGCACTGTGTTGCCAATAATGATGATATTCTGCTTGCATGCAGTATGTTGATAAAACCACCGTATTTTGGAACACCAGTACCTTAACTCAATGTAAGTCTTTGTTTTCGTTTTCTGTTCCTTTTTTTTTGATAACCTGTTATGTAATATCTAAATCGCACAAGGTTTTTTACGAAACTAAAAACATTACCCCCCCCCCTTTTCTTTCCTTCTATATCTCTGTTTATGTAAAATGTTCAATAAAACATAAATTAAAAAAAAAAAAAATCTTGTATCTCAGCAAACAAATATGGGGATTCATGCTTACCATATGGTCATATCATATTGTGTTAAGCCCACCACTACTTTACAGTATCCCAATATGGGTTGGTCCTTCACTAATTCCAGTGTCGGAGACAAATCAAAGAGTGCTAGTGCATTGTATTTTAATAATTTGTTGCAAAAGTTCTTACAATAAAAATGAAGAACAGAAATTGGTAACTGTAAAACTCATGAGTGGGAGGTGACCCCTGAGGAATAATATATACAAAAGTTCTTACAACAGATTATTAAAATACACTTTTGCTTATTTAGCACGCGCACTATTGAATTTTTCTCCTATGGTAGAATTAGTGTAGGACCCAGTGATATTGGAGTACTTTGAAGTAGTGGTGGGCTTAACACAATATGGCCATATGGTGGAACTGAATCCTCATATTTATAAAAATATATCTAATCATCAATTTATCAAAAAGCATCCTATTTATCTAAATGTGTGTCCGCTTTTGGGCTATCCTATGAATATCTTTCTAAGATCTCATAATAAGTGCTAACCTAAAGGAAATGTACCTCAAATGTGCATAAAAACCAAAAACAAACAGCAACTAGAAAAGCTACAATTTCTGGGGAAATTGTGTGATGTGTTCTTGCCTCCACCAGTAGTCTACAACTGGAGTGGGTGGAGTAACTGGGTGGAGTGGCTTGAGTAACTGTTGTGTGGTTGGAGTGGCTGGAGCAACTGTGGAAAGGTTGGAGTGTGGTTCACTCACTCTACAGCAAGGGCAGAGAAGAGCAATTAAAAACAAACTGCTCCAAATTGCTCAATAAGAATAATAATATATATGTGAGATAATAGTAAGTGGTCTTGCCATGTAGGGATATAAATGTACCAATTTATATCAAAACGTTCCGCTATCCCTGCTGCCACTGTGATGTTTTGTACAAATCAGTCAATAATTCCTGTATAACGAAGTACTCACTTTATTAATACATATATAACAGCATCTTCATATTTCAGCCTTGTTACACAGGGTTTCTACAGCCGCTATTGCAAATCCCTCGAACATTCCACCCACTCCCAATAGGATCTAACAGATTAAAAATAGGGCAGAGAAGGTTAAAAACAAAACGCTCCAAATTGCTCACTTCACTGGCGGTTGCCATCTTCAAACTGTCATATTTTAAAAACTATGAATCCTACAGTGAAGAGCTTTATATTGTGAGAATCACAAGACCCATGCATAGTATGTCTCTGAAATATTAAAAATGAAGGCACAGTCACAGTTTAGATATTGCCCTTCAAATTTGAGCTGGCTACAGTGGAGTTTCAATGAATGTCAATGGACAGCATGAGTTGCAAACAAATGTTCATATTGTGAAAACTATCAGGACTATGGCTTGGCCATGGGCATGTTTAGTGGCAGCAGGGATAGCTGAATGTTTTGATATAAGATTTGTTTAGGTGGTCTTGAAAATGAGGGAGTGGTGGCAGTTTAGAAATAATGTCCTGATTTTTCAGCTTTTGCCAGCTCCCACTCTAGTTTTGAACATTTCGCCATTCATTCCTATGGGACCAATTTCGCCACAAGAACGACGATATTTCGTGTAGCATTCCGCGAAACATTCCACAAAGTAATAGCACACCAATCGGTAACAATCCGCACGTTTCGGTATATTATGTCTATGTAGTGTAAAAACTGTGGGAGGAGTTACGGTGGTAAATTTGGCTATAATAATAAGAATAATATATATGTAAAATAACATTAAGTGGTCTTGCTAAATGCAGAGTGTGTGCATAGTGTAGTCAATGCTGAGAGTGTGTTGGAGTGTAATGAATGCAGTGTGTGTTAGTGCAGTGAATGCAGAGTGTGTGTTGCCCAATAATTTCAGCGAGTTACCAGCTACAAGCATGCCAGAGGCCCCTGGCATACTCATACCTAAAGGGGTGAAACCACTTGAAATAAGAATGTGTCTAGGGGCCTCCTGGCACCATATGGCACCATTTTGATTAAGTTTTTATGGTGCCTTGAGTGTTCCTTTAATAGAAACCATGTGTACAGTGTAATGCCATACACTTTAACTGGCCAATCATAGACTAAAGTAAGCTCACAGGGATCCCTTAAAGGCACATTGTGGTTAGAAACAGCGTACAAACCATATGTTTTTGTGTTTTACCAATGAGCAACACATCTACAAGTGGTTGGTATCACAGCAAGCAGACATTACTAATGGACAGCCAATAAAAAATTGCAACAAGTTTTTAAGCCAGTTATTAATTAGTAGCTGCTACTAACTACCTGCCTTTAATATTGACAGATTATAGTAGCTAAATTTAAGAGGCAGCAATTAATCAGAGCACCTGATTTTCATTGAGCTGTTTTGGGAAGTCTATGATTGGACAGCCCAGAAAGTCTGGGCGGGGTTAGAAGGGGAGGGCTTCCATAGACAGTGGACAAAGAACTGTAGGTTTTGCAAACTGTTTTTAGATATATCCCCAATGAAAAAATGCATGATAAAATAAATGCAATTTTTAATTTGGGGTATATCCAACAGTGATTTTTTATGAATTTTGTATTCTGGCAGTGGGATGTCCTTTTAAGGTATTTGATGAGGTCACAGCATTGTGGTGATGTCATTGACAGTTTAGGCTATATATATCTGCTGCCCAGGACCTACCTTAACAGTTATTACTGTATAACCATGGCAGAAAGATTTGCAAGCGAGAAGAAGCAGGTGTTTCCAGCTCTTTCGAGAGAAACAACACATGGCAAGGTGAATGGGGGTTATGTAATCACTAAATCCATGCACCCCCCTGCCCCTTTGACCTTCTAACCCAGTTCCTTTCCTTCTTATGCCCAATGTATGGCGATAAGTATAATTATTAAGATCCATATAAACCCCCCCTATAAGTATAATATTTTTGGTGACTAATTTGATGCCTCATCGTCAGAAAAGATAAAATGGAATGCAAATAGTCATAGAAGGGATTACTTTCTCTATTTTAGGCATCTTCCATTAGAGCCAGGCCAACACAGAGAAATACGTCTTCGGGGATCAAACTTCCACCATGTCCTAATAATGGGATTCCGATGCTTACCACAAATCCCTCGGAAAAGGTATACACTACTGTTTAAATCCATAGTCTGATTCATATTAGGAAGGGAACATTTTACAGACACAGGCTGTAAACCTGAGATTTTTTTTTACATCGTCATTTTCTTCATGCTTTTATTTTAGTTTATTGTGGATGTCATTCTCCAAAAAAGTATAAATTATTAAAAAAAAATGTCACATTAATATGTATATTACATATGTTCTGCACTCTACAATAACTGAATTTCTATTTTTTTAGGTCAATTTCATTAGAGCACCCCCAGCAGAACAATTTGTGAATGTTCCTGCTGGAGTGAAATTTCCAGTGTGTCCTAAATAGCCTGTCCAGTTCTGTACCACCAAGCTCTCGGAAAAGGTATTTAATACTAATCCAGACTAGTAAGCAGATATTTTCACGACATTGTATATATTGCTTGTTTTATGCTAATGAGTGTTCTTCAGAATAAGTTTACAGAATGAGTGCACAAATGTTTTATGTTATAATGTTTTTGCAGCTTTATAAGCAAAATCCATCATTTGACCTTGAGGATCCGTATTGTCGTTTGATGAAGACAACCTACCATAACCTGCATGACCCGTACTTAAAAGAATATTACCAGAGTAAAGTACCTCGACAACGGATACGTCAGCAGGGATTTATCACCAGTGATGATAAGGTAGGATAAAAAAACAAAAACAAGCAACATGCCTCTACCATTTAATTTTACACTAACATATTGCATACATAAATTTAACTGAATGACATTGAATTAAAAGAAAATCTCTTGTTTAGGTTGTTTGCTCTTTAAAAGAGTACAATGAGTACAGGGAGTACCTCTCAAGCATACATAGAAAGAAAATGAAAAACGTAAGTTGGATTCAGATTTATAGCAAAAACAGTCAACATAGTAGACAAAGTGTAATTTTCAGTGGCATGATATTTAGCTACTCAAATTAAAAACAATTTTAAAAAGATGAATAAATAATAATAATCTGTTTGTTTTTTAGAAGTTGGAGAAACAAAGTAGACAAAAGTCTTCTTCAAACTAATGATGCTCCCAAGATAGTTAGAAAACTTTTTCTTAATAAAAGTTCATTACTACTTGACGATTTTGCCACATGTGATTTCCTGCAAAACAGTCCGAATATATGAAAATATGTCATCATTCGAACATGTGGGTTAAAATATGAAATTTTATTTAAAGAAACACTCTAGCACTATAACAATTTTGTCTAATTGAATTGGTTGTAGCGCCTGCAATCCACGGCACCTATTCCATGGTTAATGTTAAATCACGAATAGTTTAACACCTAATGAGGGGTCTACTGCACATCCCTTGCTTGGAGTAGTTACACACCACCTTAGCTATACCAGGGAAGGAACACCAACAGTGTATAGCAGCAATAGATGTCTGTGATACTCTGAGAGCCAGCAGGTGGCGTTCTTATCACTGCCAACTATTGCTGCTTGAACTAATGTTTAAGTATGAGCCTAAGCAGTAGAGAGGGGCTGGACAGCGGGCGTCCGGGGTCCTTCATTCAGTGTTTAACAAATTGAAAACGATTCAGCACCCAGGTACTTTATCTATTTTAATGTGATTAAGCAGTTTTAGTGCCTTTCTCCAGTGTTACTTTAACAAACAATATAAAAAATCATACAGATTGGCCTTTAATCAGATACAATCCGAGGTGTTTGCTGGTACCATTATACACAAGGCAAATAAGCACAAACTTCATATTTTAAATCATAAAATCGGGCATTCATGTCATCAGGGATTCTTCAATTGTGGATTACTAAAAATGATTTGAAAATTATATTTGCTTAGTTTCTTGGTATTTGCGTGTTGCATCATGTGTATTCCTGCAAAGCAATTCAAAGAAAAATACTGAAGTTAATCTTGATTGTGCTAACTGATTGGGAGTAATGTCTAAACACTGTACTATGAAATCTATCAATCACTAAACAGTAAAGACGAAAAGGAAATTGGGTGCACACCCAGAACATGCATTTCACAGGAATGGTGCTTCCATAGAGGGCAAAATATATACATCATACAGAAGGAACAGGGCACACATACACAAAACTATTTTTTATTTTATAAGGATACTTAAAATCAATCTCAGCAAACAAATATGGGGATCCATGCCCACCATATGGCCATATTGTGTTAAGCCCACCACTACTTCACAGTATACCAATATCGGTGGGTCCTTCACTAATTCCAGTGTAGGAGACAAATCAAAGAGTGCTAGTGCTAAGTACGTTGCAGTGTATTTTAATAATCTGTTGTAAAAGTTCTTACAATAAAAATGAAGAACAGAAATTGGTAACTGTAAAACTCCTGAGTAGGGGTGACCCCTGAGGAATAATATATACAAAAGTTCTTACAACAGATTATTAAAATACACTTTTGCTTATTTAGCACGCGCACTATTGAATTTTTCTCCCATGGTAGAATTAGTGTAGGACCCAGTGATATTGGAATACTTTGAAGTAGTGGTGGGCTTAACACAATATGGCCATATGGTGGAACTGAATCCTCATATTTATAACAATATATCTAATCATCAACTTATCAAAAAGCATCCTATTTATCTAAATGTGTGTCGCTTTTGGGCTCTCCTATGAATATCTTTCTAATATCTCATAATAAGTGCTAACCTAAAGGAAATGTACCTCAAATGTGCATAAAAAACAAAAACAAACAGCAACTAGAATTGCTACAATTTCTGGGGAAATTGTGTGAAGTGTTCTTGCCTCCACCAGTAGTCTACAACTGGAGTGGGCGGAGTAACTGGGTGGAGTGGCTTGAGTAACTGCTGTGTGGTTGGAGTGGCTGGAGTAACTGTGGAAAGGTTGGAGTGTGGTTCACTCACTCTACAGCAAGGGCAGAGAAGAGCAATTAAAAACAATCTTCTCCAAATTTCTCAATAATAATAATAATATATGTGAGATAATAGTAAGTGGTCTTGCCATGTAGAGATATAAATGTACCAATTTATATCAAAACGTTCAGCTATCCCTGCTGCCACTGTGATGTTTTGTACAAATCAGTCAATAATTCCTGTATAACGAAGTACTCACTTTATTAATTCATATATAACAGCATCTTCATATTGCAGCCTTGTTACACAGGGTTTCTGCAGCTGCCAGTTCAAATCCCTCGAACATTCCACCCAACTGCCAACAGGAACTAATAGATTTCAAATAGGGCAGAGAAGAGCGGTTAAAAACAAACTGCTCCAAATTGCTCACTTCACTGGCGGTTGCCATCTTCAAACGGTCGTATTTTAAAAACTATAAATCCTACAGTGAAGAGCTTTATTTTGTGAGAATCACAAGACCCAGACCTACATTTTGATGCATAGCATGTCTCTGAAATATTATAAATAAAGGCACAGCCGCAGTTTAGAAATTGCCCTTCAAATTTGAGCTGGCTATTATAAATGAAGGCACAGTCGCAGTTTAGAAATTGCCCTTCAAATTTGAGCTGGCTAGAGTAGAGTTTTAATGAATGTCAATGGACGGCGTGAGTTGCAAACAAATTGTCATATTGTGAAAACTATCAGGACTATGGCTTAGCCGTGGACATGTTTAGTGGCAGCAGGGATAGCTGAATGTTTTGATATAAGATTTGTTTAGGTGGGGTTTAAAATGAGGGAGTGGTGGCAGTTTAGAAATCATGTCCTGATTTTTCAGCTTTTGTCAGCTCCCACTCTAGTTTTGAACATTCCGTCATTCATTCCTATGGGACCAATTTCGTCACAAAAACAACGATATTTCGTGAACCATTCCGCGAAACATTCCACAAAGTAATAGCACACCAATCGGGAACAATCCACACGTTTCGATATATTACTGTCTATGTAGTGTAAAAACTGTGTGAGGAGTTAGGGTGGTAAATTTGGCTATAATATTAAGATTAAGAACTAGAAAAGCTACAATTTCTGGGGAAATTGTGTGAAGTGATCTTGCCTCTGATGTAGATTAATTTAGAAATAAACAAAAATGTTTAAAAGTCTATCTTTTCCTGTCCAAATCTGAGATGAATAAATTGCGTATACGCAGAAGTAAGTTCACACTGACACATGCAGTTCAGGTTAAAAACACTTCAGGAAATTTATTAGCATCTAGTTAAAAAGCGGGCACGCAGGCCTTTTTATATGCAAAATGACATCATCATTGAATATCAGATAATAACAAATAAACATCATTAATTGGGTTAAATGTTAAGTGGCTATGTCAGTGTCCACCCATTAATATTATTAATTGGCTCAGAGATTTGAGTGACTAGTGAGGCACCCTCCCATCATGGGATGTCGTCGCCATTGCTCTTTAGCACGAGGCTTACTCGGTGGAAAGGGGGGCTTGGGCATCATTTTACGTAGTTAGTGATGTCAGTCTCGTGGTCTGTTCCAAGGTTCTTTTATGAATAGAACATTTCATTTAGTCGCTGTTCTCCTGGCCTTGGATTATACTATGTTGCAAGTCAACGGAGATCCGCTAACTCCGGGGCTAGTTATGTCCTTAGAGAGAGAAAATACAATCTCTTATTCATTATATTGAATACTGTCAGGAAATTCTGTCATGTAAGGTGAACAAAATGGAGAATTCTGTCATAGTGTGATATTAAAATGGAGTTAGTACAATAATTCAATACAGGTTCTAATAAAGATTTTAATAATTCTACATCAGTCCCCCCTATGAAATGTTAGATTCTAAAAGATAATCTTTATTTGTTAGTATCAGAAGACGTGTTAGCCCAAAGGCACAGAAACCCCGTGACCCGCTAGCTAGGTGTTATTGCAAAGTGCAAAGCTGTCCCTTCGTCTGTCCCTAATTGGCTAACTCATCTGTCCGCTGGGCACTCGAACACTTCACTCCATGGGTATCCCGAGGTGGCTAACCCACCACATCTCCGCACGGTAGACTTCCCAGACAGACAGATGCTGTCCCTAAGCTGGTCCCTTCCTAGAACTCTTGCACTCTATCAATAAACGGGATAGATTGTAGCGGTATACAGGGCGAGTTGACTTTTTGGAAATCTTGGTCATCAACTGTGAGGTGTGCGTAAGTGGGTGCCGCTTGGTCTACAGTCTTCAAGAGGAGCTTTCTCAGACAAGGGAGGACACAACAAACGAGAAGAGCAAAGATAAAAAGGAAAATTAGTATTGCTATACCAATATGCATCAAAGCTTTTTGCCATCCTGTCATCCAACCAAACCATCTCTCCCAGGGATCTTTTATCCCAGAGTTCCTCTTTAGCTCCTCAGAGAGCTCTTTCAATTTTTCTATAGCTAAGGTTACTTTACCATTGGGGCCTGTGTTTTCTGGGATGTAAGTACAACATGTCATGGTGTCAGGCAGAATTTTACATACCCCTCCTTTTTCGGCTAGAATCATATCTAAAGCCATTCTATTTTGGAATGACATTTGGGACGTAGCCTGCAGCTGTTCGGCCAAACCCTGAAGGGCATCCCTGGTGTAATTAACAAACCGTTGTTGGTTGTAGTAGATGTAATTTATCCAATTTAAATTCTTGTTTGCAGTGACTATGGTAAAAAGTGATTCAAATCCTGCAGCAACTTCATCCCTGGCTTTAAACTCATTGGGCACCCCCCTAGGTACCCCAATGGCATCAATGTAAATATGAGGGTCAAAACTGCCTTTTACTGGGGCTTCACGCTTTACCTTGGTTGGTGAGTGTTTGGACTCATGAGTATCGGGGTGTGTGTCAGAGATAATATGTATGGGCATGATTGCTTTAGCCAGAGTACACTCCCCCCACCATTCTTTATCCATTCTTGATCTCAGCTGTAGATCCCCACACAACCAGTAAATATCCCCCAATGATCTAGTGTGGAATTGTAGGAGGTTCATAGAGACAGTTCTGTAGGTGGCACAATAACCTTTAGAGAAGTTACCCACAAATTTACCAATTCCATCATAATTAGCATAACAGGTATAATTACCTTTATAGACGGTAACACCATCTGGGGGTTTGCAATCTTTGACTAGAAGAGGATACTCTACTGTCCATGCTTTACATATGGACCTATTGAAATTGTAGTGATAGGCAAAAAGACTCAGAACACATTCTTCTATATCTACTGGCAAAGTTAAAGGCACAGTGCCCAGGTGCGGCCGGGCACCACCACACACATAGCATGCGGTTCTGTTATGTTTGTTGGCATTATATTTCATCCATTCTAACCATAGATTAACATCATTGAAACCTGTTTCAGCGGCCATGGTATCTTCAAATGTTGGATTTGCAATGGCCATCATGTCTTTAAAAGATTGGATGTGTGGTTTCAACGGATTTGAGACCATGTGGGTGGTCCCTTTCCACTCAGGAGAGTGGCACATATCTTTAAGGTGGAAATGTCCTAATTTATTACAGGAACCCTTCTTCCTGTACATTCCCATTACATACTGGTCTGCATCCGTTGGGCTGGGATGCTCAATGTTTAAGAATAATTTCATAGGTATGCCTCCTCCGGGCTTTCTTAGAGTCATTCTCTGGAGGAGGGACCTACCGTGATCATCAATTTTAGATAAGACACTTTTGGTTTGTAACCCCAGGCAGGCCCGGCATTCCATCCCGCCGCCCCCCAATGGTTACAGTTGTGCCCCCATTGTTTGTCAACTACACAAACATAGGGGTCTTTTGAATGAGGGATATCTCTATAGATATTCTGAATCTGTGACGTGGGGAATGGGCATTCTACGATGTCACAGTAGTCAAAAGTATAAGTAGCCACACGGGTACATGATGAATTATACCAGAAGGTGTACCCACTAGCATCTTTGGTGATGGCCACCTGCTGGGCTTTAAGGAGGCCAACTAAGGAGATAATGTACCAGAGGCACATGGTTGCATAGAGTTAGCTTCCTCTGGGGCAGGTGTCTTCTTGCAATGGGAAGCGTGGATCCAGTTAGGCCTTCCGGCCAATTTGACAGAGGTAGGGGAGATCAGGAGAACTTGGAACGGACATTTACTGTTTTCGCACAAATTTCTTGACCAGAACCCAGTCATCGGGGAGCAGACTGTGGTTGCCTGTGTCAGAATCAGGATCTGGAATTGAAGAGAAAACTTGGGCATGGATTTTGTTTAAGGCGTTTGCGAGTTCAGTTACATAATCTACTAAGACATCAGTTTGAAGTTGTAGTTGTTGGGGAAAATAGCAACCTAGCCTAGGTGCAGTCCCAAATAGAATCTCATATAGGGACAATGAGGTAGTATTTTTGTACAAGAGCATTCATTAGATCCTTTGATAAATGTGCAGGTCCGTGTGCCCATTGTACGACTGCTGGGTACAAATTCTTAGGGAGGCAGAACTTGAGGTTGTTGGAGTACACTCCATCCTTCAGAACTGCCCCTTTCTGTTTCCACTTCTGTATTTCTTCAGGGGCAACTGTAGCCTGTTGTTCCCGCAGGATTTTTAGGTCAGTTGGAAGAGTCTGCAGAGTAAATATGGGAGTTTCTTCATTTCCGGACACTCTTCTTTCCACTTCCTGTGGTTCTTTTGCAGCTTGTTTTGCAGCCTGATCAGCTAGATGGTTGCCCCTTGCTTCATCTGAGTCCAACTTCCCATGTGCTTTTATCTTCAAAATAGCCACTTCTTCTGGGAGTAGGAGGGCGTCCATCAGCTCCTTGATTGCGGAACCGTGCTTGATTGGTGTACCGGCGGTGGTAAGAAATCCTCTTGTTTTCCAAATTAATCCGAAGTCGTGAGCCACGCCCAGTGCATATCTTGAATCCGTGTAGATATTGGCGCGCTTTCCTTCAGAGACCTTGCATGCTGAAGTCAGGGCTTGCAATTCAGCTTCTTGTGCAGACATAGTTGATGGTAAAGATGATGATTTGACAATTTCATCTGTTGTGGTTACGGCATATCCTGTATGGTATCTTCCTTCTTCATCAGCATATCTTGAGCCGTCCACAAACAGGGTGAGATCGGGATCTACCAATGGGTCTTCATGCACAGTTGGTAGATGTGTTGTTTCCATTTTCATCTGTTCAAAACAGTCATGAGGTGTATCTGGGTCGTAGTCATTCACTATGGTTAAATCTTGGAACTCATTCTCCAGGAAATGACGCGGCCATGCTTTTAGGTGGTCAGTTGTTGGATATTTGACAACACCATTTTCCTGTAGCTGTGATTCGTCCATAGTGGCCCATGCTTTTGCCATAGGCCCAAGATCATTCCATGATATTGTTTTCAACTTGGTCACAGGGACATGTGGAATGGCAGTGTCCCAATGACGGTACAAATGCTTGAGTTCCGGAGGTAGATGAATCAAGACCATACTGTTGCCTTCAGAATCACAGTAGAAGTCTTGTGCAGTGAGTTTTACTTCGACCAGATGATAGAGTTCATCTTCATAGCAGGATTCAGGAGTGATGTTTGGTTTGTACCACATGGTACAGAAGGCATATCCTGCTCCGTCATGAAGGAGTGCTTGTCCATCATGAAAGGATAGGTTGGGATGCATTTCCTTCTTGATGGTGCCAGTGAGAAGAAAAACATAAGTTTCGTCCATGATGAATCCGTAGTATACACCCCCCTCAGGGAGTGGCAGAAGAGTGGACGGATTGAGAACTTGACATCTTTGGAGGGTAATGTTGTCAGGCAACAAAAGATGACATTGAAGGCGAAGATGCCTAGCAGGAGTAACATGCTTAAGTTGGACCTGGTTGACTATGGCAGAAATGTCATGGGGGGCCAAGACAACCAGGGGGTGGCCAAGGACAAGATCTCCAGTTCTTTCAATGAGCTCTCTGGCAGCAAAGACGGCCCGAAGGCAAGAGGGACGTCCTCTGGCCACAATATCCAGTTGGCAGGAGAAAAATCCAATAGGCCCTTGGCGGCCTCCAGGACCATGGGCCTGAGTGAGCACTCCTGTTGCATGGCCTTGTCTTTCAGAAACAAACAATTTGCATGCCACTGAGAAGGCTGTCAATTTGGTGTCTTGAGCAGATGTGGGTGAGGAAAGTAAAGATGCTTGACGTACCTGATCTTCTGTAGCAACAGCAAATCCAGTATGGTACCTTTCCTCTTCATCCGCAAACAGAGTGGAGTCAGGATCTGGCAAAGCTACTGCATGCCTTGTTGAGAGGTGTCTTATTTCTTCTTTCATCTTCAACTAAATCACACGCGAGCCAGCCCCTAGCGGGCTTACTCGTTTCCTGTCCCATATCCCCCTATACAAAGCGTCCCAAGTATAGGTAAAGGAAAATGAAACAGAACGTCTACAATGCTCGACTGCCACTAGGAAGGGTGGGTCCCTCCCAGTGCGTCTTCCCAAAACGTAGACCAGTCACTGAATCCGTGTACCCTCGATGGTAACCACGGATTGGAGCGGGGTGAGAAGTGTGTGACCAATCACTTCTCTTTCAAGAGAAATAGGAGTGGATAGTGTAAATAGTACAGGAAGTAGAGGAAAAGTAAACAGTGAAAGTAGAGACAGACCCAGGAGTTTGAATGACTCCACACTTAAGACAACATTTAATACAACATTTCAATTGAAATACAGTGCATGCATCAACAGTAATCCCTTTCCTTTACTCTTGTGGCCACCAAGCCACCTCCCTCAATCTCGTAGTGTCCCCGCTCGGAGAACAACTTTCGTAAGTTTCACTACCAGCGGCCAAGGATAACGACTAACACCGGCCCGAAATCCATATGCCTCCCTCGTTACAGCAGTCCACTAAGTGTGGCCACCTCTATCCTCACTCCCGTAGTGCTCCCTATGGACCCACCCACAAGTCACACTACCCCGTGGTGATGGAGACAACAATGCCTGCCCGAATCCACACACCACAAATAAATTGGAATGCCACCAGCCTCAGCGCTCGAAGCTGGAGGGTACCATAACCTCTGCAAGCAGAGCAACGTACACAATGAGGCTAGCTAGAATATCAAAGTGACGTAACCGGGAAACCCCAGGAGGCAAGTCCCCTCCACAGATCCCCCAACCCTTCTTTTTCCTTACTACTGTTAGCTAGACAGTACCTAAAAGAAGTAAACAGGAAAACAGGACCCCTTTGGAAAATCCCCACAGGTCCACCCCCCCTTTTTTCCCAACAGTCTGGGCCAAGTGACTCCTAAAAAGGGGTAAAAACAGGCAACAGAAGACCCCCAGGCAACCACCCACGGGTCCACCCCCCTTTATCTCTAAAGAGGGAAAGAACAAAACATATACCACTAGCACACCCAGGCAACAGATAGACTAAATGCAGGTAAACAAATGGGTAACAAGACACCGGGCAAGATATTACCTGTCTTTGATGCCCTCCCGGGAAGCAGTCACAGACACGTGGACGGGTCAATCAAAGGGGCTGGAACATACCGGTGGCTCCTGCAGAAGTCTCTACCGTGTACTCAGAGGTGATCAGTCTCTCTTCCTTCCCCCCCGATTCCTCCGTCCAACAGCGTCTTCCTTAGGACGGCTTACCGGCCGGAGGCCATAGCCCGATGCCCCACGTTGGATGGACGCCAAATTGATGTAGATTAATTTAGAAATAAACAAAAATGTTTAAAAGTCTATCTGTTCCTGTCCAAATCTGAGATGAATAAATTGCGTATACGCAGAAGTAAGTTCACACTGACACATGCAGTTCAGGTTAAAAACACTTCAGGAAATTTATTAGCATCTAGTTAAAAAGCGGGCACGCAGGCCTTTTTATATGCAAAATGACATCATCATTGAATATCAGATAATAACAAATAAACATCATTAATTGGGTTAAATGTTAAGTGGCTATGTCAGTGTCCACCCATTAATATTATTAATTGGCTCAGAGATTTGAGTGACTAGTGAGGCACCCTCCCATCATGGGATGTCGTCGCCATTGCTCTTTAGCACGAGGCTTACTCGGTGGAAAGGGGGGCTTGGGCGTCATTTTACGTAGTTAGTGATGTCAGTCTCGTGGTCTGTTCCAAGGTTCTTTTATGAATAGAACATTTCATTTTGTCACTGTTCTCCTGGCCTTGGATTATACTATGTTGCAAGTCAACGGAGATCCGCTAACTCCGGGGCTAGTTATGTCCTTAGAGAGAGAAAATACAATCTCTTATTCATTATACTGAATACTGTCAGGAAATTCTGTCATGTAAGGTGAACAAAATGGAGAATTCTGTCATAGTGTGAGATTAAAATGGAGTTAGTACAATAATTCAATACAGGTTCTAATAAAGATTTTAATAATTCTACATCACTAACTACCTGCCTTTAATAGTGACAGATTATAGTAACTAAACTCAAGAGGCAGCAATTAATCAGAGCACCTGTCTAGCAAAGACTTTTCATTGAGCTGTTTTGGGAAGTCTATGATTGGACAGCCCAGAAAGTCTGGGCAGGCTTAGAAGGGGAGGGCTTCCATAGGCAGTGGACAGAGAACTGTAGGTTTTGCAAACTGTTTTTAGATATATCCCCAATGAAAAAATGCATGATAAAATATATGCAATTTTTAATTTGGGGTATATATAACAGTGATTTTTAATGAATTTTGTATTCGGGCAGGAGGATGTCCTTTTAAGGTATCTGATGAGGTCACAGCATTGTGGTGATGTCATTGACAGTTTAGGCTATATATATCTGCTGCACAGGACCTACCTTAACAGTTATTACTGTATAACCATGGCAGAAGAATTTGCAAGAGAGAAAAAGCAGATGTTTCCAGCTCTTTCGAGAGAAACAACACATGGCAAGGTGAATGGGGGTTATGTACTCACTAAATCCATGCACCCCCTGCCCATTTGACCTTCAAACCCAGTTCCTTTCCTTCTTATGCCCAATGTATGGCGATAAGATCCATATGGACCCCCCATATAAGTATAATAATTTTGGTGACTAATTTGATGCCTCATCATCAGAAAACATAAAATGGAATGTGAATAGTCATAGAAGAGATTACTTTACCGATATATGCATGCATAAAATCGTTATAAATGATTCTCTGTTTTAGGCATCTTCCATTAGAGCCAAGCCAACAAAGAGAAATACGTCTTCGGGGATCAAACTCCCACCATGTCTTAATAATCGGATTCCGATGCTAACCGCAAATCCCTCGGAAAAGGTATACGCTACAATTTAAATCCATAGTCTGATTCATATTAGGAAGGGAACATTTTACAGACACAGGCTGTAAACCTGAGATTTTTTTTTACATTGTCATTTTCTTGATATATATATATATATTTTGTTTATTGTGGATGTCATTCTCCAACAAAGTATAAATTATAAAAAAAAACATCACATTAATATGTACATATTACATATGTTCTATAATCTACATTAACTGAATTTCTATTTGTTTAGGTGGATTTCATTAGAGCACCCCCAGCAGAACAATTTGTGGATGTTCCTTCTGGAGTGAAATTTCCAGTATGTCCTAAACAACCTGTCCAGTTCTGTACCACCAAGCTCTCGGAAAAGGTATTTAATACTAATCCAGACTAGTAAACAGATATTTTCAAGACAATTGAAATAGGGCTACGGATTGATATGAAGGGTTGTATATTTAATGCCAAGCCATGGAATGATTAATTAAAGTAAGCATTAAAAGATTTTATAAATTAGTATCACATCAATCATTAGTTCTATTGTAGATTATTAACTCTTCTACCATATAACAAAATAGCTGAAGTGGATAAGCATTAGTCTACTATGTTTAACCTACTATGTTTAACCTTTCCAACAACCCCCAATTATTTCATATATTGGTTGTTTTATGCTAATGAGTGTTCTTCAAAATAGGTTTACAGAATGAGTGCACAAATGTTTTATGTTATAATGTTTTTGCAGCTTTATAAGCCAAGTCCATCATTTGACCTTGAGGATCCATATTGTCGATTGATGAGGACAACCTACAATAACCTGCATGACCCATACTTAAAAGAATATTACCAGAGTAAAGTACCCCGACAACGGATTCGTCAGCAGGGATTTATCACCAGTGATGATAAGGTAGGATAAAAAAACAAAAACAAGCAACATGCCACTACCATTTAATTTTACACTAACATATTGCATTCATAAATTTAACTGAATGACATTGAATTAAAAGAAAATGTCTTGTTTAGGTTGTTTGCTCTTTAAAAGAGTACAACGAGTACAGGGAGTACCTCTCAAGCATACATAGGAAGAAAATGAAAAACGTAAGTTGGATTCAGATTTATAGTAAAAACAGTCAACATAGTAGACAAAGTGTAATTTTCAGTGGGATGATATTTAGCTACTCAAATTAAAAACAATTTTAAAAAGATGAAATAATAATAATCTGTTTGTTTTTTAGAAGTTAGAGAAACAAGTTAGACAAAATTCGTCTTCCAACCAATGATGCTCCCAAGATTGTTAGAAAACGTACTTCTTAATAAAAGTTCATTACTAGTTGACAATTTTGCCACATGTGATTTCCTGCAAAACAGTTCAAACATATGAAAATATGTCATCATACGAACATGTGGGTTAAAATATGAAATTTTATTTAAAGAAAAACTCTAGCACTATAACAATTTTGTCTAATTGAATTGGTTGTAGCGTCTGCAATCCACGGCACCTGTTCCATGGTTAATGTTAAATCACGAATAGTTTAACACCTAATTAGGGGCCTACTGCACATCCCTTGCTTGGAGTAGTTACACTCCACATTAGCTATACCAGTGTATAGCAGCAATAGATGTCTGTGATACTCTGAGAGCCAGCAGGTGGCGTTCCAATCACTGCCAACTATTGCTGCTTGAACTAATGTTTAAGTATGAGTCTAAACAGTAGAGGGGGGCTGGACAGCGGGTGTCCAGGGACCTTCATTCAGTGTTTAACAAATTGAAAATGATTCAGCTCCCAGGTACTCCAGTGTTACTTTAACAAACAATATAAAAAATCATACAGATTGGCCTTTAATCAGATACAGTCCGAGGTGTTTGCTGGTACCATTATACACAAGGCAAATAAGCACAAACTTCATATTTTAACTCGTAAAATCGGGCATTCATGTCATCAGGGATTCTTCAATTGTGCATTAATAAAAATGATTTGAAAATTATATTTGCTTTGTTTCTTGGTATTTGCGTGTTGTTTCATGTGTATTCCTGCAAAGCAATTCAAAGACAAATACAGATGTTAATTTTGATTGCGCTAACTGATTGGGAGTAATGTCTAAACACTGTACTATGAACTCTATCAATCACTAAACAGTAAAGACAAAAAGGAAATTGGGTGCACACCCAGAACATGCATTTCACAGGAATGGTGCTTCCATAGAGAGCAAAATATATACATCATACAGAAGGAACAAGGCACACATACAAATCTATTTTATATTTTATAAGACTACTTGAAATCACGTATCTCAGCAAACAAATATGGGGATCCATGCCCACCATATGGCCATATCATATTGTGTTAAGCCCAGCACTACTTCACAGTATCCCAGTATCGGTGGGTCCTTCACTAATTCCGGTGTAGGAGACAAATCAAAGAGTGCTAGTGCTAAGTACGTTGCAGTGTATTTTAATAATCTGTTGTAAAAGTTCTTACAATAAAAATGAAGAACAGAAATTGGTAACTGTAAATCTCATAAGTGGGGGTGACCCCTGAGGAATAATATATACAAAAGTTCTTACAACAGATTATTAAAATACACTTTTGCTTATTTAGCACTCTCACTATTTAATTTTTCTCCCATGGTAGAATTAGTGTGGGACCCAGTGATATCTAATATATCTAATCATCAACTTATCAAAAAGCATCCTATTTATCTAAACGTGTGTCCGCTTTTGGGCTATCCAATGAATATCTTTCTAAGATCTCATAATAAGTGCTAACCTAAAAGAAATGTACCTCAAATGTGCATGTAATAAAAACCAAAAACAAACAGCAACTAGAAAAGCTACAATTTCTGGGGAAATTGTGTGAAGTGTTCTTGCCTTTACCAGTAGTCTACAACTGGAGTGGGCGGAGTAACTGGGTGGAGTAGCTGGAGTAACTGTTGTGTGGTTGGAGTGGCTGGAGTAACTGTGGAAAGGTTGGAGTGTGGTTCACTCACTCTACAGCAAGTGAGAAGTCTTACAAGGCTAGTCTAACAATAAGTAATAATATTTAGGAATTTGATTTACTCTGATGGAGATCATCTCCAGTCCGATTTGTATATGAGTCTTTGCTACGTTCCACACTGCGTAGGATACTTTTGTGAATTCCAGGTCACTTCTTTTCTTGTGACAAGGAATCGTGACTTTATTTTCTAATTTTATAATTAGGGTGAGGCCTTGAGACACCCATGGAGTGTCTAACTGG
>OW240913.1:89564369-89651510 GCA_933207985.1 Pelobates cultripes
TGCAAGGACACTCAAAAAGCCTGCCATCCATGGATTCTGTCAGTGTTTTGATCTGTTCACCATCAACATTGCGTGCAGCAGCAACCACAGCCTCCCAGACACTGTTCAGAGAGGTGTACTGTTTTCCCTCCTTGTAAATCTCACATTTGATGATGGACCACAGGTTCTCAATGGGGTTCAGATCAGGTGAACAAGGAGGCCATGTCATTAGATTTTCTTCTTTATACCCTTTCTTGCCAGCCACGCTGTGGAGTACTTGGACGCGTGTGAGGGAGCATTGTCCTGCATGAAAATCATGTTTTTCTTGAAGGATGCAGACTTCTTCCTGTACCACTGCTTGAAGAAGGTGTCTTCCAGGAACTGGCAGTAGGACTGGGAGTTGAGCTTGACTCCATCCTCAACCCGAAAAGGCCCCACAAGCTCATCTTTGATGATACCAGCCCAAACCAGTACTCCACCTCCACCTTGTTGGCGTCTGAGTCGGACTGGAGCTCTCTGCCCTTTACCAATCCAGCCATGGGCCCATCCATCTGGCCCATCAAGACTCACTCTCATTTCATCAGTCCATAAAACCTTAGAAAAATCAGTCTTGAGATATTTCTTGGCCCAGTCTTGATGTTTCAGCTTGTGTGTCTTGTTCAGTGGTGGTCGCCTTTCAGCCTTTCTTACCTTGGCCATGTCTCTGAGTATTGCACACCTTGTGCTTTTGGGCACTCCAGTGATGTTGCAGCTCTGAAATATGGCCAAACTGGTGGCAAGTGGTATCGTGGCAGCTGCACGCTTGACTTTTCTCAGTTCATGGGCAGTTATTTTGCGCCTTGGTTTTTCCACACGCTTCTTGCGACCCTGTTGACTATTTTGAATGAAACGCTTGATTGTTCGATGATCACGCTTCAGAAGCTTTGCAATTTTAAGAGTGCTGCATCCCTCTGCAAGATATCTCACTATTTTTGACTTTTCTGAGCCTGCCAAGTCCTTCTTTTGACCCATTTTGCCAAAGGAAAGGAAGTTGCCTAATAATTATGCACACCTGATATAGGGTATTGATGTCATTAGACCACACCCCTTCTCATTACAGAGATGCACATCACCTAATATGCTTAATTGGTAGTAGGCTTTCGAGCCTATACAGCTTGGAGTAAGACAACATGCATAAAGAGGATGATGTGGTCAAAATACTAATTTGCCTAATAATTCTGCACTCCCTGTGTATATATATATATATATATATATATATATATATATATATCTACACACAGAGCAATCCTCTGGTCATCATGGAAAAGAATTAAAGTACCATAACTATCCTTGTTCATTAGAACGAAAGTACCATAACTATCCTTTATCAAGCACCTATATACTATAACTGGGTCACAAGGTCACGGATTTACGTATTCTGAGTTTTAACATGAAGGAACTCCAATGTGTCAACTAAGAATAGTTGCAAAGCTTTCAACTTACAGTCCATTCCTCGAGTTTAAAACATTGCTGTAAAAGAGGCGACATTATTTAAAGGACCACTATAGTGCCAGGAAAACATACTCGTTTTCCTGGCACTATTGTGCCCTGAGGGTGCCCCCACCCTCAGGGTCCCCCTCCCGCCGGGCTCTAGGGGGTGGAAGGGGTTAAACTTACCTCTTTCTCCAGCGCGGGGCAGGGGACTCTCCTCCTCGGCTGAATGCGCATGCGCGGCAGGAACCGCGCGCGCATTCAGCCAGTCCATAGGAACGCATTCTCACTGCTTTCCTATGGACGCTGGCGTCTTCTCACTGTGAAAATCACAGTGAGAAGCGCGGAAGCGCCTCTAGCGGCTGTCAATGAGACAGCCACTAGAGCCTGGATTAACCCTTTAAAGGACCACTATAGGCACCCAGACCACTTCAGCTTAATGAAGTGGTCTGGGTCCTTGGTCTAGGATTAACCCTTTTTTCTATAAACATAGCAGTTTCAGAGAAACTGCTATGTTTATAAATGGGTTAATCCAGCCTCTAGTGGCTGTCTCATTGACAGCCGCTAGAGGGCTTCCGCGCTTCTCACTGTGATTTTCACAGTGAGAAGACGGCAACGTCCTTAGGAAAGCATTGTGAATGCTTTCCTGTGGACTGGCTGAATGCGCGCGGCATGCGCATTCAGCCGAAGAGGAGGAGAGGAGGCGGAGAGCTCCCCGCCCGGCGCTGGAGAAAGAGGTAAGTTTAACCCCTTCCTCACCCGAGAGCCCAGCGGGAGGGGGACCCTGAGGGTGGGGGCACCCTCCGGGCTCTATAGTGCCAGGAAAACTAGTATGTTTTCCTTGCACTATAGTGATCCTTTAAGTTCAACCATGTTAAAATAAAAACAAGTCTATATTCAGAAATGCAGACCATTGTGCACAGCAATATATGTCTGATGTCAAAAGAGTCCATAGGTTGGAATGGTTGCACTGTAGATCCAAGGTGATATTTATCAATGTTCTACTTGGATACATTTAGTCATGTGTTTTTCAACAGGGTTTGGCCTACCACTGTCACATCCGCTCAATTTCACAATCTTGGACAGTATATTGGACTTTACATTAAACGGACATGTTGTCAAGCATTATCTGTCTTATCACAAGAGAAAACGAACAATTGAAAAACTAAAGTATGTATGAAAGAGGATTGTCACTCCGGAAATAGCATTTACCAATGTTCTGGAAAAGGATTCTGTGATCATTGTGCACATACATACACACACATATATATATTTGTAGTCGGGGCAACATAGTCGTATACAGAAATCTAGCTTATAATAATCATAACATCAATGAGTTGGAACCAGTCGGTTGTGGTGTGCTGGAACCGAAAAAGCAGTAGGCCTGTAAGAAAAGTGGGCAAAAGAAAATACCATAAGACGTAATACGGTTAACCAACTTATATTTATTTAGATAAGTCACAGAAAGCTTGTCTTAATTCTTTAACAGGATTAGGTATGTAGAGGGTGTAGGCTGAGAACTTCCAGCGTCCCATTGCCTTGATAATGTGAGTGGGTACGTGATTAGCAGCTGCTGTAGATGCTGCCCCGATTCGGAAAGAATGACCTGAGAAATGACTGGGGTTTAGGCTGAGCCTAGTCAACAGTAGATGTACATAGAGCATACATTTTGTTGTAGTCAGAATGTTTCCATGTAGTTCGAACAAAGGTTGTAGAGGTTGTTTGTGGATTGAAAGTAAATAAGCGTTAAAAACTTGTACGGGGCACCATTTGTTGAGTAGGATACAAGGGGATTTCAATAGTATGACCTACGGTGCTGGTTTTAGATTGATTTAAAATAAGTAAGTAATGGTCGTTATGTTTTTGCAAGTCCATAGTTCTTAGGTAGTCGGAGGTTGTAATGATCCTAGTCGTGAATTCGTTGGGTCGGAGGAACCCATAAAAAGCTAAATATATAGCTGTCTTTATTACGGTTTTGGTTATGGGTTCGAAAGGAGAAGAATCTAATAAATGGCTTAGTGAATCGAATATGTTTTTGTCTATGGGTAGTCTTTGTGAGGGGACATGTGTGTCCAATTTTTTTTTTTTTCAAATTTGACAATTTTTATTGTTTTGTCATTTCGTGAGGATGAGGATACAGAAAAAAGAAGGGGAGGGGTGGGGGAGAGGGTAGTTGCAATTCCATAAAGGGTGTGTACAGATTAGTCGTCACATACATTCTCTGTAATCACATTTATTGGAGTACACATAATAACTGTTAAACCGTGCAAGGCAGTGGTATTCGTGCATTGACCTTTGGGATGTATACTTTTCCCGTACCTTTGGAGTAGATTAGAGGGAGAGAACTAGGGCCTGACCTTATGTTTCAGTGGTATCGATTGCCATAATTTCCCCTGGGGGCTTGATATGTGCTTGGGGTCATTTGAGGGTTATTCAGATTGCTCTTCAATTTTGCTTTTGACCTCTAGTGTTGTGTGGAGTGGTCTTACTCCTTGTGATCATTTACTTTGGCATTCTCGTCTGGTGGGGTATGCTTTGGTAAGTATTCTGGCTTCGTGTGGGTTAAGGTCAGCATGACGTCAGCTCATGATGGGAGGTTCCCTGTTGTGTCACTTTGTATGTTTCCCACTTATCCCATGCTATTTCCCAGTATCTTCGGTACTGTTTGTGTGGTTTGTTGGGAGAGGTGGTTTGCCTTCTCATTGTGGATTCAAAGTGGCCCGCGTGGCTTATTTGTTGTATGCACATGGGGATGGAGGGTATGGTTTGTGATAGCCAGTTTTGTGCTAGGGCGCCTAGGGCTACTATATTTATATGGAAGATGAGGTACCTATCTGGTTTAGGTAGCGATTCTGGGATATTGAAGAGCACATAGTTGTCCAAATTATGAGGTAGGGTGCATCCTGTACTGTGTGTGATAATTTGGGATATGTCTTTCCAGTATTGTTGCAAGTATGGGCAGGTCCACCATATGTGTGCCATTGTTCCTGTGTCTGATTTGCATCTCCAGCATTGTATTGGAAGGGATTGATTATATTTGTGTAGCCGTATGGGCGTGAGGTACCATCTATACAGGAGTTTTTTGGCAAGCTCTATGTGTTTTGAGCATAACGTGAAGGATTTGGGGGTTAGGATCATACGTTCCCATTCCGGCTCAGTAAATTTTTGGTGGATTTCTGTTTCCCACGCTTTGATAAATCTGTGTTCGTGCAATTTGCATTTTGTGGGTAGTGTTGTGTAGATAGAGGATATGATTTTCTGGGACGGTGTGGGGCTAATATACATTTCCTCAAATTCTGTCATCTTTTGTGCCTGAATGTTAATTGTTTGCTCCTGAATTTGTATGCGCAACCATGAGTCTAGTTGGCGGTAGGAATAATGTGCTACCGTTGGGAGCTTATGTGAGTTCTGTAGTGAGGCGAAGGTTGCTAGTCCTGTGTTAGTGAGTATCTGGTGTAGAAATTGTATGCCGTGTCTTTCCCATATTCTGTAGTTAAAATCTGGGATAATGTGTGCTATTGATTTAAGTGGCATGGCTTTGGAAAGGATTGAGTTATTTGTTAGGAGGGGACGGACCCCATCCCATATTTTTAGTGATAATGTTGTGGTTGGTAGGCAATCTTGTAGGTAAGGCCGGTTAAGTTTCGGTATCCATATTAAGTTGTCAGTGCTAATATTATTGGCCCATTCTGCTTCTATGTGCTTCCATTGAGGTGCTTGTGCGCCTGGTCGTGTTTGGATAATGCTGCTAAGTACAGTTGCATGATAGTACTGTTTGAGGTTTGGCAAATTCATACCCCCTTCTTTGAGCGGTAACTGCAGTACCTTCAGGGCTATACGTGCCCTTTTGTCATTCCAAACAAATCTGGTTATCCAGCGTTGGATTGTAGTAAAGTAAGTGGTGGGTATATGAATCATAAGTGATCTGAAAAGGTATAACAACTTAGGGAGGATTATCATCTTGATCGCTACCATGCGTCCCGACCAGGATATGAATGATGTTTTCCATTCTTGTAGTTGTTTTTTTATCTCTATACTGAGTTTGCCATAGTTGGCGTTAAATAATGCAGTATGTGCTTTTGTAAACCGTATACCTAGAAATGTAATGTAGTCAGTCCTCCAGTCGTATGTGTAGGTGTTTTTTAGTTTATAAGTGACCTCTGGGGGGAGACCTTTGCAAAGGGCTTGCGTCTTTGAAATATTTAGTTTGTAATAGGACATTTTGCTATAGTTTTCTAGTGTAGAATGGAAATGTGGTAGAGAAGCTTCGGGGTCTTGTATCGTCAGTAGTATGTCATCCGCGAATAGTGTGAGTTTATGTTCTTTGCTTTGTGTTTTGACGCCTAGGATTAATGGGTGTTGTCTAATGAGAGTCGTGAAAGGTTCTAGCGCTAGTACGTATAATAGGGGTGAAAGGGGGCACCCCTGTCTGGTCCCATTTGTGATCTCAAATGGGTCCGAGAGGAACCCTGCGTTGATGAGTCTAGCAGTGGGTTTGCTATATAAAGCTTGTATTGTGTTCATGAACTCTGGTGGGAATTCGAACTTCGTTAATGTCGCTCTGAGAAAGTCCCAATTCAGCCTATCAAAAGCCTTTTCGGCATCTAGCGACAGGAATAGGCATCCCGTTTTCCGTTTGTGTATGCTGTATAGTATGTCTAAGACTTTCCTAGTGCCGTCAGTGCCCTGCCTTCCCTTTATAAAGCCAACTTGGTCTTCATGGACCAATTCTGGAAGGATTGCAGCTAGTCTATTCGAGTATATTTTCGCCAGCAGTTTAAGATCTGTGTTAAGAAGTGAGATTGGGCGTAAGTTCTGTCCTTTGTCTGGCATTTTCCCTGGTTTGGGTAGTGTGGCTACATGGGCTATGAGCATTTCCTGTGGGATCGTCCCTGTGTGTATTATGGATTGAAAGGTTTGTTTCATGTAGGGAATGAGTGTAGTTGCGAAAGTTTTGTAATATTGATTCGTGAATCCGTCTGGGCCTGGGGATTTCCCTGTAGGTAGTCTAGCAATTACATCCGTTAGTTCCGTTATCGAGATCTGTTCCGACAGTTTGTGTTTTTGTTCTTCTGTCAATGTTGGCAGCGGTATGTGTTGTAGGTATCCCTCAATGTCTGCGACAGTTGGTTGATATAGTGTGTCATCTGCTTTTAAGTTATAGAGGGTGTTATAAAAGGTCACTAGTTCCCTGTTCATGTCTTGTGGGTTCCATAGTTTTTGGTTGTTTTTTGAGAGAATGTATGGGATCTTAGAGTTAGATTGTTTTTTTGCGTAACATGTTGGCCAGCAATTTTCTGGCCTTGTTCCCTTTCGCATAGTGGTTCATTTTGAATTTTTTCAGAATGTATGCCGTTTTTTGGAATTGGTGGTCATTAATTTTAGAGGTGATGTTTTGGATTTCTGGTAGGAGATCTTGTTGTTTTGTTTGATAATAAGTTTGGGTCGTATCCCTTAGTTGTATGAGCAGTTTCATAAGTGTTGCTCGTCTTTGTTTATTAAGATATGATGCTCTGCGGATCAACAGTCCTCGTATGACTGATTTGTGTGCTTGCCACAGAATCGGGGCCGTGGTCTGGGGGTTCTCGTTAGTAGTAAAATAGTGTTTAAGTTCTTGTTCTAGCGTGAGGGTGAAGTCTTGGTCGTGAAGCAGTGAGTCGTTTAGTCTCCATGAACCTTTGCCTTTGTATGTGAATGCGTCAATGAGTGTCAGTATCACTGGGGCATGGTCTGACCATGTGATATCTCCATATATACATTGATGCGTATGTGATAATCCTGTGCTGGTCATGAAAAAATGATCTATCCTAGAGTGGGTTTTGTGCACTTGGGAGTAGTAGGTGTAGTCCTTATCCCCTGGATGTAGTGTGCGCCACACATCGTATAAGTTAAATTGAATTAGCAGTTTATTAAGTTTGGCGCAGGCCGGTCTAAGAGATGCCAGTCTGGGTTTTTTTGCGTCAAGTGTAGTGTCCATTTCTGGGTCTAGGGTGTGGTTGAGGTCTCCGCAGTATATTACTATGCCTTGTTGTATGTTGCTCACTTTAGTCAGTATTTTATGTAGGAAGTGCCATTGATTGTCGTTTGGTGCGTAGATATTGACTATGGTGTATGTGACATCATTAAGGTTGCATATTAGGATAAGGTATCTCCCATTGGCGTCTTTAACTATTTTGAGTGGATCAAATGCGACTGATTTGTGTATTAGAATGCTAACTCCTCTAGACTTGTGGCTATGTGTGGAGTGGTATTGGTTCGGGAATTGTGAAGGGTCTAAGGAAGGAGATGTCTGCCTTTTGAAGTGAGTTTCTTGGAGGCAGATCACATCCGCGTTATGGTTTTTCAGTTCTGTGCGCAATGTTTGGCGTTTTTGGGGGGTGTTTAGGCCCCTTACATTATGTGAATATATTTTCATTATGGGGTTGGGTAGGGTGGGATTCTTCTCCTGTTGTTGAGTAGTTCAATATAATGTTTAGTGACAGTCTACCTCGGTATGCCAGCCATGGTGGGTGCCAGGTGATAATCGACTTGCTGACTGTTTGCTTGATATGCCTAGATTTGGGTGTAATGGGTTCTTGATCCCTCTCATGGTTTGCAACTAGGGGTAAGGATAGGTGGGGTATAAACCTGAGTCTCGAGGAGAGCTCAACTATATACAACAATGCCCAGATGTAGGGCTCGGTACTCCTTGATAGTACCTGGGGTGTGGTGAGCATGTACTTCCTGCTCACGAAGGAGGCTACCTGGGCTCCTTCATTGTTTAGGTATTTTCATCTGCCCCGAAATTCATGTCAAACTAGTATCCCTGATTGTTGGTTTGGTGCCTTATCTTAGTGGAGGTACTGAGGCCAGAGGGAGTGGAAGCGCCATTTTTTTATTTTTTTTTATATTGTCCCGGCAGTTGCTACAGTGTGTTGGGGAAAGCTGTCACAGCTTCTTGTACCAAAAATGCTAGTGCGTCTGTGCTGTATTCCGTGTTGGGGTATTTTGGTTAGCGTGTCCCCTCCTTTCCCCCCGGCCTCGTGTTCCGTTTAAATCCAATATACAATAATAGAGTAATAATAATATTAACTTTTTTTTTTTTTTTTTTCAGTTTTACAATCTTAGATAGACATTCAGGTTGTGGTGTAGCCGACTTTGCGTCTGCATTTTAGTTTCACTGCAATTCCAGCCGGTTAGGGTTAGTAGGTTATCCAGAACCTTTTTGTCTTAGGTGTAGGTTGGTGGGTGTGCTTTTTCAATTAGATAGGGGATAGATCTGAGCTAGATTTGGCCAATTTTTGGCATTCGGGGTTCAAATGTGCGTTGGCGTGCGTGTAGGTGTTGTCTGTGCAGGTGAGATGTGCGGGTTGAGGTGTCACCAAGTTAACAAAATTAACATAATTAACATAAGCAAACATAAACAGTTGGTTCCTTATATACATTACCAGCCTCTACTCGTTATATCTTATTAGCAGTCCAGAATGGCTGATATAAGTCCATTGATACTATATTTTGCGCCATTCGCGATGCAGCATGGCAGATTCTCTGTTCGGCTTGCTTGGTGTGGGTAGGTTCCATTCCTTGAGGAGCTTTTCACCATCTTCTGGCGAGGTCAGTATCTTCGTTGCGCCATCTTTGGAGATGAGAAGCTTGAGGGGGTAACCCCACCGGTAAGCTATTTGGTGCTGCCTGAGGATGATAGTAATGGGTTGGAAGGCTTTCCTCCTTCTCAGCGTTGCCGCAGATAGGTCCGGGAATATCTTGATATCAGCGTATTTGCTAGGTGCGGTCTTGTTTGTTCTGCTCTGTTTTAAGATTATTTCTTTAATATGATGGTAGTGAGCGCACAGGATGACATCCCTTGGGACTGAGGGTGGTAGGTGTGGAGGTTTGGGTATTCTGTGTACTCTATCCAAAAGGAGCATGTCTGATGGTGTGTCTGGCGAGAGCACATGGAAAAATTCATGCACGTAGGCCTGGAGGTCCGCAGGGGCCACCGTTTCTGGTATGCCCCGCAGTCGTAGATTATTTCTCCTCGCCCTATCTTCAATATCCATGAGCTTGTTCTCCATTGCGGATACTGTGTCTTGTAGTGCATTCACCTGGTCTATTAGGTGGTTGTGTGCCTCTTGTGTTTCCTCCATTTTCTCCTCCACGCGGGAGGTTCTCGCTCCCAGCTCCCCTATGTCTTTCTTCAGGCTTGATAGGCCTTTTTCCCAGCCAGCCATCATTTTGCTGGAGAACGCTCCCAGCTGTTCCAAAAGAAATTGCTTGGTGACCGGCTCCTCCATAGTCTGGTCGGCAGGGTCTGTAAGGAGGTTGCTGTCGTGTGTTTCCTCCCCGCCATCTTGTTGGTGCTGCTGGTTTGTATATTTGTTTTGCGTGGCGTTTTGACCAAAAAAATTTTGTCTTTCGGTTTTGGAGGCTTGCCGTTTCTGCTTGGGTTGTGACATGTTGGTTGTTTGCTTGTCAGGGTCGTCTATTGCGGGTTTTGAGACGCCTTTGTCGGAGCCCATGTGCAGGAGCTAAAGATTACACGTCCATCTTGCTCCGCCGGTAGCCACGCCCCGTGTGTCCAATTTTTTAATGCCTTTAAGTACTGTCTTAATTTGATATGAGGACAGGAAACCTGTAGCATTGGGTTGTTGGATAAGCATGTGGTGTTGAATGCCCGTAAGGTACAATTTTATAGTGTTGAATGATAATTTAAGGTTGATGTGGCAAAAAAGTGAAACCCAGTATTGATTATAACGTGAACATGTCGTGATGTGGCATTCAGTGATGAATTTCTTGAATACGTGAAAAGCCCTGTCGTATGTGTTTCTAGTGTTTACTGAAAGTGCAAGGTGAGAAATGTGACGTGCGTGATCTAACAAAGCTTTTAATCCATTATCATGTCTCGGAAGAGTGGGGCAGGAGTTACCAGTCTGGAAGCAGAGGGTAGTGTCGTGAACAAATCCTGAAAACGAAAATCGAGACAAGTGATCAGCACCAGTGTTTGTGCACCCCGGAACGTGAATACATGTGATAAAGAATTGACAGGTGGCCGCTACCCATGTGAGTCGTCTCAGGAGTCTCATAATTACCAGGGATGCTGACCGGCCTTTATTGACAATATGGCATGTAGCCATATTATCCGAGTAGCACCTAACCATGTGACCGGACCAATGTGGTCCCCAGGCAATGGCCGCTGCCACGATTGGGTGCAGCTCAAATAAAGCTGAGGTCTCGGTGAATTTGGGCAGTGATTTGACTTCGGTCGGCAATGGTTCCCAAAGCCATTGATCTCCCCAGATGGCTGCAAAACCTGTGATTGCTGCGGCATCTGTCCACAGTGTAGGGGAAGTGTCAGAGTGGGGTGGTATAAACATGGCTCACCCGTTCCAAGGGGTGAGAAAAAAAACCCACATCCGTAAATCAGATGTTGCGTGGCCGTCTAACGTGATACGTGAAGTGTCTGAGGTGAATTGTGGAAATAGGGAGAGTAGATGTGAAATGAAAGATCTACCTTGTGGAATGATCCTCATTGCAAAGTTGAGCGAACCCAGCAGTGATTGCAGTTCTTTCCGAGTGCGACACCCCTGCAGTAGGTAGTGTTCGATGCTTGCCAGGGTACACTCAATTTTGTCCTGAGGGAGGCTAGCCTGCATGTGTACAGTGTCTAGTTGTATACCCAAAAATTGCATGTTGGTGTCGGGGCCCAACGTCTTGTGCGGGGAGACAGGGATAGTGAGGGATTCAAACCAAGCCAACATGTGTTTCAAACTACTTGGGGGGAGTGTGTTGTTCTCGATCGTGAGGAAATCATCCTGATAATGAATGACCGAAGGACATTTCCACACATTAAGTAATAACCAACACAACGCTTCTGCAAATGTGTCAAAAATACGTTGGCTACTTTTGGAGCCAAAAGTGAAACGGGTGAAGAAATAATATAACATTTGCCATTTAATGCAGTGAAGGTGCCAAAGGGAAGGGTGAATGGGAAGTAACTTGAAGGCATTCACTACATCCATTTTACTTAACCATGCCCCTGTGCCTGCTTTAATGATGGCCCCTATGGCATGGTTGATAGTGGCGTAATGTAGTGAAAACACTTCGGAAGGTAAGAGTGAGTTTAGGCAGGGGACCGTGGAGGAATGTGGTGCTGATAAATCAATGATCAGTCTAGGTTTGAGTGAGTTTTTTCCCGTGACAACGCCAATGGGGTTTGTTCTCAAGACGTGAAAGGTAGTGAAAAGAATGGGCCCAAAAAGAACCCTTGGTTTACCTCGATCATAATGAGTTTGTGTACCAACTGTGGGTCATCTAATGTGGGTAGTAGGTTGTCACAATCCAGCGTACCTGTAGGTAAATGTATCAACCCGGTGTGAAATCCCTCAGTCAGTCCCGTTATAAGATAGTTACTGAAATGGCGTGATGGGTGTAGATGTAACAAAGTGGTGAGTAATCTGATGTTCACGCACGTAAGATACAGTTTAGGAAATGCTTTATTTGGGCACATTGTCTTGGAATGGGCCCTGAAACAGTGTGAACATACATGCATTAACCTGAAAGAACTGAAACCACAATTCCCTGCGTTAAAATTATTGCAAACTTGGGATTTGCCTAAAAATACAATATCCCTGCCCAGTTTGTCTTTTAATCCTCTAGTAGGTCTTTGGAAGTTAGAAGCCGGTTGGTTTTGTTCAATTTCAGCCGAATTTGGGCAGAAATTGGTGCTATGCGTTGCCGATGCACACACTGCACAAGCTAGGGGTCTGAGGCCTGCAAAGTGCCTGCAGAATAGCTCTGTGTCCAACTTGTTCCAATTTATGCATAAATTGAATTGAGCCAGAGCCGCAGCCACCTTTGCAGAGAAAGAACGGTGGTAATCGTAAAAAACGGTACCACCGTATTTGTGCCCCAGATCCACCATCTTGTGTATGTATGCATCCAACTCTGCTCTTTTCTCAGGGTAAACTGAGCAGTAGACATCTCTATTAATCCCAAACCCCAGCACGAATTCAAGGATGGGCAATTTCTTATTTAGCCGGGGGTCTCTAGCCCTTAGTACAACAGAAATATCCCGGTATGCAAAGGTCCTGTTCTCGAGGACATCCTGGGAGGCAATGAGCAATGAGACCAGGTTAACATCCTTGCCTTCCAGAATGTCCTTTTTAAGGTGAGATGGGACCATATGCGAGGGATTAATTGATTCTATAGCCGCCATAGATTCAAAGGAATTACCGGGCATAGCATTAGAGAGAGGATGACTGGTGACCGCAGTATTGGTAGTGGACTGATTAGCCCCAGCCTCCAATTTATCCAGCCTGTCACTTATTGTGCCAATGGATGCCATTAGAGACGTCATCATGGCATGAAAAGCAGGTAATTGAGTCCCACTAGGGCCTTCCCCCGGCTCGGAGTTGTCGGTGGTAGTGTTCAGTAATCTAAACAACTCCGCCTTCCTAGCAGTAGCTGGGAAAGGGATGCAGCATCTTCTGAGTTCAGCTGTGAGACGTGGGATGGTCCATGATTTAAGGGATGAAGGGCTATTCACATCTGCACCAGGCACAGTGGTACCAGACCTAGCAGGTGTGCTGGGTAGTGAAAGTTCCTCAGGGATATCAGGAGTTTGTGACATAACTGAAAAATATAAAAATTTGTTTTATCAGTCATATGTTATGAATTAGGGTGGGTACTAGTGTGGCTAGCTAAATACCAAGCGGTGAAACAATTATGCTTTGTGAGCGTGACAGAGGAGTCCCTGCTAGGTGCCAAGCGGCCTGAGAGGAAATTGAGGCCATCGAACGTTGTGGCGGGGTGTTGGCCTCTCGGTGTCAATTAAAGCATAAGAAAGAATGGGAATGACAGGTGAGGCCCTCTCTTTGCAACAGTGCGAGGCGGCTAGCAAATGCCAGGTTTTGTTTTATTCACAACGTGTACATTTAGCTCTGTCCTTAAGGGGTTAACCCCTTCAGCGCCGCGGGAGGAGGCCTTGACAGAAGGGGAAGCTTTAGTGCCAGGAAAACGAGTTTGTTTTCATGGCACTATAGTTTCCCTTTAAGTGAATAGTACCAGGATATAATACAGAAATCCAATCCAAATTTCAAAACATTAAAATAGTGGAACCTGATTTTTAACACCCTGCTCTCAATTTATTTTTAACTGCATTGAAAGAAAGAAAATGTTTCAAACAATTTCGGGTACACATGCTGTACACACCAACACTGTACGATATACGATTTGCTGAAAACATTATATGTCCTGAGTAAGAATTGCATACATAACACCTGGATGCTTTTCTTTACTGCTAAATGTCCCTAATCTCACACAAAATAAAATTTATAATGAACAATACTCTATAAACACTCTTTGCTACTAAACGAGGGTAAAGGAATTGCACTGGATTGGTTGATTCTAGAATTTCTGATTTATTTTAAATATAGAAGGACCTACTGTATTTGGAACATGGATTCTTAAAATCCATTCTACATAATTTTTTTATAGTTACATTTCTACCAGCACAGGTGGATTAAAGGATCACTATAGTGTCAGGAACACAAAGCATTTCTCAATGGAGACGAAATATGCGGAAATATCCGGAAGATAGCCATTAGGGGCTGGATTAACCCCAAATGTAAACATAGCCGTTTCTGCGAAACAGCTATGTTTGCGTCTGAAGGGTTAAAACCTGAGGGACCTGGCACCCAGACCACTTCATTGAGCTGAAGTGGTCTGGGTGAATATAGTGTCCCTTTAATAAAATGCCCATAGCAAGTCACTAACTAATCCATAATTGGTGAATTCTGAATACCACCAACCCTTGCATACTCCAAAAAAAGTCTAAAGGGAGATTACATTTGGCTATTTTTGTCATTGACTTCGGCAAATGATATACACAAAGCTCTATGTATGCTCTTAATATTGTATTCCTACCACTATAGTACCCTCTGTTGCCCCCCTTGCTTGCGCGTGCTCCTCCCCCCCCCCCCACAGTGCCTTAAGGGTTAAAATCCCTTTTGTCACTTACCTGATTCCAGCGCTGATGTCCCTTGGTACTGAGTCATGCTACGTCTCTATTCCTCCTCCCCGACGTTGGGGACCTAATGTGCGGAAAGCGCATCGATCGCATTAGGACTACTCCATAGGAAAGCATTGAATCAATACTTTCCTATTGTGTTTTAGCTGATGATGGATGTCTTCATGCAGAGTGTGAGAAAGTCCAGCATCAGTTAGCCTACCAAAAGTCGACGAATGACCAAGAAGCACCTCTAGTGGCTGTCTTGTAGACAATAATTACAATTGCATGGTTAAACGGACAGGGACACTGCACCCAGACCACTTCAATGAGCTGTGTAATGTCCCTTTAATTGTCAAAAAAGTGAATGTCAATTTTAAAGCCAAAGATTAAAACTAAAAGCATAGATGACCCGAAGAATGTGTCCTTAAATTTAAAATTCACATTAAATTCACTTTGAATTCCAGACAGTTTTTACTTTAGTGAATAGCCATCATTATGAAAACATCAGACTAGAGTGGAACTAACCAGAATCATTTCCATCCCAATTTCAGTTAGATTAAAGATTTTAAAAAACTGGATACAAATTGAAAGGAGAGCAGGGATGGTAATGGTGAATGCCAGTCATATATGGGAATTAGGTGCAGTGGGCAGTGCTAGCATTCCCTTCAGACTATGACCTCTGGTCTATCAGTCTCAAGGCCATAGCTGCACAATGTTACCAAAAAACTCTGGGACTAACAAAGGTTACATAAGGACTATTCCAGCACTATCCCAGCCCGGTGCAGAACCCTTGCTCCCACAGACGTGACTGCATGTGATTTTGAATGGGCTTTATTAAATAACTGTAACTCATCTGGTTTCCCTCATCTGATGTCCTTGGAAGCTATTACTGGTTTATGAAGTTGGAATAACTATATCAAGCAGGAAATAATCTTCTCAATGTGGAAGCAACATTCTTTTAAAACAATCTGCTATATTTTATTGCACAACGTTTATATCAGAGTCTACCATATCAGGTTCTCGGACAATACCGGATACCATGTTACATGCTGGTTCACTGAAAACTCCTAACCAACAAAATGAACGTGACAAACTTAGTCATTTGAAAACATAAAGAATGCATTTTACTAAATGCTAAACATAGATTTAGTGGTTGGAATGTTACTCATCAATGACTGTTTATTTGCAAATTATACTTACAGCTTTGCAATTCAGTTTGGTTGTCATTTTTTTTATATGCAACAAAAAATAGTACATATCATGTCCTGCTGGTAATTGAACTTTGCATTTGGCTTGGTTCCGTCCAAAAGAGATAAAGGCTGTTTTGAATGAGGATAACGGCTGTTTGTACAGAATTCATAAGTGTCCAAAACTTGGATACAACTTAATTCAAGTGATTTTGGATGTTGACATCATTAAAAGAAGGACGACTTGTTTATTGGATGGCTATAGAAGAGTCGGCACAAAGCAATAGGCCCTGTTATCATAATTCAGCTAGCATGCAACGGGCTGTTTAATTTAAATCTGGATATACAGTATATAACAGAAAGAAAACATTTAATATATATTCCTCTCTTAATTATTAATATAAAATAGAGTGATTTAGAAAGTTGTACATATATGTGAACAGTTTGTGAACCTTATGTTTTCTGTCAAAGCAATTTTAAAACAGTTTGACAAAAACTTGGCTCAGTCACATACCTCCCAACACTGTGAGGTTTCAATTCGGATAAGGGTGAGTGGAACTAAAGAGGAGTATCACTGATGCCAACTGAATCACTGGTGGCACTTAAAACTGATTCTTCCGGGGGCGGAGCCAAGCAGCCAAGCACATCGGACGCACATTACATGGGCTCCGTGTGAAACCGAGCAATCTCTACCGAAAAAACACCCACAGAGACCTAAATACAGTGGCAGGCTTACCTATGGGGCGCAAAAGCAAGAAGCTTAAGCCAGATAAGCCCAAAACGAACATGCACATTGGGGAACTCCTGCGACGAGCGCATGGCGCGAGGGGACCCAAGATGGCCGCCGACTATGCAGACTTCACGGATTCCTCGGGTGAATCGCTTCTGGACGGGGAGTCACCCTCCATGCCACATCCCTATCATACCCAGGCTCTACCACAGAGTGCTGACACCCAGCCTGTGACAACGGCCACCCTAAAGGACCTACTAGCAGGCCTCCAGAAAACACTACAGGCCGACATGGCCTCTATGCGCTCTGAATTCCTGGGCCTAGTGGGCCGCATTGAGACTGTGGAAACAACGGCCACGCAACAATCCACACAGATCGCCTCTCTGGGGGAGGAAATACGGCGCCTTCAAAAGCAGCAGACAACCTTTGAACAGAGGTTTGCCCTCATGGAAGATGCACGACGCCGAAAAAACATCAAAATACGAGGGGTCCCGGACGGAATCCCGGCAGGGGAACTACCGCACATGATGCGGAGACTGCTTTGCGCCCTAATGACCCCCAAACAGGCCAAAAATGTCCACATAGATGGGACTTTTCGAATCCCAAAGCCACATCAAGCACCTGAAACCGCCACTGGAGACATAGTGGTACGACTAACCTGCAACAGAGATAAGGCAGCAATAATGGCGGCATTAAAAGGAACATCGCCTTATAGTTTTGAAAATATGTCGCTGACGTTTTACAATGACCTTTCAGGGGACACACTCAAATGGAGACACTCCCTGCGACCCTTCACAACAGCACTCAGAAACGGTGACATTCCGTATAGATGGCGTACCCCTCGAAAACTGCAAATCACACAGGGAAACATCACTCACGAGATCCGAGATATGGATGAAGCAGCTGCCATGCTGGCAACACTGGGTCTCCCGAAGGACTCACTTACCGGGCCTAGCACAAAAGGGGCCACCAAGCCATCGCATGTCTGGGACCCAGCAAGGATCACCCCCTTTATCCCGGCGGACGGACGGGCCACAGAAGCAACCTGAGCAGATTGTTTATATTTTTAATTACTTGTTTTAATTACTTGCTTTATTAGTTAAACCTGTTCTTGTAAATACGTTTAAGTTTCCGATGACTGTATGGCCAACACACCCTAATAGCCACTGACGGGGGCCAATATGGCCCAACAACAGAGCACCCATAATTTCTCCCCCCCCGCCTCTGCACCCCAAGACAATCCCAAACCCGCTCAAGCTACACTCAGAGGCGTAAAACTTTTATGACCCAGCTAACCACCCAGTTATTACCGAAGCACCAACCCAAACAACCGCTCCGGAATTTGCGCAGTCCCCAACCTACACACTACGCTATCCCCTAACGGTGACCTCCTACATGATGTAAGGAGTGTAATGATGCCCACACAGAGGCCACGATTCAGCCGGCATGGGAGACACAGGACCAATCACTTCCATAGACCTGACAGACCACACCACTTAGAGTACGCTAGGGTCTAAGCCCTCATATTCTGCGTAACCCTGTAGAACATTTTTGATAACTAAAGTTATTCACGTTACTTCTGCCACTAAGCAGTAAAATACAAGCCCCAAGTTCCTCAGCCGAGCACAAGCTCTCTGTCCAACATATACGTTGTAACCTCAGCTGTGGATATACAATACTCAGCTATGTTTCCACTTTAATGTTTTATTCGCTTTTTAAAAAAAATTAAAATGTGCAATTCAATCCAGTCACGATACTGTACCTATTGATAAGCCTGTCCTGCTATCGTGGCACTTCAGGCCTGTTTGTACATTCTTATGCACGAAAAAATAAAGAATTTAAAAAAATAAATAAAAAAAAATAAAAAAATAAATGATTCTTCCAAGCAGAAAGAGGTGGTGCTGCCCAAAGAAAGTGTGTGTGAGCCTGGCACGAATACACTCCGGCTGACAGCCCTCTTCTGACACACATCACGGCAGACCATGTACAAGCTGTCATTTTGGAGTTGGGATACATGTACAAATGTATGAAGGTTATTTGAGCAAAAGATTATTTCACCATTTATTCATCGTCACGTTAACACAATCATTCAATATATCTTCAAAAGCATACGCATAATCACTATGTGGGTTTAAGTTAATTTCAGTTCTGAAATCCCACTCAAAAAAGACTAGAATTATGAGTTGGTAGTTCTCTGTGATCAGGTGTAGAGTTAGACTATAACTGGCAAGCTGTAGTAGAGTGTTTGTGGCCTTCAGAATAAGCATGTGAGAAATAACAAATATATGTGTTAATTTAAACATTTTGGCATTTTTTTTTAAAGGTAAATGGTTGTGCACATTTGCACATTTCAGTTTCCTTTTCTTCAGTAACTTTCATCTATTCAATATGCTAGCGAAATCGCAAGCAAATATATAAACAGCCTTGATAAGTTTAAATCTTGTCCTCTCCCTCACATGACAGACTAATATGCAAAGTCAATGTCTGTCATGCAGTGAGTGGACCTGTAGCCATCCTGGTACATCCTCCAGTTATGCATCTATTTATGAAATATAATTAGTTTCATTGAATATACATCATTAATTAAGCTCAACATTTACTCCTCGTGAAGGCCCCATTTTGCAAATACAGTGACTGGGTCCAACCATCATATGATGTTTTTTTTTACTTTATTTTAAATTTTCAGTAATAATATTCTATAATCCCAAATATAATTATAATTCTTAATTCCTTAATTATAAAATTTTAGCTACAAGATGCTTTTACTCAAACTATATCATCAAAATGTAAGGATGGTAGAGATCCTTCATTTCTTCCATTGATTTACTTGAAAATACATCATATTTTACATGATAATTTTTCATCTCCACGTTGTTCCCCTTGTGGCCATTTTTCCTCACCCTCTCACTTTTTCTTTATTTTTGTTTTTTCTTTACATAAAAAGATACCTCAACTTCATATAGCTCTATAACTTTTATTGCTTCAAAAGTTCACATGCTGTAAATATTATACCCTCCTCCCGGCTCTTCATGCATTCTCTCTTTATTCCCCTATTCCAGCCGTTATCAGACCATTTGACTGCAAACGTAGACCTTTCCAAGAAACAATGGTGCATTCCTAGCAGCATGAAAAATTATATACATCTAAAAATAACTTTAGTGGTTTGTTAGACCTATCCTGTATATTCTAGTAAATTAGCCGCATACTAACAATTCCAAGTACAAAGGAGAAGGATAATGTAAACAATGTTCCGCTATTGTATATACTAGGTTACACAACATTTATATGTACAAATAAAGTATTTTCCAATGAGAGTCTCACTGTATGTAGTGATGCGCTTCTTCTGAAAATTATTTATTGTAACGGTGGTACATGGAAATGTAAAGTGCAGGTCTACGTTTTTCAAATTTGTAGACTTTCTCAATAACATTTTCAGTTCATTTTAGGACAGAGATGCCGACTGAATGATTGAGATACATGTAGAGGCAGACATACACTAAATCAGACCTGCCAACATTAGAAGGTATGTGATTGGGAGAGTGAAGAGGTGGGGGCAGTGAGTGGATTTGACCATGATGCAACTGAAGTCACTGATATTATTATTATTAATACAGCGCCAGAAAATTTTGCAGCGCTTTACAGTGGGTGGACTAACAAACAGGTAATCATAACCAGACAAGTTGGATGCACAGGAACAGAGGGGTTGAGGGCCCTGCTCAATGCGCTTACATGCTAGAGGGAGTGGGGTAAAGGGACACAAAAGGTAACGGTAGGAATAGAGAAGTAGATTTCTAGAATATTCACTGAAGAGTTAGTGTGTATTTTACTGACAGTTGCAGGAGAGGAATCAATTGGGTGCGATTACCAGTTTAATTGATATGCTTTCGTGAAGAAGTGAGTTTTTAATGATTTTTGAAGGATTGGAGACTGGGTGAGTGTCAAATGGAGAAGGGAAGAGAGTTCCACATGAACGGTCTTGAAGGTGAGCATCAGAAGTTGGAGTATGAACAGAGGATAGACGTAGGTCTTCGGCAGAGCGTAGGGGCCTAGACGGGACATACTTGTATATTAGGGAGGATAGGTAGAGATTTGAAAGCAAGAAACAGAATTTTAAACTGTGAGAAATATATCTTACAGGAAGCCAATGCAGGGACTGGCAGAGCGGTGAGGCGTGGGAGGTGAGGGTGGACATGAAGATTATCCTCGCCTCTGCATTCATTACAGACTGTAACAGGGCAAGTTGGGAGCACGTAAGACCAAATGCACAAGAACAACAGATTGTAGAGTAGCCAACCATGACTGCCCACACGTTTTGTTACGCAGAACTCACATTTGACCTTAAACATTGTGTAATTCATCCCAAATAATGCTTGAATTTGTTTACACTTGTGGTTTCATTGTAAGACTCTGTCTGTGACGCAATTGGTTAGCGCGTTCGGCTGTTAATTGAAAGGTTGGTGGTTCAAGCCCACACAGGGACGAGAGTTTACTATGTACAAGCTGACATGGGAACAGTAGTTTTTTTTATGAGAGGGTAGTGCATGCATGGAATAGCCTTCCAGCTGAAGTGGTAGAGGTTAACACAGTAAAGGAGTTTAATCATGCGTGGGATATGCATAAGGCTATCCTAACTATAAGATAAGGCCAGGGACTAATGAAAGTATTTAGAAAATTGGGCAGACTAGATGGGCCGAATGGTTCTTATCTGCCGTCACATTCTATGTTTCTATATGACCCAGACTTCCTCACAATGTGTGACTGAGTAACTCTGTCAGGTAATCAGGAGGAAGGTTTCCATATTGATTTACTCGACATGGGTGCAATATTGGTCACTGCTATTTTGGGAATGGACAGTTTGAATGTCCCCCCTCTCCCCCCTCTATATAACACTGTACAACAGTTTTAATGAAATGGCCAGGATTCTTCCTGCATTTCTTAAGTGTACATATTGACAATAGGTAAACTCTAGATTAAAACACAAAATGCCCTTTGCACATAGTTTGATAGCATTATCACACAAGAAACAGCTGTGTGTTAGGCTTACAAAGCTTGCCTACGAAATAGGACCTTGTCCTCATGTTTACAGTGTTCTGCCAAAAGTCAATAGTCTATCAATAATCCAGCTCATGGAAACTTCAGAATCCACATTTTATTGAACTAGTATTGCATCAGTTTTTGCTTGGGACACATTTAAATTAAGGAGTGGGTTGGTTTTACAATCATTAACTCAAACTGAGAAAAAGACAAAAACTTTATTTTCAAACATTACAATAAAGGAACACTATAGTCACCTAAATTACTTTAGCTAAATAAAGCAGTTTTAGTGTATAGATCATTCCCCTGCAATTTCACTGCTCAATTCACTGTCATTTAGGCGTTAAATAACTTTATTTCTGTTTATGCAGCCCTAGCCACACATCCCCTGGCTATGATTGACAGAGCCTGCATGAAAAAAAAAAAAAAACCAGCACCACCACTGGACCCCAGGGAATCCCTCCAGCACTAAAAAAGGTTAAGGATCAATTTTCGCACAGGGGCCCCATGGGTCATGTGTACGCCACTGCCTTAAATAATTGTATCTCAATCTCTAAATTGAACTTTAATCACATACAGGAGGCTCTTGCAGGGTCTAGTAAGCTATTAACATAGCAGGGGATAGGAAAATCTTAATTAAACAGAACTTGCAATAAAGAAAGCCTAAATAGGGCTCTCTTTACAGGAAGTGTTTATGGAAGGCTGTGCAAGTCACATGCAGGGAGGTGTGACTAGGGTTCATAAACAAAGGGATTTAACTCCTAAATGGCAGAGGATTGAGCAGTGAGGCTGCAGGGGCATGTTCTATACACCAAAACTGCTTCATTAAGCTAAAGTTGTTCAGGTGACTATAGTGTCCCTATAAGATATTGGCATTTTGTTCATCTCATCTTGTAAAATTAATGGTTTAACTTTGCCAGACAGGCATCCATACCGGAGAATGGATAGGGTGCACTGTGGCTTTAATAATAAACTCTTTTTTTTTCAAAATTTTGTAATTTAGACTAATTCACACAGACTTGTATACAAACATATATATACGTAAACACAAAAATCATTAACAACGTGATTGACATCTGTTATTATTTTTGTGTTGCACACATTCTCTTTGAGTTTCTAACAAAATGAACACAAGTTACATTTTATCAGTCTAATCTTGGCATTCCCATGACAAATTTTTGTTTTCAGGCCAAAGCTCAACTCCCACACAGGTGGTAAGATAAGGTACTGGAGCTTGGAAAAGTAAGTGAATCTCCCCCGTATTGTGATCTGCCACTACTATATTCCTGCATTTAAAATCCTTGGTAATTTCATATATTTATCAATTTTACTCAGTAAGGTGAAGCAAGTAGTGGAGATTATGATAGTACATACTACAGACATTGGTATTCAAAGCAAACCGCTTTCGGTTTCACTACACATTCCCTAGAGTTTAGTAACTCCGAATGTAAAATAGACAAGAAATGGTTAAATTTCTAGGGAAACAAATACATAACTAATGAACACAAAGGTCTCAGAAAAGTGCCTGAAAAAAAATGTATCTCAATAAAAAGCCCCAAGAGTTGTACACTATAATTTATGCTACAAAAATACAAAAGACCACTGGAACCTTAACCTGTAGCAGCTGCACTGCAGGAGAGGATACTTGTATCTAGCAGAGAGGATAAACAAAGAATAAAAGCAACACTTTCTAAATGAGAGCCATTATTTGCACAGGGATCATGTTTCGTATCCGTGCACACAGACTGCCCATGGCAATTATCTTTTACAGCAGCAACCTGTCTGCTCACTTTCAGCAGCCCTACTGGATGTCACAAGATTCTAATGGGGGCAATTCAAGAAAGAGAGGAGAAGATAGAATAGATACGCAACATATTACGCATGACTCCGTGGGTGAAAGAAAATGAGGTTGTACAAGAGAGAGATGGTAGGAAAGCAAAGCTGTGGCAGGGAGTGTAAAGAGAAAATGTAAAAAGTAAAGGTTTTGGGTGGGGAAGGTGTGGCATGATACAAATATTTGGTGATGTCAGATAAGCATCTTGTCCATCGATATAACACGCACAAGCTCCCTACATGCTTTTCTTTTATTTATATTTTCATGATCACTCATTGTCACAGGAAATATTTGGCGTCCGTAACAAATGAGCATTTTATTTTTTTAAGTTTGAAAAACTTTTTCCCCCCCCGCAATTATAGATTTATAATTCTAAGAAATTTAAAATCATACAGTGTACAATAAGTTCAATTCAACAGTAGTTGCATGTTGTTTTTAGAAAAACAAACTCCTGCATTACAATCATGTTCTTTTGTCCACATAGCAAAATGATTTAAACTGAATACTACATGTTACAGTGATGCAAAATGTAATCCTTCAATGTCAAAGAGGTTGTTCAATAACTCTTTTAATGAACAGTAAAGCACTCAAAAGGTGTAATAACCCTAATATTAAACATAATTAAAAAAAATAAAAAAAATGGCAGAATGTCCAAGCTGGGTGAAGGCTAAGGGCAGTGGAAAAAATTGATAAAACAGTCTTTATTAATGGGACTATATGACACAAATATTAAACAAATAAATAAAAACTGTACATGCTGCACGTCCTTTATGGGCTTTCAGTCCGTTTGACTGCTTACCGACTGACCTGGACAAGACCAGTATTGATTAGTATGACATGAGAGAAGAGTCTTTTTACTCCATAAATTAAGCCCACCCCATATCTCAGCGAATAGTAGTTCTCTAGATTCGGAATGGCTCGTATTTGCATTAACAAACGAAACAAGGATGGGCGCTGTAACGGAGTTCCCTGTACCCCTGGCTGGGTACCTCCACCAAAGACCGCTTTCTAGCTGGAACAGGGTACAAACCGCTGCACTTCAGCCCACAGTCGCCGTGGCTTGACTGGGGTTCCTGGAGCCGAATGGGGAACTTGCTCTATCCACCCCCAGGTACTGGACAACACTTAGTGCTGGGAGCTCAAGTCCTTACAAGTATTTTCTCTGTTGAAATCTCCACATTGGAACAGTGATTAGCCCTTTCCCCGACCAGTAACCAGACGACACATAGTTCTGGGAGTACAAGCTGGAATATGTTTATTCACATCCACAACTGGCCTCATATGCAGGTCCCCATGAAAGGGGCACTACCCCCTAGACCTGAGAGTAGACTACAGTAAAAACATACACACGATTACATTGGCTCTCAGGTGCAGGACACTCCCATACAAAACAAGATAATCCTTCCCATCCTGGAACTGGAACATATATTAGGACCTTTTTTTCCTCTCTTTTTGAATCCCTCTCTGGACCCTGTAGGGACATATGATTTCATGAGCCATTAGAAGTTCCCAGTTGAGGGTTAGGGGACCTTGAGAGACCTGTGTCCAAGATTAAAGAATGGTTATTATTGATTCTCACTTAGTATGTGCTATTTGTTTGATATTTGTGTTACATAGTCCCATTAATAAAGACTATTGTATCTACTTTTTTCACTTCGTTTTCTGATTGAAAAGGGGTCCTTCACGTACTGAGTACTAGTGTAACTTTAACATTTTGACCTACTGTTTGGTGTTTTTATTCACTACTTTCAGCTAACTAAACCGTATATAGGTACCAAATAAAGGTTTCTAACATAATATAAAAAAACAAACAGAATAAAATTATGCTAACTGTTGTCAAAATTTTATCACTAATCTGATTGTTTAACTACAATATTAATGTCATGACATTGTTTAAAAAATAAGATAAGAAAATATAAAATGTTATCCACTGTTTTCATTGACTGCTCCATAGACACAGGAAGATCATCCGTGACAGTTTCAGATTTTTCATGGCTATATGGTTACAAACTGTAGTACATTCTATTGGGATCTATGCCAAATTCTCAACTTGACAGCAGAGATGAACTCTAGTGTAAGATCAGCTGTATCAATACAACTGGTGGGAATGCAGTCCATCATGTTCAAATCTGGCAAACAGCAGTGTTTATACAGCTAGGATAAATAGCCAGATAAATGTATTCCAATTTAAAATTAACAAGTATAATCTAGGGATGTATACTTAATTTGTCCTGAATAAGATTTTCTGGGTATTACATAAAAACTCAAATGTAGTGTTGGCCTTCCTCAGCTCAAATCCAAAAATTGGGATCCTAAGTGTCTACATTTAAACTGGGGTGGTCATTTATGACTTTCAAAATGACCGGAAAATATATTGCAGTGGAATTTCACTGCAATTTTAAAGCAGTTCAATATATAATTTTTTTTTACATTATTTGTATTTACATAGCACGAACATAGTCTACAATCATTTACAATTACACTGATCCGCCACAACATTACAACAATCTGCCTAATATCGTGTAGGTCCCCCTCATGCTTCCAAAACAGCTCTGCTGCATCAAGGTATGGACTCCACAAGACCTCCGAAAGTGTCCTGTGCTATCTAGAACCAAGACATTAGCAGCAGTTCCTTTAAGTCCTGCAAGTTGTGAGGTGGGACTTCCATGGATCGTATATGTTGTTCCAGCACATACTACATATGCTCAACTACATTGAAATCTGGGGAATTTGGAGGCCAAGGCAACTCCTTGAACTCTTTGTCATTTTCCTCAAACCAACTGAACATGTTTTGCAGTATAGCAGGGTGCATTATCCTGTAGCCATGTGTATGTGGTCTGTAACAATCTCTAGGTAGTTTGTACATGTCAAAGTAACATCCGCCTGAATGCCAGGACCCACAGCTTCCCACAAGAACACTGTCCAAAGCATAACCTTGCTTCTGCTGGACTTCCTTCTTCCCATAGTGCAGCCTGCTGCTGTCCCTCACCAGGTAAAAGACACATGCACACGGCCATCCACCTGATCAAAAAAAAAAAAATCTGATTGATCAGACCAAGCAACCTTCTTCCACTGCACTATTGACACTCACATGCCCACTTAAAGGACCACCAAAGTCACCCAGATAACACCAACTCAATGCACTGGGTGCAGTGGTCCTGTTTACTTAACCCTTCAAGGTAAAACACTGCTATTTTGCATAAAGGGAAATTTTACCTTAAAGGGCTCAACATGCCTTTAGTTGCTGACATACTGACAGCCAATAGACGTACTCCACTGCACTGACTAAATAAAAATTAGTCACATCACGCAGCAGTTCATGTCTCTCAGAGCTGGATCAGGCTCCACCTCCTGCAACATCACATAAATGGCGTAATCAATGCTTTATTATGGGTATTTTTATGAGACTGGACGTCCTCATGCAAACCGTCGTTTCACAGAGTTAAACTCTGTGTTAATCAAAGACACGCCTCTAGAGGCTGTTTAATAGACAGCTACTAAAGGCAGTCTTAACCCTGAAATACAAATGTAATTTCTCTAAAACTGCAATGTTTTAGATTGCAGGGTTAAGAGGACAGATTTACTGCACCCAGACCTCTTCATTGAGTGTTGTTGGCTTGAAGATTTGCATTGCTAGTTATTTTAATGCTCAGCTTAAAGATCTAAAAAAAAAAAAAAAAAAATAAGAAACAACTGACTAGCTAAATAAGGATATCACAATTGTGGAAAAGAAAGCAAATTCTTTTGGTACAGCTATCTTTGTTCTAACATAGATAGTAAAACTGTCCTGTTATGTGCCCTTTTGGATTTGTGAATCACTCCAGACAATGCAGCAAGTATAGCGAGAAGATAAATGTAAATCTGAATGAAGCTGTAAAAGGCAGCTCTTGTTAAATTTCCCGAGACATCATCTCATCAGTACGTTTTTTTGGATGGAGTTACAGAAGAGAATTGTACACTACGATTCCATTCAGCAGCAATGTTGACGACAAACCCTTTTCAATGTATCAAACAGAGGTTTGCTGAAAGGGGAAGCCAAGGGAATTTCATGGATGTTAAAGAATGCCGCTGCAAACACACATGGTTGGGAACCACTGTCTGTTTAAATCATTCTCCTCTTTTAAAGAGAAAACGGAATCCAAGCAGTTTCCAAAAGGAATCTAGGCATTCTGACCACATTGAAATCAACACAGAAATAGCATTGTTCGGACCTATATTGAGGACCACTGGACCCGAAGCCATTGGACACATGACAAAGAGAATATTTATAACAAGTTATTTCTAATGATTTACATGTTGAAAATGTATGCCATTCCCTTTGATAAACATGGAAAACACAAGCATGTCAAAGTGGATCTGTCATTGTTATATTAAAGGGGAACCGTCACTTTTCTGGAATTTACACCAATCAAATATAACTTGCATGAAACATTTTTTTTCTAATGCTGCTACATTCCCTGTTTATAGTAAAGATTTAGCAAATTACATCATAATCCGTTTCAGACACAGAAAAGTCAGGGCAAACATTGCAATTGAAAAGGAGAAGAATAAAGAGGTGTGGATTTCTAAATTAAATTTTTCACACTTCAAAATTACATATTTGTTAAATTTAGGAACAAGTAAATATAACATTAAAAATCATGAGCAGTGGCAGTTCCCCTTTAACTATTAAAAATATGAACTCGTTTCCATTTAAGTGATGTAATGCAGCATTTTGCGTAAAGGAACACTATCGTGTAAGAAACACAAAAATGTATTCCTAACACTATAGTGTCTCTCTGCCCCCCCCCCCCCTTCCTCGCACTCAGAAAATAAAGAGATGGAAACCCTTTTTACACTTAACTGATTATAGCGCTGAGGTCCATTGACGCTGGGTCATGCTCTTCCTCTTACATCAGTTGATGGGGGGAATATAATGTGCATGCCGGGCATGCCCCACGCACGCACTTGCCTTCCCCATAGGAAAGCATTGACTTAATGCTTTTCTATGGGGGATTTGAAGAAGCTGGCATTCCTCGTGTAAAGTGTGAGGACGTCAAGCGTCATTTCAAGGAGTCAAACTCTTTGAAACTGGAGGAAACGCCTCTAGTGGCTGTCTGGTAAACAGCTCCTTGAAGCAGTCTTAACCCTGCAAAGTTTGCAGCTGCAGGGCTAAACTGACAAGGACACTGCATTCAGACCACTTCAATGAGATTAAGTGTTCTGTCCCTTTAAGTAAAACTTAATGGATAGCAAATAAGAACATTGCACTGATCGGTATAAGATTTTCAGCCGATAGTTACCTATAACTCCCCTACATCAGCGTTTTGTAGTGTAAGCAGACTGATTTAATATATAAAGCATCCACTCCATGAGTGCTGTAACATCTGATTATTTCAGCATGTATTTAGAGCAAACCTTTAAACTCTTCTGCTGAATCCCAGCTCTAAGATTGTCCTGGTGTAAAAGAACATATGCACCAGCTTCCACCACAAGAAGCCCTTTCATAATGTCTCACATTTTATATGCAGCAGAGATTGTGACAGATGTTAGTAAAAACATGCCTAAGACATTCCAGGGGTGACAGGGTCAGAGACACAATTCTGTCTCAGTGCAAAAAAAAAAAAAAAAAGCATTTATTTAATGGAACACTATAGGGTCAGGAATATGAATGTGTATTCCTGACCCTATAATGTTAAAAACATGTATTATGTGGCTGGCCCCATCTTGCCCCCCTTAAAAAGGGTAAAAACTTACCTTTTTTCCAGCGCTGGGTGGGTTCACCAGCGATGGCTCTGCCTCATCTCTGCCTCCTTAGCTCAGATTATCAAAATTTATGATCTCAGCCAATCCAATGCTTTCCCATAGGAAAGCATTGGGAGGCTAATGTGCATTTGTGTTAATACGCTGTGCTGCTCCAATCACCATCTCCTCGTAGAGATGCATTGAATCAATGCATCTCTGTTGGGAGCATTCAGTGTCTCCATGCAGAGTATGGAGATGCTGAATGTCTGTGCTGCACACTGTGCAGCACTGACCCAGGAAGCACCTCTAGTGGCCATCTGAATGACTGCCACTAGAAGTGTTACTAGGCAGTTGTGTAAACACTGCAAGTATATTAATGCAATCTTTACAGTAATATACTGGCAGTGACATACTCTACACACTATAACAACTACATTAAGTTGTTCTGGTGACTATAGTGTCCCTTTAATATTGTTGTATAAGCTTTCCAAATTATGTAATACTTATGCACTCTTAAAAAATTTTAATATCATGAAATGTATGTTAATTTTCTAATATTTTGATATTTTGGATATATTAATATATTTTTTTCAATATGCTGAATAATCATTTTAAGATGAATATTCTGTACTCAGGTTTTTACGTGCACTTTAAAATCTGAATTTGAAAAAACAATGTAAATCCCCTGGTACAAGTTTGGCACTTTTGGTTGGAGGCATATTAGACTGTTTGACAAACAGAATGACATCATTTCACTAACACAAAACACATAACCAAAGACCACAATGTATGTATAGTAAAGAACTTTACAAAAAATAGAGAATCTAGCAAATACCCATTGCCTTGTTGGAAAGCAAACCGCAAGAAGTATAAGGAAAGGAATTTAGGCTATAAACATTTTGATATGAATTATACTACATTGCGTAGATGGGATACGTCCTAAGCAAATATCATCAGACTATGCACTGCTAAAAAGGAATTCTCCTGAAAAATGCATAGAGTATTAAAGACCTTTTTAATAAAATAAAAAAATAAAAAATTCAGAGCAGAAATTAAGAAACCATTTTTAAATGTTTATTTAGCCTTTTGGGGTCTCTGTATATTTTGCAAAGACTCCTGATGGTAACTTTGCTGCTTGGGGTGCAGCTAGGGTGACGCTTCCATATTCTTTATCTCCTAGTGTTTCATCTGCAAGGAGCCCGTTTCAGTTCTGTACTCTTGTGCATGCGCAAAAGTACAACACTAATGTTTATGGAGAATCCCATGAGACCACAGAAGCCTCCATGGACATTATCTCATGACGAGCAAGACAATCCCCGATTCCCACAGCTGTAGCTAGCAATGACTTAACAGTGGTAGCTCTGTCTTCTGTCAAAGCAGAGACTTTCAACAAGAGAAAGTAGTCCTTATTTTATCTTTTTGTTATCTTTTGACTGTGTTGGAATTTTGACACAAAATTCCAACACCATTTTTTATAACTTTAGACTTTATCTTCATGGAATGCTCTTTTTTTGTTTCTGTTGGTAGAACGGCTTTAATAGGTACTCTGTATATTCACAGACTTTTACTTTGAGCATACAACTTTTCTCTACGATAAGTCACTTTCATCACGACTATTGGTTTTTGTTATCAGTGTCTCTCACAATGGCCATAGGTTTTTGCCATCAAGCATACATGACATGAGCATAAAACTTTATAGTTTCTTTATGATCAGTCACTTTCACAAGGACTGTTGGTTTTGTAATCCGCGTCTCTCACAACGGCTACAGGTTTTTGTCATCAGTACAGCAAGCTCTAGTTTCTGCAGAAAACATTCAGCAGCTATGGCCTTCACTAAGTTATTGGAGCGTGGTCTACTCATGTCTACCTAGACCATGCCTGCTATAATATATACCAGCAGTTACTGTATTTCATAAAATATTTTGTATCATATTCTAGCCAGCTGCCACTTTACGAGGTTGCTCGTACTTGTAAACCTTATCAGTCAATCATGAAGAAGCAAGTCAATGCATAAAAACATGCAAGCATGGGCAAGATATTCAAATGTTGGACAAACTGAACATCAGAATGCAAAGTGACCATATAATGATTATTGGTGCCAGCAAAGTGACTAGTGTATTTTGGAGACTACTGTCCTCCTGAGATTGTCATTTCTGCAGTTTTTAGGGTTTACAGTGTGACAATCCTCGAGTGAAAATAGCTTGTTAATAAGAGAGGTCCAAGGAGAAGGGCCAGACTGGTTCAAGTTGAAAGGTACATAACATTAATTAAAAGGAACAAACATTTACGTATGATTTGCCAAAGAGCATTTATAAAGCCACATATGCAACCTTGAAGTGGAGTTGCTAAAGCAGCAGTAGAGCTCGCCAGGTTCCTCTAAAGTCAGCTAACAGGAAATTGGGGCTACAATGGGGACAGGTACACCACAACTGCACGGTAGAAAATTGGAAAATGCTGTCCATCTGTACTGCAGAATATCAGTTTTGCTTTGATGCACATATACAAAGGCCAGAAGTTTGCAAAAACAATATAAGTGCATGGATCTACACTCCAGTGGAATCTACATTCACTATATCTCAATCCAATAATGTACCTTTTGTGGAAGGGAAGATTCACAATAAAATGTGCAGCTGATAAACCTGTAGTAACCGTGTGATCTTATTTTTGAGCAGAAATTTTTCAGCATCTTACTGAATCCAAACCAGAAAGAATAATGTCTGTTCAGTGGGCAACGTGAGTCGTACCCAGTATTAAAAGGGGTTCCTAATAAAGGCCTTAATTTAAAGGAACACTATAGTCACCTAAATTACTTTAGCTATATAAAGCAGTTTTAGTGTATAGATCATTCCCCTGCAATTTCACTGCTGAATTCACTGTCATTTAGGAGTTAAATCACTTTGTTTCTGTTTATGTAGCCCTAGCAACACCTCCCTTGGCTATGATTGACAGAGCCTGCATGAAAAAAAAAAAACTAGTTTCACTTTCAAACAGATGTAATTTACCTTAAATATTTGTATCTCAATCTCTAAATTGAACTTTAATCACATACAGGAGGCTCCTACAGGGTCCAGCAAGCTATTAATATAGCAGGGGATAAGAAAATCTTAATTAAACAGAACTTGCAACAAAGAAAGCCTAAATAGGGCTCTCTTTACAGGAAGTGTTTATGGAAGGCTGTGCAAGTCACATGCAGGGAGGTGTGACTAGGGTTCATAAACAAAGGGATTTAACTCCTAAATGGCAGAGGATTGAGCAGTGAGGCTGCAGGGGCATGTTCTATACACCAAAACTGCTTCATTAAGCTAAAGTTGTTCAGGTGACTATAATGTCCCTTTAATATTGTTGAATAGGCTTTCCAAATGATTTGTTCAACAGATTAAAATATCAAAGCAAACACCATATATAAATATATAGATAACAAAATATTAGAAAATTAACATATTTTCATAATATTTAATCAGTTTAAAGGTTTATCCAAAAATATTAAATAATTTAGAAAACAATCCAAAATGGTCACAAATATGCTTATTCACTAAAGTGAGAAGTGCCAGGAATTAGGAGTGAATTTTAAAATTTAGGACAAAATATCCAAATTAGTGAAAGTTACCTAAGCCAATTCTGTTTATGGTTTGGCTATTTTGACCATTAATTTTAAATTCCTTTTGAATTCATGACAATTTGTGAATTCCCTAATTTTAGTGGTTAACTGTAAGTGTAAAAAAAATAAGTGTGTGCTTGTATATTGTCTACTCCACATTTGCATTGTCATAAATCATTTACATAAATATAACTACAGAAGACAAAGAAAAAATATAATAAAACTACCATTCTTTACTTAAGTCTGTAAATTCTTATCAGATTTGTGTTTACATATTCATTTTTTAGACAAAACCGTTGGTGTGCTAAAGAGTGGATTATGGGGAGTTGACAATCAATCTATGAAATGTTGGGAAATAAATAAAAAAAATCTTTACTTTGCCTGAGTTCTAAAACTCAGTCGTTTTGGTTTACGTTGTACAAAATTGTTGGCAGCCCAGCAGTACTCACAGTTTAGTAAATCAAATGCTAAATATATGCTATGTACTCTGAAATCCTTACTTTTTGCTTGCCTCACACACATCAGTAATGTTGGAGAAGAGATGATGGTTTTCCGTTTTAGTCATTGTGGAAGACAGTTGCTTGGAATTCTTAAACATCCGGATTAAAATTTCCAGGCTGAGCAGATACGAATGCTCAGAAGATAAGACTTCAAACATTGCCTGTGAGAAAGTATTAAAGCACGTTTTCATTAAACTCTAGTAATACTCAATTTCTCATTTAACAAAAAAAGAGATGAGAATTGTAGTATACTCAAGGAATCACCAATAAATATTGAAATTCTGATCCTGGAATTGGCATACAAGCCAATTCCTTCCTGATAGAAACATAGAAACATGGTTTTAAATTTCCCACAATTGTTTACATTTCTTGTTCATATAATCTTTTGTAGTGGCAATTGGTTTTAAATTGTTACTTATTTATGAACACTTAACTGGCTATAACTGTCTCAATATTTGTTTAACTTGGTAATGTTCTGGGAGGCATGTTATCTTACAGAAATGGTGGATTGCACTGTCTTAATGTAGCATGTAGTGCACGAAAATTCTCTATTTACAATGAATAAAAGAAGTTGCCTTAGATTTGTTCACAACAGGCCAACCATGAAATGGCCTACAGTGTTGAACGGTAAACTTGATGTTTACTTTCCACTCGGTCTTTCACCATCTGTATAATTATACTCAATTTCCTTTAGACTATAAATCCCATTTGATCAAATGCTCAGGTTCTCAGTTGTCTATATTATCCATCATATATTTGTCTGTTTTGGATCTACATTGTACAGAGATGCATAATATTTTCTTACTTACAAAAACAAAATTACAACAGTAAAATGCACGAAGGTGTGTTAATTAGGCATGTGCATGGGAAAAATTTTCAGTTCGGCATTCCGAAATTCGGCACTTCGGCAATTTGGAACTTCGGTAACTTCGGAATTTCTGAACTTCTCTTGCAGCCGCTTGGTAGATAACTCCCTAATTCCCACGGTATTAGGGAATTATCTACCAAAAGGATGAAAGACCTTAATTGGTCTTTCAGCCAAATTTACTAATACTAAGTAAAGATTACTTAGTATTAGTAAATTATGTCCCTACTCGCTATACTGCGAGTAGGGGCATGGCTATTAAACAGTGAGCAGCCTGTGGCGGGTGGGGGCCCTAAAGTAAAATAATGGGGGGACCTATTGTCCTCCCCCCAGGCTCACACCCCTGGGATGGGGGCCCTAAATTAGATTAAGGGGCAGACCTAATGTCCTCCCCCCTGGCCCCCCCCCTTAGCAGTGGGTGGGGGCCCTAAATTAGAATTAGGGTGGGACCTAATGTCCTCCGCCCTGGCCCCCACCCCTGAGCAGTGGGTGGGGGCCCTAAATACTAATTAGGGGGGGACCTAATGTCCTCCCCCTGGCCCCACCCCTGAGCGGTGGGTGGGGGCCCTAAATTAGAATGAGGGGGGAGGACCTAATGTCCTCCCCCCTGGCTCCCACCCCTGAGTGGTGGGTGGGGGCCCTAAATACTAATTGGGGGGGGACCTAATGTCCTCCCCTCTGGCCCCCACCCCTGAGCGGTGGGTGGGGGCCCTAAATTAGAATGAGGAGGGGGACCTAATGTCCTCCCCTCTGGCCCCCACCCCTGAATGGTGGGTGGGGGCCCTAAATACTAATGGGGGGGGACCTAATGTTCTCCCCCCTGGCCCCCACCCCTGAGCGGTGGGTGAGGACCCTAAATTAGAATGAGGGGGGAGGACCTAATGTCCTCCCCACTGGCCCCCACCCCTGAGCTTTGGGTGGGGGCCCTAAATACTAATTGGGGGGACCTAATGTCCTCTCCCCTGGCCCCCACCCCTGAGCGGTGGGTGGGGGACCTAAATTAGAATGAGGGGGGAGGACCTAATGTCCTGGCCCCCACCCCTGAGCGGTGGGTGTGGGCCCTAAATACTAATTGGGGGGGGACCTAATGTCCTCCCCTCTGGCCCCCACCCCTGAGCGGTGGGTGGGGGCCCTAAATTAGAATGAGGGGGAGGACCTAATGTCCTCCCCCCTGGCTCCCACCCCTGAGTGGTGGGTGGGGGCCCAAAATACTAATTGGGGGGGACCTAATGTTCTCCCCCCTGGCCCCCACCCCTGAGCGGTGGGTGGGGGCCTTAAATTAGAATGAGGGGGGAGGACCTAATGTCCTCCCCTCTGGCCCCCACCCCTGAGCGGTGGGTGGGGGCCCTAAATACAAATGCTCAGAAGATATGACTTCAAACATTGCCTGTGAGAAAGTATGCCTGAGCGGTGGGTGGGGGCCCTAAATACTAATTGGGGGGGACCTAATGTCCTCCCCCCTGGCCCCCACCCCTAAACGGTGGGTGGGAGCCCTAAATTAGAATGAGGGGGGACCTAATGTCCTCCCCCCTTGCCCCCACCCCTGAGCGGTGGGTGGGGGCCCTAAATACTAATTGGGGGGGACCTAATGTCCTCCCCACTGGCCCCCACCCCTGAGCGTGGGTGGGGGTCCTAAATACTAATTGGGGGGGACCTAATGTCCTCCCCCCTGAGCGGTGGGTGGGGGCCCTAAATTAGAATGAGGGGGGGGACCTAATGTCCTCCCCCGGGCCCCCCCCTGAACGGTGGGTGGGGGCCCTAAATACTAATTAGGGGGGGACCTAATGTCCTCCCCACTGGCCCCCACCCCTGAGGACACTCAGGGTGGTGGCCAGGGGGGGAGGACATTAGGTCCCCCCCCATTACTTTACTTTAGGGCCCCCACCCACTGCTCATGGGTGGGGGCCGGGGGAGGACAATAGGTCCCCCCTTCAGGTTAGGAGGAGGAGGGGACGCTTTTTTTTTTTTTTTTAAAGTAATCTTTACTTAGTATTAGTAAATTTGGCTGAAAGACCAATTTAAGTCTTTCAGCCTTTTAGTAGATAGCTCCCTAATACCGTGGGAATTAGGGAGTTATCTACTTATTCATTCCTGTCATTACATTGATAGGCTAAGTAACTTACATTTTATATGAATGTATGTTACTTGATTGTTGTAAGTGTTGCAAATGCTTACAGCTGAATCCTGGCTATGTTTGTATACTTTTTATTTAAACTTGTATACAGTGTAACATTCTTCATTCTTCCACTGGTTAAGTGTATTAATACTTAGGCAAAACTGTGCTTCGGAACTTCGGAACCTCGGCAATTCGGCACTTCGGCTATTTAGACATTCGTAAGTACCCGAATGTCCGAATTGCCCGAAATTCGTCCGAATACATATTCAGCCCGAAACAAATTGCACATGTCTAGTGTTAATCATCTTTCAGAGGCTGTACAGATGTCTAAACAGCAACTAGATGCTACTTGCAAAAACAATATTCAATGATTTACTTTTTCAACTGTAGGGTTCCAATTTTGGGCGCCTGTTCTAAAGAAAGATATCATGGCACTAGAAAAAGTGCAGAGACGAGCTACAAAATTGATAAAAGGAATGGAGCTAGTTATGAAGAAAGGTTAAAACATTTAAAACTCTTTAGTTTGGAAAAACGGCGCCTGAGAGGGGATATGATAACATTATACAAATATATTTGGGGCCAGTACAAACCTTTATCTGGAAATCTATTCATAAACAGGGCTCTACATGGGACACAAGGTCACATATTTAGGCTGGAAGAAAGAAGATTTCTTCTAAGGCAAAGAAAATGTTTTTTTACAGTAAGAGCAATAAGGATATGGAATTCTCTGCCTGAAGAGGTGGTTTTGTCAGAGTCATTACAGATGTTTAAACTGCAATTGGATAAATACTTGCAAAAACATAACATACAGGGATATAATTTCTAATTAGTGGGGTAATAGCTGCTTGATCCAAGGAGACATCTGACTGCTATTTTGGGGTCAAGAAGGAATTTTTTCCTAGTTTGTTGCAAAATTGGTGCTTCAGACTGTTTTTTTTTGCCTTCTTTTGGATCAACAGCAAAAACATATGTGAGGAAGGCTGAACTTGATAGACACAAGTCTCTTTTCAGCTATGTAACTATGTAATATATTCTTGATCCAATGATAACACTAACTGCCATTCTGTGGTCAAGAAGGAATTCTTTCCCCCTAGTTTGTTGCAAAAGTGGAAGTGCTTCAAACAGGGTGTTTTTTACCTTCTTTTGGATCAACAGCAAAAAACAGATGTGAGGAAGGCTGAACTTGATGGACACATGTCTTTTCAACCTATGTAACTATCTATTTATTTTATATAACTTTAGCAATCAAAAACAGTTTATCTGTATCATATCACATCATGGATTGCCCACAGCATAGCAGAGTTTGGTGATGTGCACATATTTTAACTAAATATAATTTAAAGCCTCCCCATTTGAAGACTGGGCTTCAAATAATCCAAATCTACTCCAGATGAGACAGTGTTATGTAGTGACACGTTTGACACCTGCTGCCAGTATGACCCTAACCCTTAATGAAATATGCTGCTTTTAGGGTGGTACTACCCAGTTATGTCAGTATTCCCCATTTTCTCCATCCGTGGACACCACCTTCGTGTCTCTATAGCTGGAGCTTTGAGAAAACAGTTTTATTGGATGTCACGTATGGGATGGTCATACAGAACGCAAAATAATTCAGTCCATAGGTCAACTTTGGAACTTTAAAAAAACACATCAGACATCATTTAACTGGATAAATACCTCTTGTCTTTTTCTTTCCTCCTGTGTGATGCTCTGTGACAGTCCATTCTTCCTGACCTTGAAAACATGAAAATATGTTCAGAAAATGTATGTGTCTGTTGATGTTTTCATTAAGACAAAACTCTCTTTATGCATTCCCGAAAAATGGATATATAATAAGCAAATTTCAATTAGACCACTTTATTTGATGAAATAGCACAGTTCATTGGTTATTACTTATCAGATATGTACTTTTTTATCACAGGCCTGCCATTGTTGCTGTATGTGCTAATCTTGGTCCACACACAATGAAATAGTCTCCCTCCTAACCTGCTACATGGAATGCAGCTATCAAATCCAGAAGCTCAAATGCAAAAAAAGTTCTCTCTCTTCAGTGTGGTTCTATTCTAATAACCTTATAGCATTACAAAAAATAAAAATAAAAAAAATAAGCTGATAACACAAAATTATTGGAATCACATTTTTTTTAAAAATGCCTCAGTCAATATTCTTTATCATGTGGTGCAAATAGGTAAAAAAAAAAAAAAAAAAAATCAAATCAGAAACAAACAATACAAAGCGTGTTCGAAAATAATTCACAAAAATGTTGATTTTAAAAAAAGTTGGAAAAAAATGGAATCTCAGCAGTATCCATAGTTTTAGGGATTCTGCATTATTTCAACATGTACACCTTTTATCATCTAGGTAGTGTAGACTGAATTCTACAATTGTTAGTGTTTGTTACTTTTTTTTACATTCATTTTTTATTCTGTTTTTCAATCACATACAACAAAAGACATTAAAAAACAATAAAAAAACAATTAGACAATAAGAAGTGACTTTGTATCAGCATCCTGTAAAGAGGTATCGTAAACATCCTCTAATATTTCCTTTATATATGAGTATTTGAGTTGCTTATATTCAGTACATCATTAATGTTCTCCCATATTAAAGAAGGAGAAAAGATAGTAAAGACCTTCCAAAAAAAAAAAAAAAAATCCAAGAACATTATACATAGCCCTAAAGTTTTAGGAGAGAGGAGAGATTGGTCCCAAGTAAATTATTGAACGTGCAGACGGCCTTTTCTCCTTTTCCTTCTTTTTTTCCCTTCCCTTTTGTCCCTCATTGTTATTTCCCTTTCTTTTCATTCTCTTTCCCTTCTATCTTCTTCCTTTTTTAAATTCTTAGTTTTTAGGTAGTTATAGGTGATTCATTTTTTTCTATCCATTTATTCCAAAAACCAATAGCCCGAAGTCTAAAATTATATGGAGTTAGAATGGCTTGTTCCATTTTTACTTGATAAATAAGTTGAGCTTTGACCGTGTACCAATTTGGGGTGTTTTGACTATTCCAAATTCTTGCTATTTCAATTTTTACCGCAGTAAACACAAGTAAAAGTATTTTCATATATATATATATATATATTTATATTTCTTTTTTTTTTTTTTTGGAGGGAGATTTAGATGTAAAAGTACCTGTTCTTGGTTAAGAAGCATTCTATATACCAACAGTTTATCTAGCATCTTTTGAGATTCCGTCCAAAGTTCTTTAATAGCAGGGCAGGACCACCATGTATGAAGATAGTCTGCTTCTTGTGCTCCACATTTCCAGCACTCAGATGACAAGTTTGGGTATATTTTTTTCAATTTTTTTGGAGTTAAATCCCAAATGTTTAATAACTTATAATGGAGTTCTATTAAATTCAGACAGTGAATATTCTTTCTTGTATTATTCATTATGTTGTACCATTCCTTTAATATAATAGGAGTTCTTAAATCTTGTACCCATTTTGAATAGCTATTGGAGTTATAGGTTTATCCTGTATTTGTAATAATGAATTGCATATAGAAATTACTTTTTTGTGTCTTTTCTACTTAACACGATCAAATAATTGCTGGTTATTCGTTTTGGGTTGAGTTAGTAAATTGTTTTGTTAAAAACGCGCACATTTTAAGATAGTTTTTGTTACTTCTGTAGTGTCAGTTCTGTATCTGCCTGCCTTCTCTGCAGATCTGCTGTGCACCCATCAAAATGCCTTCACCGGGTCAGTAACCGTATGAATCTCCACAAAAAATTCATAGTTCCAAGGTTGTAAACTTCATGATGTCTTTCATAAGCTCTTCTTAGTGTTAAGAGTTATATCAACTTTTTTCAAGATAATTGTACAGTGCTCCGTTACACTGACTATATTGGATCAGCGCCATTTTTGGCCTCAAGATGTGGAGGAAAGGCCCTCAATATCATGGTCTCCTCTAATGTGGGCAGTGTTTGGTTCCTTGTCTGCCACCCCATAGCTTCAGGAACCCAGGAATACCACTCCATAACAGACAGGAGATCAGTTCACAATAAGTTCACAGGTAAATTGAACACTAAACAGACAAAACCATTCATTTCCATCAGTTGTTTTCGCTGACCCTAAAATAAATAAAAATTTTAAAGAATTCCTATTTTTGCAAATCCCCACACAATATAGAACTAAAAACCAAAATAGCAGACTTTCGGGAAGGGATACGTGATGACGTAACAGTGCACGTGCCATAAGGAGGAGTCTGACGGGGAGTGTGAAGTGGTCGATCCTGGCGTTCGAGGGGCAGAGCACGCGATTACCAAGCTGATACACAGTCTGGCACTATTGACGAAAGCCTTGAAACACAGAGGATACAAGGTTGGCAAAAGCGGACAGAGGTTGTGCGTTGTGACAGTGCAGGAATAAGTACTGGACTGTATCCCGTGGTGAAGCCTACATGCGGTAAAATCATATACTGCCTAATAACAGGGGTACACGAGGATGTGAGGAGGTGAGCCTCGAAAATCTAACAAGTGGAGGTGATTGAGCCTCGGAAAGTTGGTTTTCCAGTTGTGGAGGGACTCCTCATACTATTGTGCTTTATGTGCTTATGTGATCAAAATCCAGAACCAAACAAACAAAAAAACAGTATCATATATTAATTGTTTGACTTTCTGAAGGAAAAAAGAGAAATATATAAAAATAAAATTAAAAAAGTGAGCAAAGAGTGTTTGAAGGTGATCCTGATAAGAAAGAGAAAAGAAAGCAGATTAACTAGACAAAGAACTAATAACGCAATAAAAACAATTATCAACCAGCATAATTCAAGAGAGACACAGACTAAGAGTTAGAAATTACTTTACAGATTTAATGTGTATAATACGTGGTGATTGAAAACTAAAGACTGCCTGATTGAGAGCATCTGAGACTTTTCAATGACTTATTTTTAAATTACTTTCTGCCTATCCACAGTTTAAGTTTATTCCTCCTTTATAACAAGGTATACAATTTAAAGCAATAAACACAGGAATAAAAATAAATAAAAGAACAAACAAGGAGAAGAGAAAAGGAACGAAAAAGAAAGGGGTTCAGAAAGGGGGGGAGGGGGAGAAAAGAAAAAACAAGAAAGAAAATCAGATTATAACAAGCCTAAAAAACTGTTGCAAGTAACAAAGACTACAAATTAAAGTTGAAGTAATAAAGTTTTAAAAATAAAGGAAGAAAAGCAAAAATAATACAATAATATAAAAAAAGGAAAAAAACAAACAAACAAAATATATATATATATATCTCAACATTGAAGATAAAAGAAGGGGAGAAGAGAAAAGAGAAAGACAGAGGAAAAAAAAGAAAGGGTGAAAAGGAAGAAGGAGAAAGGGGAAGGAAAGGAAAGAAAAAAGGGAGGAAATAAACAAAATAAAAAAAGAGACCAACAAGAAGGCAAGAAATAAGAATATAAGGAAAATGGCTACTAAAAATACCCAAGAAGTCAAAATAAAAAACACACAAAAAAGTTAAAAAAAGAAAACAAAGATAAAAGTTTCTCAACATATTTCTCACCACAAAGCTTAAAAGAAAAAGCAAACTTATTCTCTAGCTAATTTCTTTCAAATGAGGATGGTGCAGTATTGGAAATGAGAAAAGAGAAAGAAGAAGTCACGGTACAGCTACTAAATACTAGTTTACAAAATATATTATTGGGGATTAAAAAATAAATCTCTATTAATACCATAGAAATCAACCAATTATCGAAAAAAATTCATCATATGGAAGATCAACATAGAGATATAAAATTTCAATTAAAATCTCTAAAAGATGAAATTATTAAGTTGACAAAGAAACTAATATATATAGACTCTAAAATCAACGACTTAGAAGATTGCTTCAGAAGTAGAAATTTAAAATTTCATAATATGGAGGAAAACTTTAAACGAGAAGACCTAAGAGGTACTATAACAGAATATGTCACGGCAGTGGGTATACCTGTTAAAGACAAAGACGAATTAATAGAAAGATGTCACAAAATTCATAAACCTGAAAGTATTGCAACGGAACAACCCAGAGACGTCATTGCAAGTTTTTATTTCTACGAATTCAAAGAAAGAATACTCAAGGCCAACAGAGATAAAATCATTAAAGAAGGTCGATTTTCAAAGATAATTATTCTTCCAGATCTTTCATTTTCTACCAGGCAAAAAAGAAGAACTTTTCCACCAAGCATTGCAATCCTGAAGAAACACAATTTGACATTTAAATGAGGCTTCCCATGTAAGATGATAATTATCCAAGATGCCCATTTGAATTCTTTCGAATCAACCGAACAAGTAGAAAAATGGTTAAATACCAATAACTATACATAGAATCTGCAACCTCATCGTAGGAATACAAACAATAGGAAGAAGAGGAACTAGTAGGGAGAGAGGAAGGAGAATATCTTGAGAAGGTAAAGGAGAAAATGTATTGAAAGTATATATAAGCTTTTGTATTTAGAGTAACACTGTTTGTTATATAGTAATTTAGTTGTTTTTTGGGGGGGTGATAAAGCTATCACACAGGTTATGCTAAACTATATTACTAGAAGTAAGAAGAAAATAAGAGTAAGTTCACGTACAATCAGATATATGATTTTGCATTATTTTCAGTTAGGTATATATGAATGAAAGAGAAAGGGAATGGTGTAATAATGGGAGAAAAATGGGAACTATGATAGGAATATAGGAATTATTAATAATGTCATAATTAAATATACATATTTACTGACACAGGTACTAAAAAAAGGTAGGGGTTAATTGAAGAAAAATTCACTGAAAATAATTAATATATATATTAATTTAGTCATGCAAATATCTAAACAAATCATTGATTTTTCTTATATTAACGATGAACTAATATGTCACAAGATAATTACCAATAGAGCGTGCAATCAAAAAAGTGTAACATTAATAATTCAATTATGCAGTCACCTAGAATAATATATATTTTTTTCCCCTCTTTCTCTCACTCTCTCCTTATAACTATAGGGAGGAGGGGAGGGAAGGTAAGGAGAGGAGAGGTGAGGGGAAAAAGGAGAATAGGTTAACAAAGAAAATTAAAATGAAAGAGAGAATATTCTCCCAAAATACTAAATTCCACTACTCTAGTCATTTTCCTCTCAATGTAGAATAGCCACATAGTTTCTGATGGCTTGTAAGAGCTCTAGATTTAAGCCGGGAGTTTTCTTCCAAATTGTTTTATGTTTATATGTCTGAAGAATTACTCCAAGGTTTTTCTTTTTATGGTAAATGTTTGGTTGTTTTGTTTATATGTAAACAGATCAGGAGTTTAACCCCTTAAGGACACATGACGGAAATATTCCGTCATGATTCCCTTTTATTTCAGAAGTTGTGACCTTAAGGGGTTAAAAATTTATAAAAGATCAAATTTCCTAAAATGGAATGCTTTCCTGTGGACTGGCTGAATGCACGCGCGGCTCTTGCCGCCCATGCGCATTCAGCCGATGATGGCGAAAAGGAGGAGGAGAGTTCTCCACGCCAAGGGAGCCCGGCAGGGGAAAACAGGCAAGATTTAGAGCCCGGCGAGAGGGGGACCTAGAGACCCTATTACACACAAAAGACAGACACCTACACGCCAACCCTAACACAGTGTCATTATACCTTAGCCCACTGTAGATACTGGTTCATCTCACGGGCAGACACCAGTAGACTATCGCCACCAACTAGGGACATCCCTCCGAACTCAGACATCTCTCTTTAGCAGATACATATTGGTATCTAACCACTGTATATAGTTGACCGACAACACATACGACTACCAGTAGGGAACCACCAACGGTCTAACTGCTCACCTATTAATATTACTGTTTTCATTGCAATTGTTTTAATCAGTATTGTTGTAACCGCTGTTTGCTGAGAATAACCCGTGCATTGCTATATATTGTATACGATTGTGTAAACTGGCTGAACCAAGGGTCGAACAAAATACACAACACAGAACAGGAACAGTTTGCACTAGAACGCCATAAACCCTCACCAAGACCACACTTATCCCACAGTGTAACATACACCCCAACACAACCATGGCAACCATAACAATTTTAACACACAACGCCAAAGGCCTCAATACACCCGAGAAACGCCACAAGGCACTCACAGACTATCACAGGCAGAAAACAGATATAATATATATACAAGAAACACACTTCCATAAAGACACAGCCCCCACACTAAGATCAAAATTCTATACCAAAAGATTCTTTAGCAACTATGGAGGCTCAAAATCAAGAGGGGTGGCGATCCTTCTCTCCTCACAACTACCCTTTACATATAAAGATCACTACTCAGATGAGGGAGGCAGGTTCGTCTTTCTAAAAGGTCAAATAGGGAACACTATCACAACCCTCGCCAATATTTACCTCCCCAACAGGAAACAGACTCCCACCCTACGCAAAATACTCCACAGGCTGGAAATATTCACAGAAGGGCTACTAATTCTGGGAAGGGACTTTAATGTTTCAATAGATGGGAGACTTGACACCACCTCTCAAGCCCAAACATATCAGGCTTCAACAAGGAACCAGATAGAAAAACTGTTAGACACACACCAACTCTACGACGCCTGGCGAGTCACACACCCCAACAGCAGAAGTTACTCATTCTACTCACACTCATCAAAAACATACTCCAGAATAGACATGATATTTACCCCACATAGATTCCTGAACCTTATCAAAACTTGCGAATATGCCCCAATAACATGGTCAGACCATGCCCCACTATCAATGACAATCACAATCCCCACTCTACACCCCACTAGAACACAATGGAAATTAAACGACAATCTATTAAACAACCAAACAATACAAACCCAAATCGAAGAAAACCTGCATCAATACTTCGAAACAAACACCAAGGCAGACACACCGTACCCAATCATATGGGAAGCCCACAAAAGCTCCATCAGAGGAACGATCATACAAATAGCGTCCCGACACAAAAAACAACGTGAGGCACAAGTTGCATGACTAACCAAAGAAATTAGGGAACTAGAAGAAGTACACACCCAAGACGACTCACTGTCAAATTACAAACAACTCTTAGAGAAACGAACAGAACTCAACACAATCTTAAACATATACACAAAGTATGCTATAGCAAAGACACGAAGCCTATACTACACACAGGGAGGGAAGAGCGGGCACTTGCTGGCCAACGCACTTAAAAAACAAAGAGAAAACACCTTCATACCCTCCATAAGGAATAGTAAAGGGAACATCTCCCACCTAGTAACTGACATAACCACAGCCTTTCAAGAATACACCCATTCCCTATACAACCTAAGACAAACTCCCACACCAGCTCACGACATCCAAAGCTTCCTCACAAAAAGAACCACACTACAAAACAACCTGAGTGCAACACTGGAACACCCAATCACGGTAGAAGAATGTACTCACGCTATCAAAAACCTCCCAATCGGGAAAAGCCCAGGTCCAGATGGGTCCACAACAAAATATTATAAGACCTACGCCCGAAACCCTCATCCCACATTTCATAAAATCATTCAACTTTCTCCTCCAAGGGAATGCACTCCCCCCACAGGCATTCAACGCCACAATCACGCTTATCCCGAAACCAGGCAAAGACCCATCTCAGTGCGGTAGCTATAGGCCAATTTCTTTGATAAATGTAGATCTCAAACTCTTTACAAAAATCCTGGCCAACAGGCTTCGCCCCCTCCTGCCGGGGATCATACACGAGGACCAATCGGGCTTTATACCCGGTAGAGAAGCAAAAAATAATACCACAAAAATCATAAACCTGGTGCATCAAGCCACACGAACAAAAGACCCCAGTCTACTCCTGTCCATAGACGCTGAGAAAGCCTTCGACAGAGTAGACTGGTCCTTAATGATACACACGCTCCACTCACTAGGCTTCGGACCTAATTGGCAAAAATGGATAAAAGCACTATACTCCAACCCCACGGCCAACATTAGAATTAACGGACAAATCTCGGAGCGCGTACCAATCTCAAACGGAACGAGGCAGGGATGCCCGCTCTCCCCCCTCCTCTTTGTCATTATCCTAGAGCCATTCCTTCAAGGAATCCGAGACAACGCCAACATCAAAGGCATACAGGTGGGAAAACACGAACACAAAATAGCCGCTTTTGCGGACGATATGCTTTTCTCAATCTCAAACCCACTGGCCTCACTCCCACACCTAATGGAAGAAATGGACACCTATAGTAAAATATCCAAGTTCAAAGCAAATCTCAGTAAATGTGAAATCCTCCCAATCCACCTGCAGCCACACACCACAACCACATTGAAACGTGATTACCCATTTACATGGGCCCCACACAACATAAAATATTTAGGAATACACATCACCAGAGAAACGTCACACCTATTCGATAGCAACTTCCCAAACCTACTAAAAACCATTCACTCAGACCTTACAGCCTGGAACAAACCTCAATTTGGGTGGTTCTGCAGACTAAACATCCTTAAAATGAACGTCCTCCCCAGGATCTTATATATGCTACAAGTACTTCCCATAACAATACCAACGACATGGTTCAATGCGGTACGCAAAATATTCACGACCTTCATCTGGTCCCACAAGAGCCCCCGACTAGCTTACACACTCCTCACAAGACCGAAGGAAGAGGGAGGCCTTGGTCTATCTGATATAGACAGATATTATAAAGCAGTTCACTTAACTAGAATATATGATTGGTCATGTACCCACCCAACAAAACAATGGGTGACCATCGAGAACATGTTCTTCAGAGCACCAATATACACGATCCCATGGCACAAAACAGGACAAACACTGCTAATAAAAGGACCACACCCAACAATAACCCCCACCCTGTGGACCTGGGCAACCATCAAACCAAATACACAAATATCACTTTACCCATCCCCACTCTACCCGATCTCACATAACCCGCTCTTCCAACCTGGGGCAGACGGTAAAGCGCTGAAACACTTCCAAACAAAAGCTTACCTTTCACTGGGAGACCTACTAGACGAGACTGGGGAACAACGGGTCAAACCACTACAGAACTTCATTGAATCACCAAACGCGATACAAAAACTCCAATACAACCAACTAACACACTTCATACATTCAGGACATCTAACGCAGGGGACAAACAGAACACAAACCACGTTTGAAAGGCACTGCTCAAACCAGGATCTAAAAACGAAATACATATCACTAATGTACAATACAATCCAAACAATACACACTCACCAATTACCAACGTTCACCACAACATGGGAAAGGGAATTAAAGCTGGAAATATCCAGAAGCAAATGGAAAAAGATCTTCAGACAAATACATAAAACTTCCAGAAACACTATAGCTCAGGAAAGCAACTATAAAAGGATAGCCAGATGGCATTACACACCATCGAAGCTACACCATCTCTTCCCCACAACAGCAGATAGATGCTGGAGATGCCAGCAACCCAATAGTACAACTACACACATATGGTGGACATGCCCAGAGATTCGCAAATACTGGATGCGAGTCTCAGGGGTAATCTACCAGATTCTCCAGAAAAGTATTCCGTTACACCCAGACACGTATCTATTTCTTCTCCCACCTTCAGGAATGCAAAAACACGAAAAAACACTTCTAATCCACCTCATCACAGCAGCGAACCAACTTATCCCGGCCCTGTGGAAAAAGACTCAAACTCCCACCACACGGGAATGGATACAAAAAGTTGAACCCATTAGAAACCTCGAAGAGACGTGCTACTCCCTCACACATCAATACCACACATATACATCTATATGGGACCCATGGGTACGATACCTACAAAACAACCCTGACTAAAACTGAATAACTTACACTAAGCCAAGACAATCAGGTGTACTGATCTATGATTACTATATGCTATACCAAACTATTGGCACTCGGCATACGCCAGGTGAACGGTCTATACCTGAACGAAAAAAGTTTCCATGTAATTAACGGCAGAAAACTGCCACAGTTGTTACCACTTACTAACTAACATGTGTACAAAATGTTTCTTTGCCACGCATTTCATCCTGCTGTAATCTATGTAAGCCACAATAAAAAAAAAAAAAAAACAATCTACTTTACTATGAATAAATTAAGAATAAATAACTACTACGATGGGAATAGAGCAAGTAAAAATCTTACAAAAAAAAAAAAAAAAAAGTTATTCTAAAAATAGAATTAATAAGCTAGTAGATAGAAGTGAAATATTCTCAACCCCAGTGAAAATAGGCCAAAAATTAAATGAATTTGATCATAAATTGTATAATCTTGGGCTCTCTGCAGATAAAGAAACAATAAAAAATTACTTTAAAAATACGAACATACCTAAGAAATACTAAACGCTTTCTTTACCACTAATGAAGTAGATAGAGAGATAGAAAAGTTTAATATATATATAAAACACCAGGCCCTGATGGATTTAGCAACCCATTTTATAAAACTTTTAAACAAGAACTTATTCAGCCTTTGACCAATCTATATAATGAAATAGCTAACAAATCAAAAGCGCCAAAAGAACTGCTGCAGGTCAACATAGCACCAATATTAAACCTAATAAAAATCCAACAGATGTCCGTAATTATAGACCCATATCACTTACAAACATCAATGTGAAAATATATGCTGCTATAATAGCAACTCGAATGAAGTTGATAATAGAAAAAAATAACTAATTAGGACCAAATAGGTTTTATTCCCGGTACATCGGCTAGTAACTGCACAACACAGCGCTGCAACAATCATATGTTGCTCTAGGAGCAGCATGTGATCTACAACAGAGTTTTACTTGGTTACAGCAGAAGAAGCACCTCTAGGGGCTGTGAGGAAGACAGCCACTAGAGGCATGTTAAACCTGCAAAGAAAACACTACCCTTCCAAATTGTCTCTTTTTGGGAATTGCAATCTTAAGGATCTACTCCTGGAGGGAGTCAGATTAAATATTGCTTAGATAACTGAGGAGAAATAGTGCCGGTAGCGGCCGCTGCACGTGCACTTGAAGAGCTCTTTAGTTGTATTGTAATGTTGGCATGTTTGCTCATGTATCAATAACAGCGTTTATTGTTGTATACCTGCCTGTACCTTGTATTTTACTAAAATAATATTGTAAATGTGTAATAAATAAATTCTGCTTAGATGTATGTATTTATTTCCAGCAAAGGAATCCGTGAATCAATACGCAAAATAAAGTCTCATTTTGCTCTTCAAGAAAGTTCTACGCTGTCAGAATTGAACACTGGGCAAACAACATTCTGACAAACAGAATGTATGGTTAAAATACTCCAATATTATTAAATTAAACATATACATGAAAGAATATATGCCTCTCTTTATAGCAATGTAACTACTATTACCATCATGGTTGTACAAATCATTTTGTTTGACAGTAGAAGAATGCAGGGAATAAATATTCTGTTTCTGTGGAAGGAAAAACTATTATAAATCTCGTGACGGTTATATAAACACGGCTGAGGCTTCTCAATCTTTCTTCCTGTATTGCAAGATAGGAAACCAATTGTGTTTGTTTTATAAATGGGATCTAAACAAAACATACAATAAGATTATACTTTGATAAATGTAAACTACGCCATCAAACCATGAAATCTTATCATGTCTGCTTAGTACTTCTAAAATAATAAGAGAGAAATATGAGCCCAATGAAAATGTAAACTAAAAGACCATCCTTGTCTACACACAGTTCCTTCATTGACTCTCCATGTATTCCTATTTCTGCTTTAAGCATTTCCTCAGTTTGAGCTATATCAAACCTCCCAACATAGTCTATCACACAATCGGGACGCCGGTGGGAGGGGAGTAATGGGGTGGGCCCATGAGAAGATTGCATCACTGAGTTTGCCCAAAAGTGGTCTAATGGGAGAATGTTCATCCACATGCCTGGCAGGTCATACACCAAATCACACACCAGATCAGTCTGGCAGGTGCCACCAGGCTGCCTGCCAATCATTTTAGCCGGCCCCAAACATAGCGCAACAGTCGCAAAAATTAGGAATATCCCGCCAACATCGAGATGGTTGAGAGGCATGCTATATGTCCTTTACACAGTGAATATACAAAACATTCTACAGCAAGAACCTCAAACTGATGCTGATGGTCTACAACCCCTACATTGCTTGGAAAGGAATAGATGGCCAGAAAATCATGAGAGTGGAATTTCATCAACATATGGAGAGCCAGAATTTGAAGTGCCTGTTCTACAGACAATATTTTTGCAATTAAAGGAAAACTATAGTCACCTAAATTACTTTAGCTAAATAAATTAATCACATACAGGAGGCTCTTGCAGGGTCTAGCAAGCTATTAACATAGCAGGGGATAAGAAAATCTTAATTAAACAGAACTTGCAATAAAGAAGGCCTAAATAGGGCTCTCTTTACAGGAAGTGTTTATGGAAGGCTGTGCAAGTCACATGCAGGGAGGTGTGACTAGGGTTCATAAACAAAGGGATTTAACTCCTAAATGGCAGAGGATTGAGCAGTGAGGCTGCAGGGGCATGTTCTATACACCAAAACTGCTTCATTAAGCTAAAGTTGTTCAGGTTACTATAGTGTCCCTTTAATTAATGGGCACTTACCCTTTAACAGGAAATGAAAATAAATAAATAAAAGAAACAGACTATGTTATTTTATCCACTGAATAATATCTTGTGAGCTCCCATAAGATATTGAAAATGCTTGATCTCCAACTCAAAACTGAAGAATTCATTACATGAATCCTTGCTTCAAGAATTAAAACTGCTTCTAACCATTTCACTAAATCCATTTACCTACTTCTATTTCCATTTTACCTTCATAACTCTTGCTTCAACATTTCATGCAGGTGTCCCTTCCCACAATTCTTCCACTTGCAGCTGTCCACTCCAGTTTTCACCTAACAACTCGCAGCTTAATTTGATTACTCTGGTCCATCATCATATAAATACATACATTGCTAAAGCTATATTTTTCTTTTCCACAAAAAGTGATATAAATTCTGGCTTTAGTTTCCAATATTTCAGTGAGGAACTGCTGCATTTCTAAACTCTCACCAACATCCATTATCATGGGATTAATAAATTGAAAGTCTGATGTTACATACAGGTGATGATGCATACCACTCCAATAAAATGTTAACATCTAGGATGTGGGAAAAAAACGACCAAACAAACCTTGAACATTTCTCAATTACCTAAGCAGAGAGAGAGCATATCGCAATAAAATAAAAAAAAATGTAAAAAAAATCGAATGGTTGCTGATTAATATGTGGCAAAGAAGTTCTGGACCTGGTCTTTGGCCCATCTATATTTTGTTAGGAAATACTTGACAAGCAAACAGAAAATTACAGTAAAATAGTAAACAAGCACAGAACATTATGTCACTGTTTTTTGTTTAATTTGGTAAATATTCCACAGGACACTGGGGAGCTTTCACAATTCTTGTTATTTTCCACATGGTACAAAACATATACACAAGCAGAATGTGGCTGAAACATTTTTTTTTACCAATAACTTTGGCCTTGATGTATAAATATTGAAGAGTTAAAGTAAGCACTTACATGTGTGCACTGTTGATGTTGCATTAGTAAATACAAATTAAAGGAACACTATAGGCAACCAGAGCGGCACCCAGACCACTCATCTTACTGAAGTGGTATCAGTGCAGTTCCCCTGTCCTCGTAATCCTGCAGCAGCAAGCATCACAGTTTTAGGGACTGCCTCTACTAGCGGTGTACCAGACAGCCACTAGAGGAGCTTCCTGCAGTTTCACAGAGTTTGATTCGATGAAACAATGCTGGACATCCTCACGATTTGCATGAAGACGTCCAGCATCTTCAAAAAAACGCATAGGAAAGCATTGAATCAATGCTTTCCTTTGGCGATGGCCTTGAGCATCAGGTTCCTGAATCACCTTGATTTCAGCGGAGGAGGAGCCCGATCCCGCACCTCTTTATTTGCTGCCTCAGGGAGGTCTTTAGGTAGGGGGTGGGAGATGGCACTATAGTGTTAGGAACAATTTCATGTTCTTAATATTATAGTGTTCTTTAAACATTTAAAACAACATTTTGTAAGATTAGCAATTCTTCTTGATTGCTTTAGGTAATACTAATTACACTGCTTCATTTACTGGTTTGTATCAGTAGAAACGGTTTGCTTTTGTTTGGTTTTTAAAAAATCGATCCAAAATCATACCCCACTTAAAATTCACTTTCATGAAACAAACAATAAATGGCTAAATAAGAACCATTAAAAACTGCCCATCTGCAGAGTAAGTTAAACCTCAGGAACAAGACAAATAAACCCAGCAAATACCTGTAAAAATCAGCAAGATGCTTAAAGGAACACTATCAGGTCAGTAACACAAACATGTATTCCTGACCCTATAGTGTTAACCCCTTAAGGACCAAACTTCTGGAATAAAAGGGAATGATGACGTTCCCCGCTTAGCCCATTAAAAGGTAATAAACCTTACTTTATTTCCAGCACTGCGAGGGTCCGCCGGTAAATTGAAAATGCATGAAAATGTCTGCAGGGAATGATTAAACTCACCAGCACAACTACATTAAGCTGTAGTTGTTCTGGTGACTATAGTGTCCCTTTTATGTTATTGCATTCAGTAAGGCTGCTTTCATGACTACTGACCCATTTCTCCTTTTCCTGCCCCAATACAAAACAAGTGAGTAGTACAATGGGAAGAATCCAACCCCACACCACTTACTTGCCCTAAGCACCCGAGAAAATTGGAAACAGCTCAATGACGACACATTCTGATGCAGAGGAAGCGAAACCCCAATACCACCGTGCACCGCCAGAAACCCACGAACCATAGCTACTGGACAAAAAGGACCACCACAGTGAGAGCACTCATGCCGGAATCTGCAGGATCCATACCACCTGCAATGGCTCTCATTGAAGATCCAACAAACTCCCTTTCGTGGTCCTGCAGATGCAGTAGCTCCCTGATAGTAGGGGCCATCGACAAGGGGTCATCAACAGCAGCCATAGGCTGCCATCCTGCATCCCAAAATCCATTCTCTGACTCACTGCCATCTTTTGGCAAAACTGCTGATCATAGCGAAACCAGCACTGGCCTCCGTAAATGTTATAGGCCCTCCCCCAGTTAAATCCAAATTTCAATACAACGACGGCCCTTTATCCGGAAACAGTCGCGATAAAATGCCTGTGTAAACGCAGAATCCTTGGAGCCAATTCCCAAAGGTACGCGGAAGCTGCTTACCTTTATCACCATCCGCCACTTCACCTCACCGCGGCCTGTCTACCAACTCGGTTGAGGAGGAACCAGGGATAAGAGATCCACAAACTAAGAATTTTGCGGAGAATTTTGTCCCTGACATCCAGGGAAATGTGCATAGGCGGGGGGACAATTTGCAGCCCGGCAGGCACGAGTGCACCGCACCCGCAGCACTCATGTAAGAACAAAGCCCCAGGGGGAGGGAACTTCGGGAAGAGTGGAGCCCCCACCGGGAAGCCTATCTAGGACAGCCCTCAGCAAACTTACCACCTTCCTCTGCCCCTGAAACCAATGCCCACTACTCTGATTATCCACACCTATGCCCCCTGCCAGCGCAGCCCAACCGCTGGCGCAATCCTCGCTGGGTGCTGCTGCAGGACCAGGCACTGGAACTAAAGGGGACTCTTCCTCCTCTGACTCAGACTGCGAGCTCTCTTCTCCTGATTTGACCTCAGGGGACCCGCGGCAGTCCGACTGACCCGCCTGCGGTCCTGCACTCCTGCTTCTGGTGCACACCGTCTCCGATTTTCCCTGCAGCCACACAGCCTGTGACAGTTGTGCTCGTCCATGCAGCAATGTCACGTATCCGCTGTGAGTGTTGATGTCATCCCGCAATGCGCACAGACTATGTGGCGTGCACAACGACATCACTTCCCTTGTAGCCGGAAGAGAAGCGAGTGGACTGCGCGATCTTTCAGTGATGCTGCCGCCATCTTGGGTCCTCACTGAAACGATCTGCTTTGATCGTCTCCGCCGACCTGTTGCCACCGCCGCAGTCCCCGCACCTCCGATCTCCAGGTTCCTCTGGTCACCATGTCGAACCGGACTTTGTAATAAGCACGACGGATGCCGCCACTGCCGAGCCCTCCATCCGCCTGCTCCATCATCCGAAACTGCAATCGCCTTAGGGCCAGTCCCAAGGACCGCTGGAACTCTGGACATCAGCGCCTCCAACGCTCCTCGACCATGAGACACCTGGTAAGCTTGCAGTTGTCTCAGCAGGTCAGGTTCCGTCAGGTTTTCCAAGCTAGTGACCGCCGTGTGTGCATTTATGGGGAGGGTGGAGGGGGGGGTGGGATGACAGTATGTAAAGGACAGGGCAGTAAATTACTCTTTTTCTTACAGGGCCTACTCCAGCCAAGACAGAAATTCAGCCAGGCTCCCTCTAATGCTGACTGGTAAGTCTCCACCCCACTTCTCTCCATGCAACCCCTTGCATTTGCAACAAATTATTCTTTTTTAAGACCAGCTCACCATGTATGGGCAGCAGTCATGCTCCCCCTTCCCAAGTTGTCCAGGGGGAAACAAAATTTTGGAGAAATAGGACAGTATTTGTCATAGGCCAATTACATAATGGTAATGATTAAACTAGCCTAACATCAAGCATTTTACAGGAACCTAGGTGGGTCCTGACATTTTTTAGATATGGAGCTAAACTACAGGAAGAGACAATTCAAATGTTTGTGGTTATGGAACCTGGAAGTCTCCTTTTGCCACCCCACAGTAGTTTCTGATCAGTTTGACACTGAATGAGAATCCTTGTGCACCTGTGGCTTCATCGCCCTCTGGTATAACTGTGCATTAGTCATATTGCATCCTTCCAAGGATGGAAAGCAGTGATAGGCTGAGAATGTACAGCTGACACTCTGAGTCTATCACTCCCCCTTATCACTGCTCGAGGTCAGGAGCATTAGCCTGAGCAGCAGAGGGAGGTTGGCTGCGGACATTAATTATTAGTTAAAGGAGCACTATAGTGCCAGGAAAACAAACTTGTTTTCCTGGCACTATAGGGTCATTAGGTCCCTCCCCCACCCTTGTGCCCCCCCCCCTTAAAACCCCTTCAGCCACTTACCTTTATACAGCGATGGGCTTCCTTGGCACTGGGGAACTCTCCTGCCTCTGCCGACGTCAGCTCCAAATGCACATGCGCGGCAAGAGCCACGTGCTTATTCAAACTTATTCAAATGCTTTCCTATGGACGTCCAGCGTCTTCTCACTGTAATTTTCACAGTTAGAATCGCGGAAGCGCCTATAGCGGCTGTCAGTGAGACAGTCACTAGAGGCTGGATTAACCCTCAGTGAAACATAGCAGTTTCTCTGAAACTGCTATGTTTTCAGCTGCAGGGTTAAAACTAGAGGGACCTGGCACCCAGACCACTTCATTGAGTTGAAGTGGTATGGGTGTCTATAGTGGTCCTTTAAACTGTCTGGAGACATTTTAACTCTAAACACTGGGAAAGTGCCAAGTGACACCAAGCACCATAAATAATCTCATAAAAATATCCCCTTATTGGCACGTACGAAATGTTGTCCTCGCAAAAACAACAAATATGATAAGTATTTGATTTTCTGGCAGTTTTTTCTGTTTTTCTATTAAAAAAAAATAATAAACGAGTACAGGAGTTAAATTCCACATAAATAAAATCAACTACCAGTAAGCAAAACATCATTATTTTGTAGTATGTGTTTATCACTTCTTGCATTAGCACAGAGTTTTATCAGCTTATATTCACATTAAATCACTCTTTTAAATGCTAGTCTTCAACCCTTTTTGCTTCGATGTAGGACAGAGTTGTCCAGCTGTTTCAATTAAGCGACTGGACTACAATTTGATTCTTGCCCTGTGTCTTGGCCACAGCTACATAGTCCTTCTCAATTATGTACTCATATCAGTCACACTCGTCTGGGTGTCCTTTTTGGTGCTTTGAATAATCTATTATGCATTGTCATTCATAACAGTTACTTTGATAATGGGTTACTTACTAAATATACTCAAGTAACATTATTATAGGAGGAGGTTAAAAGAAAGAAAAACAAAAATCGTGACTACAGAGTCCACCGTAATGGGCTAATAGTTTCACACATCGTTAATTTATTTGTATGAACAACAGAATCAAAGAGCAGATCATCACAGATCTCTCTCCACTGACAACTGGAAATCATTGGACGAGTGAATGTTTGGACTGGATACATTCACACTGTTTACAACATATTAGACCTTTCAGGTCATTTCTTGAGTTTCTCACGGAGAAACCCATTAGGGACATTATCAAAGTACGCAACATTTGGCTTTTGCAAAACTAAATTAAATATTCAACAAAAGATTTGAGCTTCTAGCACTCATCGAACTGCACCTCCAAGTATGATTTAATTCCAGAAATATAAATCAAAAGCATATTTCATCAGTCACGTCAGAATAGTAATCCACAATCTACTCTTTGTTTAAAAGACACAGCGTTACATTCAATAAGAGTAGCGATGGCATTCATACAAGTTTTTTATAGAAGAAACTCGATACTTCGTTTCAATTTCAGAACTGTCTGAAATAAACACTAAAACACAAGTTGTCTCTCATCATTTTTAAATCAACAGAAATAATTAGTGCCAAGAACACGAAACTGCAATTCTAAATGGTTTTATGGTTTTCCAAAAGTAGCACATAATTTTTCACCAGAATAAGTATAAACAACATATACAAAAGTAACTACTTTATTAAATTAAAGGTACACAAGGCTGATATTTCAAGCTGTCAGGTGGCTGCTAGGTTCAGTGCAAGAAGTGCAGTGCAAAGGATAGTGCATGTTTGTTTCAGCTGTAATCATTTTTGATTAAGCAAATATTTAACCATTGTTCTGTGACCTTGAAGGCGGGCACAGCATTATGACATTTTATGGCTAGACTGAGGTGTGCCCAGCCCACTGCGTTAAGACATACACCAAGATTTGTGGAGGGGGAGGGAGGGAATATTTACGATTATTCTTTATTTTGATCATTAAAACAAAGATATTGAAACTTTGTATGGAATGTACACTTAAAAAAACAAACAAACAAAAAAAGAACAATCTCCTTTTTTAATGTACTATATAGATATGCAGTAAATTATTCATGCGCAAAAAATACAGATTAAAAAAAAAATTGTTGCATGTTAAGCTTTAAATGTTATTGACATGTGCAAAGTGTAGGTAGACTTCTCTCCCATCAGTAACAGAATCACTGCTCACTTTAGTTAGGACCCAGCTGTATTAAAAGTTAAAGCGACATTCTAAGCACCAAACGAACTCTAGCTTAATGAAGCAGTTTTGCTGCAGTGTTGCCATTTGGTACTGGAGAGGCCTGCTTGCCAGCCTCCTCCCCTGTGACTATGACTCTTTGATGTATTTGCCTTTAAAGCCCCTATTCTACCTTCAGACAGACTATTTATGTAGGCTGCTTTATTTATCTTATGTTTTAGTCACCCTGTACCCATTATAGGTGCAGGGTGTGTGTAATGTAATTGTTTATAGTGTGTGTGTGTACTGTGAAATGTATTGCCTTCTCTCCTGTACTGCTGAGGTTTGCTACCAACTAGGTGGGTTTGGCTATGGAGCTGGTCTAGTGCCCTCTGTTGGTAGCAACAGCAATATGCACTACCTGAATTGCAAGACTGGTTCATTTGCATATTCGGGTAGATTTGCATATTGCTAATTCTGCAGGCAGGTGAGATATTTACTGTTAAATATTGTCTCCCCCCACCCCTTTAAAAATGTGCCATTGTGTTGTGATAAGTCACTGTGTGTTTCTTGATATGGTTTGACTGTTTGTGATTTTATTGAGGTTTCACAACAATGTTATTGTGGTGACTGTATTGGCTGGTCCCAAGGGAATAAAGGTTTTGACAGTTCTTCTTGATCCCTCTAAACGTAGCCTTGTCTCGTTATTGGAGGGAGCTGTTATAATCACACTGGGGATTGCTATGCTCTGCATGCTCCCCTGAGCTTGAGTCACTTAGCTCTTTTAAGAGCTTGTTCCTGACACGCTCTCCTTGGAGGAGGGGTCTTCACCACACAGTCCTGGATGCTGGAGGTTCGTACAGGGTGGAAGGAAGAGTTCTTTCCCACACAGTCCTGGAGGACAGAAGCTGATCCAGGGTGGAAGGAAGACGGCGAGACTCCAGTCAAGATACGGCGGTTGCGGAGTCTGCGGTGGTTGTGGTGTCTGCTGCAGCGCTTGGAGTCCTCAGGAAGCGCTAGGAGCATCCGTCAACGGAGGGTACTCGGTCGGAGTACAAGGAGCTCCGTTACAGAGTTGTCACAGCAATCTTTATGTAATAATCATATGGGCTAGTCTCGAGAAAAATAAACTTTTGAATGTCAGTTCCCTTTGAAACTTGTGTCCTGTGTGGATTTGTAGGGAATCCTATCGACAGAGTCTTCAGACATGTTTTCTGGTTGCAGGATTCCTCTAGCCCTGGGATAAATCAAAAGAGCTGGGCCTGAGAGCCACAGCTACCATTGAAAAGGCAATAAATATATCACTGTAAGCAGAACTCCTGCAGAGGGGACAATACCTGACTGGAAGAAGGGCTGCAGCCGAATAGGCAGAGGGTACCATACCTGCCTGGAAGGAGACCTGCTGCCTGGTTAGGTGTAAAAGCTCCCGAAGGACACGACTGGGGCAGAAGTGTTCTAGGCCCTCTGCGGACTTGGCAGAGGTACCCAGCTGGGGTACAGTGAGCTCCTTCACACTGACTATATGGATTTTTCATTTGTTTATCAAATCGGTATGCAGCAGCTATCACTGAGAATAATAACTGAAACGCAAGCTATATGCTGTGGATTGTAGCCAAGGTTGTTGAACGGAATTTATTTCACTCAAAAGCAGGTTTAACAACACTGCAATATTTTTCAGACTCATTTCCTTGTGGATAGCTGCCACTTATCTATAACAAATTTGGTAAACAGGAATATCGGGGACTAGGGAGATTTTTTGTTGTTATTTTTTTTAAAGTCCTATTAGCATTGTTTGTAAATGCCTGGCAGAGATTTCCATAGTTTCCTTTCTTCAGTTTTTAGCTATATTAAAGGAACACTATAGTTACCTAAATTACTTTCGCGAAATAAAAGCAGTTTTAGTGTATAGATCATTCCCCTGCAATTTCACTTCTCAATTCACTGTCATTTAGGAGTTAAATCAATTTGTTTCTGTTTATGCAGCCCTAGCCACACCTCCCCTGGCTATGATTGACAGAGCCTGCATGAAAAAAAAAAAACTGGTTTCACTTTCAAACAGATGTAATTTACCTTAAATAATTATATCTCAATCTCTAAATTGTATCTCAATCTCTAAATTGAACTTTAATCACATACAGGAGGCTCTTGCAGGGTCTAGCAAGCTATTAACATAGCAGGGGATAAGAAAATCTTAATTAAACAGAACTTGCAATAAAGAAAGCCTAAATAGGGCTCTCTTTACAGGAAGTGTTTATGGAAGGCTGTGCAAGTCACATGCAGGGAGGTGTGACTAGGGTTCATAAACAAAATATTAACGCTTAAATTGTGTCTCACAAGTAAACTCAATAAATGGAGTAGTAATTGTGAATCAAATGAAAAAGGAACACCATGTTCTATTTCTACTCTAACTCTAACTCCAAACCTAAAACACACAATCGACAAGCTTAGCTCTGAAGTTCTATAGTTTAGCAAAGCATCACTGCAGCTACCTAAAAAATAGAAAAAAAAATGTATTTACATATTCAGCAACTTATTTACTTCAAATACAGTTCATGTATTATATCATCCTCTAGTTTATGACACAAGGACACTTTTGGGTGGAAATTATTATTATTATTTATATAGCGCCATCAGGTTCTGTAACGCTGTAAAATGTGTGGACTAACAGACATGTAATTGTAACCAGACATACAGGAACAGAGAGGTGGAGGGCCCTGCTCAATGAGCTTACATGCTAGGGGGAGTGGGACACAAAGGGCATAAGTAGGGGTATGAAGTAGGTTGTTACACAAGTATTCATTGAGGGCTTAGTAGGTAATTTTTGACAGTTGCAGGAGAGAAGTCATGGGGTGGGGAATAAAAACCTGCTAACAGTTTAACTGATATGCTTTCTTGAAGAAGTGAGTTTTCAATAATTTTTTGAATGATTGGAGACTGGGTGTAAGTCTTACGGAGAAGGGAAGAGAGTTCCACAGGGAAAGTGCAGCCCTGGAGAAGTCTTGGAGGCGAGCATCAGAGGTGGGAGTACGGACAGAGGATATACGTAGGTCTTCGGCAAAGCGCAGAGGCCTCGACTGGGACATACTTGTGTAATTGTCATTAGCAATGACTCATCTATCCCTATCCTATCCTTATCCTTGCCATCCAAATATATAAAGAAATTAAAGAAACACTCTGGGAACCAGAACAACTTATTCAAAATTAGTTTGTTATGGAGCCTGGAGGTCCTTGGCGCTCTATCACCATTATAGCACTAAAGTCTGTATTTCAGCAACATATCTTCCTGCCCCTCTGTCCTTACATTTTCTCAAAAAAAAAAAAAGTCTCTTGCAGAATCAAGTAGTGACGCCACAGGTCTATTCTAACTGGTACGGGGACCTTAATGTGTATGTACAAAGCGACGTCCAAGTGAAGAGAGCATCCCACCAATCAGCTGTCTATACGCTAGGAGAACGAACCTGTTGCAAAGGCTATGGGCAAATTTCATAACTGTAATAGCATTTAATCAGAACTGAAATAGTGACTATAGTCTTACAGTAAACAAATTATTAGCCCCAACCAAGAGAAAGACATTGCCATATTAAAGTAAGCAGGACTGCAGCTTGCAAAACGTTACATATACACACAGAGATTAGCAGGGGTTACACTCCTGAGCAGAATCTGCTGCCTGGGACAGTAACTCCCACTAATCTTAGGCAGCATTGGGACATTTCCTGACATTCATGTTCTTGTGCTGATAATGCTTTCAGAGGCATTATGAAATTCTGTAATGAGATATGAAACAGATGAGAGGTGATTTTTATGCTTCAACACTTGTGGTTGGTCTGTTTTTGTTCCTAGACGCTTTCACATCACAATAATAACACTTACAGTTGCCAGGGCTGACTTAGTAGGGCAGAAATTTCTTAGCATCTTATGACAGTACCATATTTAAAGGAACACTCCAAGCACCATAACCACTAGCAGCACGTTGCAGTGGTTATAGTCCGAGAGTGTCCTTGTCGCCTCCCAAAGTAAGTAGTCAAAAAGAATAGGTTGAAACTTAGATGTGTCCCCCTGGTAAGTGGCAGTATTGGTTATGTTGTTTGGAATATTCCTTTAAAGTCGGTGAGCCCTTTGTAGGTATAGTATGACCCATTGCACCGCTAATGTTTGCCTTCCTACCAATTCGTGTAGTATCATTGTGTAAAGAATTCCATCTACATATTGTGAGCCAAATTACTAGAAAATTACCATATTTCATATATATTTATATATTTTCCTCAATCTGACCTTATAGATACTACATCAACAACAGAGAGAAGCTGACTTTGTATATGGTGTCCATGTTTGGCTATACACAAATTGCTGGATATCTTTGGAAGTGGTGAAAAAAACTAAACATTACTTTAATTCATATATTTCTGGCAAATTTGCCATTTCAATATACATATTTCATTTAAGCCTATCCAAAAGGCAACCTTTTACATACACATTTTAAGTGTAGCAAGTTGTTTTCATTCTGTCAAAACGGTCTTTCACAATCATCCTGGCAAAGCTTATGTGAATAGCAAAATCAGCACCCATTTGTGTTTAATGTAAGGCTTTATACTACTATTGTACTGTAACAAATATGCTAATTTATGTTTTACAGTTTAATATAATATTTTGCCTTTCAACGCCTTAACTCCTTCTCAACGTTAGGGTGTGGAACGATTTGGCCCGCCCTCCAGTCCGAATATGTACCATGACAAACCAGGCAGTCCTCCTGCATCCAATGCCTGTCAGTCCGAGTCACATAATCACAGTGACAGTCGGTCACTGCGATCACTATTACAATGTCTCAGCCAATGAATTTCAACATTGGCTGAGACCTTGTTCTCTGCCCCTCTCCCATTCCTCACTTTGTTCTGAGGCAAGAAAAGTTCGAGCAACCACTGTTACTGTGGTAAAGAAAAAAAAATCATCTGTTTCTTTCAGTGCTGATCACAATATTAATTCATTAAGTATAAATGGATCTTAAAAACAAACAACAATAATCAAAAATGTCAAGTAAAATGCAACAATGTATCTAGTTTTATAATGAGCCTGTCCTAGCCCAGTATTTGGCACAAAAGCACTTCAGTCCAGCTGATTGAACGTCTACGCGTTTCGTCTCTATTAAGACGACCTACTGAGCATGCCCAAAGGCATTATATACCCCAAATACTGGGCTAGGACAGGCTCATTGTAAAACCAGATACATTGTTGCATTTTACTTGACATTTTTGATTATTGTTGTTTGTTTTTAAGATCCATTTATGCTTAATAAATTGTTTATATACCTTTTGTGGGTACGTTTAGTCCAGCTGATCATTGTTATATCTAGTGTATTATTTGTTCCATTGCTGATGTTTTCATTGGAGGAGCGCACAAACACATCCTAGTATTGGTATTACTGATATCAAGTTCCTCACTATTTGTATGTTGCTGCCCATATTATTGAATTCCAGTTAATAAGTGAAAGTGCATTTTTTTGAGTGTGAAAAAGGCAAAAATAACTAATCTGGGAAAGTGGGGTAAGAGGAGTGGGGACATCACAGCATACGAAAGTGTGAGTTTTATTGCTGTAAATGCAAAGAGTATTGTGACATTTAAAATGCAATGAGGAATTTGGAAAATACCAACATTTCTTAATTTCTCACACATTTTTTAGACTTTGTTCATATTAAATTATGTTTCATATATAAATAATGTGAAATTAAAGCACCATTTCTCCTGAACACAATGATATATGATAAGTGTGGGTGCACTTAATATAAAATGGGTAAAATATAATAGACTAAAAATATAGCTCAAATTCTAGGATTTGTTTAGTTCGGAACTTGGACAATTGCCTCGGACCTTAAGGACGAGTTAAAAACAGAGGCAATTGTCCTATTTCTGAACCAAAACAATACCTAGAAATTGTGCAATTTGTTTATTCAACTGTAAATTAACAATTTATCTTTGTGTACCAATTCATATTCAAAAATTATTTTTTAAAGGGCTTCCATTTAATATCCAATAAATATTCCTAACACAACATTAAGTATGAAATGAATAAAATGTTAAAAAAGGGGGGAAATGGAATTTTTTTTCAGTTTTGCTTATAATAATATTTACACAAGTGCAACTAAAGAAATATAAATCAATACAGATTCATTTACCATCCCTAACCGTTAAATTCTTCATAAGTCTATGATTTAAATACATTTTTGGTAGTTAATACTAGGGATCGACCGATTATCGGTTTTGCTGATATTCTGATGTTTTGTAAATATCGGTATTGGCCGATAATCACCGGTAATACTGATAATGAGGTGGGCCAGCGCGTCCATAAGGCAACACAAGAGGCCGCCTCAGGGCACACTGGCCCGGGGGGCACTAGAATAGAGTGACCAGCAAGACGTGGGCACACAGCGCTCCCTGCGGCCAGGCACTCTGTATAGAGTCTCACTTAGAGAGCACTTCCTGTCAGTCTGGCTGGGTACAGGAAACATAAGTTCCTGTACTGCAGGAGACCCGACAGGGGGAGGAACACTTTGGGACAGGGGTGGTGGTGGGGAGAAGGAAAGAACACTATGAGACATGGGAGGGGGCAGAGGAAAGAACACTATGGGACAGGGGAGGAGGGGAGAGAAGGAAGAAGACACTATGGAACGGGGGAGGAAAAAACACCATAGGATGGGGGGAGGGGGGGAGGGAGGAAAGAACACTGGGGGATGGGGGGAAAGAATACAAAATGCTGGGCGACTGCAAAGCCCAGAGCTTATCAGTATGAGCAGGAGGCATGCAGATTATTTTCAGCCTATGGGGATCTCTTTTAGACTAGGGCCAGGCTGAGAAACACCACCACACTGATTGAAATGGATTTTAAGGGCTATATGAAACAGTGCCTTCAAACGCTGCATGCAGTTTTATCCATTAAGCTAGGCCACTAAATATGGCTCTAGCTGATAGAAGGAAGTCCCCCAGTTATCTACTGGTGTGGGAAGGGTTTAACACCAGAAATACAGCACCCTTACAGTATGAATAGGTTAAGGTTCTAGTGAAGCAAACATTAACAATGTTTACACAATACATTCTTCTGGCTTGTTTTGTATCATGTGTGATGTAAAACAGCTGACCATCAAAATAAATGCAAAAGACAACACCAAATGGTAACATTCTACAACTATACAACACTAAAACATCCACTGAGATCTTGAAGCACCTGCAGAAGGATAGGTACATGTTCTCTAAACAGTGGGTGAACTAAATTAACAACCAAATCGCCACATTCAGTTTAAACCAGACAAGTTAAAATTATATATATATAAAAATGTATTATTACAACTTGCTTATTTTTGGCAAAAATTTTACAATCCGGTGTCAATCACAAGTTGTCGTTTTATGAACTAAATAACACTAACTAACTCTCTCTCTCTCTCTCTCTCTCTCTCTGAGTGTGATTGAAAACCCCTTCCACCTGAAGTCTGTGGATAATTAATACAATGTTAAACAAAAATCTGCACAGCAGTCAAGCCATAAGACTTGCTTTTCCCACAGAAATCCCATAACTGCAGCGATGTTACAACCGCAAAGGATTCTGGGTGGGCATATGCAAATTAGTTCAACAAAGAATCACATTTTTGCCTCATTCCATTTAATTGTGACAGAGTCTAGGGGAGGGTAATAGAAGGAAGGTATTTAGGACCCAGAATCCTCCATAGCCTGTACTCATTCACCTGCCCAATTAGTATCTGCTGAGGCTTTAATTAGCAGGTCTCAGAGCAGAAAGGAGGAGATACAATCTGACCTGCAGAGAGAGCAGGTCTGTGCAGAGCAGCACCAGAAAAAAGTGCTAAAGGTTGGTGAAACCAATGTTTATTTTGTTGAATTGTGTAGTTTATTACCCTGGTTTAGTAAGGGACATTACTTTATGTTCAGTAAGTGCTCGAATTTGAGCTAGGATTTTGTTTGTAGACTTTCCTTTCTGTTTTGAACAAACTGATTGCTGCATGGATTTTTGTGCACGATGTAAATAAACCACACCATTTTTGCATAAGAGACCGTTGTTCTATACCTGTTACCCTAGAGGACTGTGTTGCTTTGCCCATAAAGGTCACCACACACACACACACTTTTTTTTTTATTGCAGAAAATTATCAGTCCCTTTCGCATATTAGAAAATGTATACATTCTCACATCAAATTTTTCTTTTTTAACAAAGCCACTTCTTGAAGAACACGATCTGTCCGTGACGGACATACCTTCTACAACCAAAACAATTATTGTGCTCTTGTGGATGACTTGCTCTATGTAAGTAATAAGACTCGACCTCAGGAACCATCATATTTGTCAATGATGTCAGTTGGGTTCCACCAACCACAAAAACTCAAATACAGAGTCTCAATTTGTTTACTAAGTTCACATAAAATTACTTACAGTTCTCCAACTGTTGTTAATCTCCCACAATGGGGATAGGGATGCAGAAAATTATGGTAGTGGAAGTACAGCATCTGGAACCACTAATTGACAACATAACAATAAGCGGAAATTATATTGATCAATCATTTCTTTATAGACCAACTGGAACTCTGTCATTTGATTTCAAGGCTCTGACCCACCTATACCGAAATGAAATGTACATACTACATTCATAATGCAATGCATTCATATCTATGCATATGGACATTATCTTTGCCACTTTAAATCATTTTTGTCTTACTCAAGTACACTGGAATTTCAAGGGCACCGTATTTTGTAATGAATTTGCAGCATTATATTTGTTCACTGTTTCCACTGTTCACACTAAACTGGCATCAAGGGCGGAATGCCTGGGGCGGTATTCCCTCTAACTTATTGCAATGAATACTAAAGAGTTGGAATTGTGAATGGAATACACAAATGAAGAGGTTCTGGCAAGCCGCCATAATGCCCTTCACACAGCCTCGCAGCCAATAAAAACAAAGCCAAAGAACAATCTACATTCAATAACGTGGTTTGCATTTATTATACACTTTACAGCGTACCTGGAATAGTTCTAAAATAAACACAGCCTAAGTTACACTTGTGGAAATTAACTCCTTAAAGACCAGCTATATTTAAAGCCTCTACCCCAATCTCTGAAGGCCCTGTGCCAGTATGGAATGTCTTTATTATGCCTTAGCAGCTCTATAAGCCTGCTACATTTTATTATATAGGGCGTTTAAAAGCTAGTTTGTTACAATTAAATTATTCTGCCATCGGTCCTTAAGGAGTTAAAACAAACCAAGACTTCTTCATGTGCAAAGTAAGACTACATACAAACACCTCTTGTTAATGCAAAACACATACTCCGATTCAAGGGAAAAAACATTGCAACAAAATAAATATCTATTTTTCTTTCTTTTTTTTTGGTAGATAGTGAAAATTAAATATCAAATGCAATAGGCTCAGTGATAAAATAATAAAAGTTTATGAAGACTTAGAAAGTAACTCAATAAGCTTCTATTGATATTGAAAAACCAACATGAAACCCCTTCACTATGTTTTATTTTACACAAATTAGCAGCACACAATTATGGCAGCCAGACCGTAAAAGTGTAAATTAACTAAAGGGATGCACATGCAAGTCTTACTTAGATATTTAGCGAAGAGTGTTGCTGCATTAGAGTAAAGCATGTAAAAAAAATAATTGGCAATGAATCAACGAAAACACAAGACTTGTCCAAAGGAATCTGCATTTCAATTACCCGTTAACAAAACCCATTACATGCGATAAACACCATACACTGAGTATTTCCAATTGCTCTTCCCAGCCTCTGCAGCCACAAAGCTGGACTTTGTAACACACTAAAAGAGTACGGCAGAGCTGTATCCAAGCTATATGCTTTTATATCTTGGTTACCATGGGGAAAATGTCTTACACCTGCTTAGAGATACACCTTCAAAGGTAGTAAGGGGCACACACCCACATAATAAACATTTCAATAAAAACAGAAAATATATAATCTACTGGAGAATTAAATTCCCTAATTATATGTTGTAAGTACAAGAAACCACACTGAAGTTTAAGGGGGTGGGAGGAATATTGCCCTTGGCCGAAAATGAAATTTTTCCCCAAATGATTTTTAAAAAAAGTTTATTTCCTACAATTTTATTAATATTAGATTTTTTAATGAATTTAATTAATCTAATATGAAAAACTTCCCTTCTCTTTTAGTGGTCCCCCCACTTAATGTTCCTCTCTCCCCCCTCTAGTGTTCTTCCCCCACCCCCAGTGTTCTCCCCCCTCCCCTGTCCCATAGTTTTCTTCCCCCCAGGGACGTATTAGCTTGAGGCAAACAAGGCCCCAGGGACGGCATTAGCTGCGAGGCAAACAAGGCATTTGCCTTGGGCGGCATTTTTCAGGGGGCGGCAAAAAACGCCGCCCCCAAATGCCCAGAGCAAATGCCTAGTTAGCCTTGCGGCTAACAGACATGCTGGGCGGCGCTGGCTGATGGTCGGGCGGGCGGCTGGCGAGGGAGCTCTTCTTCTGAGCGGTCTGCTCAGCTCCCTCACGCGCCGCAGAGTGAGGCTGGGAGCCGGAATATGACAGCTCAGAGGAAGTGCTCCCTCGCCAGCCGCCCGCCCAGTAGCCAGCCCATCAGCCGAACCAGCAGCCACTGGACCAGCAGGGAGAAAGAGGACCCCCCCAGCACTCCCAAAGGTAAGGAGGCTGGGGGGGGGGTTAAATTAAAAAAAAAAAGTGTTAATGTGAGTGATTGTGTGTGTGTGTGTGTGTGTATCTGACTGTGTGTGTGTGTGTGTGTGTGTGTGTCTGACTGAGTGTGTGTGTTTGTGTCTGACTGTGTGTGTGTGTTTGTGTCTGACTGTGTGTGTGTGTTTGTGTCTGAATGTGTGTGTTTGTGTCTGAATGTGTGTGTTTGTGTCTGTGTGTATGTCTGTTTGTGTGTGTGTATTTAGAAGGTGGGGCGGGGGGTGCCTGAGTATTGTCCTGCCTAGGGCAGCACAAAACGAGGATACACCACTGCTTCCCCCCGTCCCATAGTGTTCTTCCCCCCGTCCCATAGTGTTCTTTTCTCCCTCCCCTGTCCCATAGTGTTCTTTTCTCCCTCCCCTGTCCCATAGTGTTCTTTTCTCCCTCCCCTGTCCCATAGTGTTCTTTTCTCCCTCCCCTGTCTCATAGTGTTCTTTTCTCCCTCCCCTTTCCCATAGTGTTCTTTTCTCCCTCCCCTGTCCCATAGTGTTCTTTTCTCCCTCCCCTGTCCCATAGTGTTTTCCCCCCTGCCTGTCCCAAGTGCAGTATTCTTGACTTTTCAGGTTATCATTACTATCTTTCATTGTGATATTTAATCATCTGAATTGTTAATGCAAGCATGTCTGTTAAACTATGCACTACAAAAATAAAAATAAAATAATTTTTTTAATTTTCTGCAAATTTGACCCGTTTTTGTCCGAAACGGGATAGGCCAATTTTCAGCCAAAAATTTCAGTAGACGAATTTTCGGTGCATCCCTACCTGCAGATATTTTTTTTTTTTTTTTAATTCCAGGTCCCAAATTCCAGAGCATTAACCCCCCAAAAATTTGTTACAAATATATAACTATTAATCCAAATAAAGCCATGAGCAACCGGGGGAAGAGGGAGTTAGGGGAAAGAAAAAAAAAATGTCAATGTTGTGCTAAGATCACTTTATACAGTGATCAGCCAAAACCTTAAAGGGACGCTATTTAAAGTGGTCTTGGTACATATTCCCAGGTCCCTTAACCCAGCAAAGTTAATTATTGCAGTTATGAACTGCAATAATTACCTTTATGTGTTAACTTGTCTAGAAGTCCACTAGAGGGACTTCTGGTTGCCTAACTGACACTGGACATCCTCACACTATGCATGGGGACGGCTAGCATCCCCACAGGTAAGTATAATGCTTGGGTCATACCATCTCCAATGACCGCTTCTTGTGGGGTGTTCCCAGTATGCGGTGGTTCATACCTACCAAAAGTGGTGCAATATAATGCACTTTGCCACACTGCAAAAATTGCTCAGGAATGGTTGGAAGAACATAAGAAAGAATTTGCTTCAGCAAGTGTTGCCTCAGCATCAAAAATTCCCCCAATCTCAATCTGTGTGATGTGCCGATCCATGGAGCTCCCACCTCGCAACTTGAAGGACTTAAAGGATCTGCTGCCAGATACCACAGGACACATTCAGAGACCTTGTGGAGTCCATGCCTTGACACATGGACTCCACAAGGGACTGCTATTAAAAGCCACCTACAGGGTTAATCACTGGAGTGTACATTTTTGTGCCGGCAATTCACAGTGAATTAAAAAATTTAGGCCAAAATAGTTTCATTAAAAAACAAACTCCAAGTCAGTAATGCGTTCAGTTTGGCTAATTTAGGACTAAAATTTAAAAGCACACTATTAAAACGGAGTCAGTAACTCCCTGCTTACATCACCTAATCAACGGTTGCAAACTGAGGAAATATTGAGGGCTATTGATACAGAGACATTCTAGGGCACAATTCTAAAACATGGAGCAACCACCTTGGGTATGTACTTCTCTTTAACAACTTTGTGTCAGAATTACACAAATATATAACTGATACAGAGTGGAACAGTTTAAAACAAGTGTCCTTTGCTGGTTTATTTGGTTTTCATTCAGTTTCAAATTCATATAAAATCACGCTCTGGTACTTTCTTCCTTATATAAAACAATTAAAACTTTGACAAATTTACTTTCAAGAAACTAAAAATTATTTCAGTGATTAGATAGCAGAAAAAACAAATCCTATATTAAAAACCACCACCATAACTACTACAACACACAGTAGTAGGTACGACGCAATGACGAAGCAGGCACCATCAACACAGTGAGCTGTTTCAACAATTTGGCAGTTACCTGCCTTCAAGTACCCAGTTCCTTCCAGTGGGTACCAATATGTTAAGTTGATACTTCAACATTAGCAAATTCAATTTTGTGCAACTTGGGGCATTATTCATTTGCTAAGAGTGTCAGCTGACATTATACATGCCTAGGCACTAAAAATAAAATAAAAAGCAGTGTACACACGCTTGGCACAGCACTGCAGAGTATTATTTATGTTTCATTGTATGCCCTTTATATAACCAGACACTCAGGCATACCATGTAAATTTAACAGTACAAACTACCAAGAATTTTAGAAAAATAAAAACACAATGATGTAGTGACAGTTCTGCTTAAACAAAGGTAGTGTAACATGTGAGATGAGATCAAACATGATTACTTGGAACTGCGGTCATAGGAGTCAATGCTCGTACAGAGTTTACTTCTTCACTACAGTACTATTTGCAATAAAAAATACCATTTATTTAAAACACACAAACTTGGGATGAATAGCAATTTTGTGTACAGTTTTCTCTTCATGGATATCTAAAACAAATGCTAAACTATGTAAATTTACACAATTGTAATTTTCCACTTATATGTACAACATTTACTTACAAAAATAAATGTAGAGAATATAAGGGTTCCGTTATTTTGCAAAGTCTCAATTATTAGTTTCTAATCAAAAATGTAAATTTTTGCCATAAAAAAGTAAAATGTTACTGCTGGTCGTTATAAACGCTGTCATTTTCAAAAATGTAGCATCTCCAAATGCCACCAGAACGTAAATAGGATAATGTTTACATGCTGTAAACACAGTATATTGCCTTGTTAAAACCAGGCATCAGTAAAATAAAGCTATTGCAGCCTGCGAGTGTTTCCTGCAGCATGCTAAGAGCAATCCATTTTAACAACAGGAGTTTACAAGAAAAAGTCAGGCTTTTACAGTTTTTCCTGCAGAGCACTGGAAGATAAATTTGTATCTCTGCCAGGGAAAGATCGGCACTGGAGCAAAGCGTAAAACATGGGGGATCTAATCTACATTTTATTTTGGAAAGGAGTTAGCAAGTTTTACTTTAATTTACTGCATTGCAAGTGAGCAAAAATAACATGCCAGTACATTTTATGAATTATCTAAATTTAATGAAACAACTTGTTTATTTCTGCATTTTTATTATCTTATATCAATGTGTCAGTCTCCATTTCTCCCCAAATGAAACAATATGTTCCGTGAGATTACCCAACTCTAATGAGAGAATGTGCCCATCTCTGCATTTTTATCTTTAGATCAGTGTGCCAGTCTCTATATCAAACTATTCTTGTCTTTCCAGTTTTACAAGCAGATTCAACATGCTATCCCGTACAAGCATTTACAAACAGTAAACCATTATTTTGTTAAAATTAAAATGCCTTATTAGTGCAGTATATCACAGATATTGGACAGCAAGTTATTTACCACTGAAAGCTGACTCCACGTTGACCTTAAGGGTTTATATTCTATGATTATCCGGTCTTCTTTATGTTCTTTGGAATCTGCATCCTCATCAGAATCAATTTCCAGAGCCTTTTCCTTGTAATTTTGGTACAGTACAGCATTTTCTGCAAACACAGCAAAACAATTAACAATATATCTACACACAGCAAAACAGTGTTTCAAACCGTGTCACTGGTGGATTAACTGGCATAGAGCAGAGAGTACCAAAGGCACGCAGCAATCCATTTGTGCTATCAAGCAACCATGTAGATATATGCTCCCATACATCTTTATAACAATATTGCCAAACTGTTATACAGTTAATAATTAAAACATTAAAGGGATTCTCCAGTGCCAGGAAAACAAACCTGTTTTCCTGGCACTAGAGGATCCAGGAGTGCCCCCCATCCCCCTCCCTCCTCATGTTGCTGAAGGGGATAAAACCCCTTTAGACACTTATCTGAATCCTGCGCTGAGGTCTCTCGGCGCTGGGTCAGGCTCTGTCCATGCTCGCCCCCTGCCAACATCCACCAGCGGGGGAGACCTAATGCGCATGAGCGGCAATGGCTGCGCACATTACACCTCCCCATAGGAAAGCATTATTCAATGCTTTCCTGAGGACGTCCAGCGTTGTTTAGATGACCAAAAGTCGTCTAAGAAGCCGGAAGTACCTCTAGTGGCTGTCTAGTAGACAGCCACTAGAGGAGGACTTAACCCTGCAAGGTAATAATTGCAGTTTTTAAAAACTGCAATAATTACACTTGCAGGGTTAAGGGTGATGGGAGTTGGCACCCAGACCACTTCAATGAGCTGAAGTGGTCTGGGTGCCTACAGTGTCCCGTTCATTAATGACCATTGGGCATGGCCATTGGTAATGGAGCATAGAGAATCATTAGCACTGAGACCAAAAGATTAAACTGTTGCTCTACATTTCTGTTTCTTATTTTTTTTGGGGGGGGTTTTGTTCAGCATCTACCAAATTAGTGTTAATTTTGTCGACTATTTTAGTCAGTTTTTAGTCGACTAAAATGTTTGAGATTTTGTCGACTAAAAACGAAAACCATTCAGATGACTAAAATACGACTAAAACGAAAATGGCTTTAAGGTCACAAGACTGTACCAAATCCAAGTCAGAAACCATAGTTCTAGATGTAAGCTACCTGTAAGCGGTAAGATAAAGTATGAGTAACTTTGCACAAACCTTGGATTCAGAACCAGGCCACCCATAAAGGTGCAGGTCCAACTGCTGAACTTTGGAGAGGAGGTTTATGAACCTATTAGGGAACCAAACTCTCATAACGTGAATGGAGAGACTGAACAGGGGTGACACAAGCATGATTACTATGGAAACCTGCTGTCTACCGAGTGCTGCTTAGGACAGCAAAAAAGGGAAGAACGTAAGCCCTGCCATGAAAGAGAAAACTAAGAATAAAGCAAAGAGTAAAGGCAAGGATTGGCCTGCAGGTAGAGGAGGATCAGGTGCTTTCCTTAGACCTTACCAAATGGACAGACAATAAGCATTGTATTGTATATCACCCTAATGTTCCACGGTGATTAATGCTTGTGTTTATGGAATTGGACACCTCTCCATTAGTGATGTCCCGAATGGTTCGCCGAACGGTTCGCCGCGGACTCATCATTGAGTAAACTTTGACCCTGTACCTCAGTCAGCAGACACATTCCAGCCAATCAGCAGCAGACCCTCCCTCCCAGACCCTCCCACCTCCTGGACAGCATCTGTTTTACATTCATTGTGAAGCTGCATTCTTAGTGAGCTGTCCAGGAGGTGGGAGGATCTGGGAGGGAGGGTCTGCTGCTGATTGGCTGGAATGTGTCTGCTGACTGTGAGGTATAGGGTCAAAGTTTACTCAATGATGAGTCTGTGGCGAACCGTTCGGCGAACCATTCGGGACATCACTACTCTCCATTATAAAAAAGCCATTGTGACATCTGAGAGAACAACTTATCTATGTCAGTGCTAGACAGATAAGAAACACATGAAAAGATTTCATAACTATAATCAGACAACATAATTTATCATTTGTAAAACACGCACATATAATTCAAGTCCTGTTGTAATGTTTGGTCAAACTGGAATATGTTACCTAGACCAGCGTTTCACAAATGGTGTTCGGCGGAACCCTAGAACAAAATTGGGGATCCGCGGTGATTTGCCCATCGGGTGGCCCTAAGGGCCATTGCTGCAAAAGGACCCGGTCAGCGGCATGGCCGATTAATTGCTCGACTGGGTCCACGTAGTATGGGATGCTGGGAGGAAGTGACAGACAGACGGTCATTTCCTCTCAACTTCATATAGAAAACGCTGCGCTGGAGGGAGAGAGGCAGCAGCTGGCAGTGAGCATCTCCCCCACACACCAGCCTCAGCCAGCAAGTCACCCTCCTGCAGACAACAGGTATAATAACAGGAGGGTGACTGCAAAACTAAAAAATGGCATGGCATGTGTATTTATCTCTGTGAAATCTTTGTGTCGCTGTGTATATCTGAGTGTTTGTATATGAGTGTGTGTATATGAGTGTGTGTATATGAGTGTGTGTATATGAGTGTTTGTATATGAGTGTTTGTATATGAGTGTTTGTATATGAGTGTTTGTATATGAGTGTTTGTATATGAGTGTTTGTACCTGTGCAGGTATGTGCCATTGTTATCTGTGTGTATGTGTCACTGTGTTTACCTGTGTCAGTGTGTATCTGAGTGTATGTGCCAGTGTGTGTAGCTGAGTGGCACTGTGTGTGTGAGTGCCTATGTGCGTATCTTTCAGTGTATCTGTCTGTATCTGAGTGTGTGTACGTGTGTGTGTGTGTGTGTGTGTGTGTGTGTGTATCTGTGTGTCACACACCTTGATACACAGATATACACACAGATACATACATACACACAGATAAACAGTGTGTGTCAAAGTGTGTGTATCTGTGTGCCAGTGTGTGTATGTGTGTGTATCTGTGTGCCACTATGTGACAAACACAGATACACACCTTGATACACAGACACACAAATTTAGACATACAGATACATACACACACGGTGTGTCAAGGTGTGTGTATCTATGTGCCAGTGTGTGTATCTGTGTGTCAGATTTATACACACTGGCACACATACACACACCGGCACATACAAACACAGATACACACATACACACCGTGTGTCAAGGTGTGTGAGTCTGTGTGCCACTATGTGCCTGTGTGTGTGTGTGTATATATCTGTGTGTCAGATACATACACATACACACAGATAAAGACACCGGCACATACAAAAAAAAAAAAAAGGTTTATGCAAAGGCACAAATCTCCCCCCTCCCCACCACCCTCCCACATTGTTGATACACTATTACAAAGGGTTCCATGGGAAAAAATTATTGGGAACCCGTGACCTACACTATACTAACAAAATACAGTCACTCTGCATACCTCTTTAAGGACAATACAGCTTCCCTAGCCTAAATAATGGTAACAATCAGCACAAGGTTGGACTTTACACTATAGGCAGGCATCCAATGACAAGCCAACATTCAAATACAGAGATTTTTGTGTGTTTTGCAAATGTTGTAGCAACCTCTCAAGTATTCTTTTCAATGCCTACAGTTACGGACAGTACTATAATCTGTGCATATAAGCTTTCAAAATGCACTTAGCAACGTTATCTCCATCAAAGAGCCCTAAACACAGACTGCCAAACATGAATGTGGCTATAAATGACACAGCACAAGTCCCTCCACAAATTAATTTTAGAAACCCCCATCTCTTAAAATATTTGTGGCAACAATCATTAAAGGGTTAGTCAAAGCACCATGACCACTTCAGTGTTTTGAAGTGGTCTTGATGCAAGGAACCTGAATGTACCAGCAATATTTTGGTGTAACCAATTCTGTTAGAGTCATTATTAGCCAACTTGGGACAAGAGTCTCAGGACGGCTAATTTAAATTGTGTACATATTCTGTGTAGCCAATAAATGAGCGTCAAGATCAACTTCCGGCTTCTTCAGCTTTGCAGAAGCTGGATCACGTTCAGCCTGCTTCAGGAGAGATCCAGTGCCTGGTAGAATCCATGTAAGAAGAAAACCATTGAGAAACAGTTTGGTACTTCTAACATCACAACAGCACTGGTATGATCCTTGTGGAATAGGAGCAGTTTCCGTGAGAACCTTTTTTTTCCCTCTCAAACTACTCCAAAATGGTTTGACAAAAACTAGGGACTGGCATTCACATAATCTTGGCAACATAACCACGACACTCAGATGTAGTGTTTATGTTGATTAAAGTGTCCCTTTAAATGGTCAGATTACTTATCACTAAAAAGTAGACATTCAAATGGAAACCCAAGGGTTTATTCACTAAATAGCGCAAAACAAAAATTCAAAAAGTCAATGTATCATAACATGGTTATTTTCCAGAGAGTCAACAAACTAGTGTAATTTCATGTTATGGACTTTCTTCAATCAGAAATATATTACGTATGACAGCATATATAAATTAAGCATGGATATAAGAATATATACGGTAATCAGTTGCAAGCGATTATGTGTTAGACATAACAAAGGAAAAGCATGGATAGTGTCAGTAAAATATTTATTGAATTTCTATTTGTTTTAGGACATACCTTCACTGTCAAATGTTCCTTGTCCTCGTAAGATTTTCTTTCAAGAAAAAAAAAACAGAAAAGAAAAAAAAAAATTGGTAAAAAACTTTGTATCACATAAAAAGTGACATTATAAAGAAAACATTTCTAAATCTGCTCATGCATGCAAAATACTTTAAAAACATTTGGTAATAAGTATGTAGCGTGTCGTAGAAAAGTACAAAATTTAAACTTTATAATTCTAGAAAACTGGAATGTCAGGTTTCTGAGCCACGTTTGCCTTTTTACTAATCACATTCCTGTCTCGCTCATGAAAATGTTGTTGTCAGAGGTTTTCTAATGATATATCTTCCATTCAATTAAGGTTTTAATTTTTAAAGACTTGAAGGAACTAGGGCAGTGGCATCAAACCCAATCGTCAAACTAGGTTTTCTACATAATATGTAGCACATTATTCAATTATATACATTGTTAATCACCTGATTACATGTTAATAACACAAATCTTAAAGCTTTGGTAGATTACTGCCTTCGAGGATAGAATTTAACTCAAATTAAGGGATCTTTTCATGGTGGCCTGAAATTTGCCTAGCATGTACGAAGCTAAAACGTGGGAAACTCAGAAGAAACAAAGCAAAGACCCTTTAACCCCTTAAGGACCAAAACTTCTGGAATAAAAGGGAATCATGACATGTCACACATGTCATGTGTCCTTAAGGGGTTAATATGCTCGTTACAGGGCTCAAAATTTACACTTTCCTACCAGTGTTAATTGTTTTAGTCGACTAAAATTTGACTTGGATTATTAGTCGACAAAATTAAGATGACTAAAATATGACTAAAACTAAAATGGCTTTTTAGTCCAAAGACTATGACTAAAACTAAATTGAAATTTGCCGCCAGAAATAAAAAAATTTCCTACTAGCCATTGACAAATAAATATTCAGCACAGGTAGTGGAGAGTAACTTTTATGCCTGGTTAGTAGTGTAGGACTTGAGATGTTGAGACCTACTATTTATATTATATTTGTTATTTATTAAATAATGCAACAACATAAACAAAGCTTGTGTGCTTATATAATAAACACTTTTATATTGCACACAATTGAAATGCATTGTTTACCTTTTAATTATATGTTTCTTAAAGCAAACAGCTTTACAGCTTTTATTGAAGCTACCATATACCATTGCCTACTTAAAGGACCACTATAGTGCCAGGAAAACATACTCGTTTTCCTGGCACTATAGTGCCCTGAGGGTGCACCCACCCTCAGGGTCCCCCTCCCGCCCGGCTCTGGAAGGGGGAAAACTTACCTTTTTCCAGTGCTGGGCGGGGAGCTCTCCTCCTCCGATCCTCCTCCGTTCCTCCTCCTGGGCTGAATGCGCACGCGCGGCAAAAGCTGCGCGCGCATTCAGCCAGTCACATAGGAAAGCATTCATAATGCTTTCCTATGGACGCTGGTGTGCTCTCACTGTGAAAATCACAGTGAGAAGCACGCAAGCGCCTCTAGTGGCTGTCAATGAGACAGCCACTAGAGGATTAGGGGGAAGGCTTAACCCATTTTATGAAAAAATGGGTTAACCCTAGCTGGACCTGGCACCCAGACCACTTCATTAAGCTGAAGTGGTCTGGGTGCCTAGAGTGGTCCTTTAAATTAATAATATATTATATTCAGTCTAGCCAAAAACACTCACAGAGTGTTATAGCTGTTAGCAAAATAAATAAGATATTTGTAAATTTTTTACAGAAGTAAAATATTTTCTTCAGGTGCCATAGCAACCATGCCCTCCAGTCTATATATGCTTTGTTATTACATCACATGACTGCAGGGAATATTAGACGTTTATCCACATATGGAACATGCTTTTTATGGCTGCTATGTGTTCAAGAACACAGCAATGTTGACTTTTTTCTATGTGTGTGCACAATAGTTTTAGTATAGCAATAGTCCCCATTGTGAAGTACTTGTTCTGTAACTGCCATAGGCCACAGCCAGGTTTTGACTAAGAGTTACAGTTAGCAACATATTTAAAGGGAATTGTGAATTGAGCAGTGAAACTTCAGAGGCATGATCTATACACGAAAACTTCTTCACTAAACCAAAGTTGTTTAGATAACTGTAGTGTCCCTTTAAAGCATATATGTGTATATCTGACTGTGCATGTGTGTGGTGTATGTATTATTTATGTGTTAGTTGTGCATGTGGGAATGTTTGTGGTGTTATGTGCATGTATGTGACTGTTTGTGGTATTGTGGGTATATATGTGCACAGGTTGTCACTGCTATGAATGTTTGTGGCCTGTCTATGTGTTAAACATGTGAATGTGCATTTATTGTACTGTTTGTTTGTGTGGTGGACTGTCTTCAGTGTACATGCAAGCTATTTTCGGTACTGTTTGTGTTTATGTAGGCTACCTGTTGTATTATGTGTGTGAGGGCTGTTTGTGATGTTAAATGTTAGTAAGCTAAGGAGACCCTCTAATTCTACCTCACTTTGTGTGTTATAGAAATGTGCACAGAGAATTTCCAGATCCAAGACCAGGATATTTATAAAAGCTGTGTTTGTCTGTACAATTCTGTACATGGCCATCCATGATGTATTCTTGAGTACGTTAGAAAGGTATGCTTCTATGTGTATACCATTGGGTAATACATATAAAAGAAACAGATCTAAAGAATCCAATAATACCAATAAAAAGTGGATTAGATGGGCAAAACTAGAAAATATGAGAAACTGATATAGATCACAATTCTAAAAAAATAAAAATAATAATAATAATAATAATAATAATGAAAATGTAGTTTAATTGAAATTAGAAATTGGTATGTTTGTAGATAAAGATCAGGAAAAGGCAGAAATGTATAACTAAATATATATATATAAATATATATATATATATATATATATATATATATATATATATTATATATTTATTGGACCTGCCTAAGTCCAGATGGGAGATACAACAAAGGGTAGTCGAGAATGACAGGATGACAGGGCTAAGATCCTGTGGGACTTCAAGATCCAGACAAACAAGCAAGTAATGGCCAATCAACCTGATATCGTGTTGGTAGACAAGGAACATAAGACTGCGGTCATGGTGGATGTGACAAAACCCAGTGACTATAACATCAGGAAGAAGGTGGAGAAATACCAAGGACTGAAAGAACTAGAAAGGATGTGGAAAGTGAAGGCAGTAGTAGTCCCAGTTGTGATAGGAGCACTCGGGGCTGTGACTCCCAAGTTGGGAGAGTGGTTTCAACAGATTCCAGGTGGGACATCTGAGGTCGCTGTCTAGAAGAGTGCAGTTCTAGGCAGGGCCGGACTGGGAAGAAAATTCAGCCCGGGCATTTTTTAATTACAGCGGTGCACTACAAAGGGTGCGGGGCCAGATAGGGTGTGTTTTGTCATCACCAATGACAAGCACGCCCCATCACAAAGTGAGCATGTTGGTTCAATGCTCTTCCAGGGTAGACCATGCACAGAGCTCTGCTGAAGAGCTCTGGCATGAGAAAAAGACCCCGTGTGTTTGAGAGGGGTGCAGTGTGTGTGAGGTGTGTAGTGTGTGAGTGATAGGTGCTGTGTTTGCGTGAGGGTGCTATGTGGGTAAGGGTGCTGTGTGTGATTGGGTGCTGTGTTTGCGTGAGGGTGCTTTGTGCATGTGAGGAAGCTGTGTGTGTCAGGGGTGCAGTGTGTGTGTGCTGTGCGTGTCAGGGGTGCAGTGAGTGTGTGCTGTGCGTGTCAGGGGTGCAGTGTGTGTGTGAGTGTGAGGGTGCTGTAAGTGTTAGGGGTGCAGTGTGTGTGTGTGAGTGAGGGTGGTGTGTGTGCTGTGAGTGTCAGGGGTGCAGTGTGTGTTAGTGTGTGAGTGAGGGTGCTGTGAGTGTCAGGGGTGCAGTTTATGTGAGTGTGTGAGTGAGGGTGCTGTGCATGTCAGGGGTGCAGTGAGTGTGTGCTGTGCGTGTCAGGGGTGCAATGTGTGTGAGTGAGGGTGCTGTGTCAGGGGTGCAGTGTGTGTGAGTGAGTGTTAGGGGTGTCTGTGAGGCTGCTGTGCCCTGAGTGATTATATCCCCCCTCCCTGCTTACCTTATGCCTGAGAGGGGGGATCCTGATGCTGGGGCTGCCATCCATCCCTGGTGGTCCTAGTGGTGAGTGAACTCTAGCCTTTTGGGCTAGAGTTCACTCTCGCGAGACCCAGAGCGTTGCCATGGCAACGTTCCGAATCTCGCGAGAGGAACCCGGCGGAGCTGCAAGTTAAAGCTCCGCCGGGTTCCTCTGCTGGCAGGCTGGCTCACTCCCTCTCTCCCCGCCGGCGGCCGCAGTATCCTGCATGTGGGCCGGTGAGGGAGATCTCTGATCTCCCCACCGGCCCGCTGTAGACTACTACAGGGCCGGCATTCAGATAGTGCCGGCCCTGCAAAGACCGGCAGGGGAGATCCTGGGACCTCCCCTGCCGGCCTCAGCCCACGGCCACCGTGGCCCACTGGGCATTTGCCCGGTGTGCCCGATGGCCAGTCCGGGCCTGGTTCTAGGAACAGCTACGATACTGTGCAGAACCCTCAAACTCCCAGGCCTCTGGTAGAGGAGCCGAGACTGAGGAATAAATATACCACCAAGGAGGGGTGGGAAAAGCATTTTTTATAATTATATTTCTTCAGCATATACCAAGAAGGTACCTATGGCAAGAATAGGTATTTACCCATGAATAGGTCCATGAATATTTAGGGAACTGAGAGTGGAAAAAGGTTAACCTCTGTTCTTAATTTTTCAGGTTTCTCTTCTTTCAGGATTTGTACCGGAGGATTAAAGATAGGCAGTTGAGGTTCCTATATCCAAAAAAAAGGTTAAAAATCTTTGCTCAGAAACGATAGACCTGTGAACTCAACTTTTGTGGTTGGGAAAATATTTGAAGGTTTGTTAAAGGATAATGTTCATGAATTAATAAAAAATGTTTTTAAAAATTAGCAAATGAAACACAGGCCATGTGAAACAAACTTAATTGCATTCTACGAAGAAGTAGAAGTATAGATCAGAGTATTGCAGTGGATGTGATCTACTTGGATTTTGCCAAGGTATTCAATATGCTTCTGCACAATAGGTTAGTGTTCAAACTAAAAGAAATTGATCTGGATCAAAATTCTTGTTTGTGGCTATAACAAGAAAAGAAATATAGGAGATAAATATAAAGTCCAGAAAGTTATCATTAATGGAATTTTTTTAGGTCGTAAGTGGTGTCCCTCAGGATTTTGTTTTGGGACCTCTTCTATTTAACATATTTATAAACGATCTTGAAATAGGTATTCAATTCATGAGTCAGTGTTTGAAGGTGACACAAAACGAGGTAAGCTAATATAATGTGAGCAGGATATTACTTTGCTGCAGAGGGATTTAGATAAATTAAAAGACTGGACACTTAAGTGGCAAATTAAATTTAATGTAGACAAATGCAAAGTTATGCACTTCTGTAATGCAGAAGCTTGCCTGCCCCTGCCCTAAAGTAAGCATCAATGTCCAATGCTACACAGCAATAGCTAAGGCCAGTAAGGTATTGTAAAGCATGAAAAGTGGCATTAACTCCTGGGATGAAAATATTATCTTGTCTCTCTATAAATCAAGGGCACCTGTTCTAAAGAAGGATATTATGGCACTATAAAAAATGTGGAGGCAGAATACAAAATTAATAAGGGGAACTGAAGAGTTTATTTACAAAGAAAGGGTAACAAATTTAAATCTGTTCAATTTAGAAAAACGGTGCTTCAGAGGGGATATGATAATATTAGAGAAATATAGGTATTCAGTGCCAATACACACCATTGTCTGGAAGTGTATTCATTAATAAGACTATACATACAAAACCCATTTAAACGGGAAGAAAGGAGATTTAGAATGAAGGCAGAAGAAAAGGTTCTTCACAAAAGGCAGTTTTATCAGAGTCTGTACAGATTTTTAAACAACGACTGAATGAAATGTTGCCAAAGCATAATATTTAGGGATATAATATTTAATGCATGGGGCAACAGCTTCTTGATCCAAGAAGACATCTAACTGCCATTCAATGGTGGAAAAAGTGTTTTTTCCTAGCTCGTTGCAAAATTGGAAAGAGCTTCAAACTGTTTTGTGTTTGCCTTCTTTTGGATCAACCGCAGAAACAGATGTGAGAAAGACTAAAATTGGTGGATGCTACTCTATTTTCAGCTTATGTAACCGGATGGCATCTAAAGACCTATCCACCATATTTTACACGAATCAACGTATAATTTTTTTACCCCCCCAAGTATGTGAAATCTGGTCTCCAAATTCAAACAGAAGCATCTTTTTGATGGATGACAAAACAAGTGGGAGACTCTAGAGGCAATTAACACCAGGGCTATTCTTGGCAGGCTTAATGCAAGATATATTTATAGGGCCCCATGCCACATCATAAACCCTAACCTCCCCCTATCAACAGCCCCCTTCATTTAAAGCAAATGGTTTGGTGTAGCCCCTGGCCTGTCCTTAACCCCTTAAGGACACGACATGTGTGACATGTCATGATTCCCTTTTATTCCAGAAGTTTGGTCCTTAAGGGGTTAAACAGGTATATGAAACAGTAAGTAGAGAAGGTGCAGGAACTAATAGTGTAGTATGTTTTTCATAGTAATGGGAAATAAATATAGTAAGATGTACATTTACGCTTTTCTGGAGCTGTAATCCAGCTACACTCAAGTGTTTGGGCGGTATGATCCCCACCTAAGGATATAGCGTAGCTCTTGTTCTGTAGGTATTTCCTTATGGCATATGGTGGAAGGTCTCGTACATATAAAATGAGAACAAAATAAAATAATACAGAGTAGTATTTTGAGCATGAAGTTCCAAACGTAAGTAAACATATAAAATTACACTCACATGTTTTGGAGCCTACTTGTGGCTCCTAAGGTATTGCGTGGAGTAGTAAGATCCCCACTCTAGAATTTGTTGGTCGTTTTTATATATAAAAAGAGCATGAAACAATAAAATGCACACCGGTTTGAGTATTAAAAACAATTATCTGCAATACACTAACGCGTTTGACCATATAATTGGATTTTTCAAAGTATCACCTTTATTTGCCTAACATTTCAATGAGAGAAAGAGACACAGAAACCAAGTTCTTCCTTACTGCTCATAACAAATCTGGCTGGAAAAATAATAATACTGAATTCAGCCACGCAAAGTTAAGACTACATTCTGCTTAGAGTGGGGGGCCCAGAATGTTTACTATTGCTCATTAATTTTAACGTATAAAGCAATGGGATGCTTGAAATTGGATCAGATCTTTGGAAGATAAAAATAAAATATATGCAAAAGGGGGGCACACTGTGCTAAGAATCGGTCATCTAGGTAAAGGGTTACTCCAACATATGTTTATTGATTGGCTTTTTTAAAGCTACTTGACAGCCACAAACACTTTATTTCTATTCCACATTTTTCGCCAGAAATATATGCATAAATAGTACAAAACTTGGAATCCAGTACCGGGCCAAGTTCTCCTGGTTCTCTAAATGGTTCTTTTGTGGTGCCGCATAATCCTCTTCCTCCTTTCTGTCCAATCAAATTCACCTCATAGAGAAGCATTGATTAGCCATCGGCACGAAAGGGGCGCAAATCCGCCAATTAGAGTCAAAAGAGGTGAAGGAGTGGGGAGCAGGGAATATCATGAAGGGGGGTTGAGAGGGAGAATATATAACAGCAGACACTCTGGGGGCAGAGAGAGGCAAGGCATCTAGAAGAAAACTGCGTGTGCGCGCGTTTTGCGCACACAGTCCAAAGGCTTCACTTGCAGATGCGCTTGCAGCGCTGCCTGCAGGTAAGAAATTAAAATTACGTGTGCTGCCAGTGTGCATTACGCACTGACAACAGACATTTTTGCACAGATTTGACAGGCATGTGTGCCAGGGGTGCAGTTAGCCACTGGCACACAAGTGGAAATTACTCTGGATGTGCAGTGTTTCAAGCAGAAATACTGTAAATTTTTGTATGTGTTCAATTTTAAAAAGTTGAAGTGGTCATGGACATTGGAGTGACCCTCTAAGGTCCTAGCTGAATAGTTTGCAAATGCTATCTGGAGTAGCACTGTAACAAAATGTATTAAAATATTCAGCACCACGTCGGTGTGGGAAAGACATGAACTACAGAATACTTTCTACTTCTGAAATCCTATAAAACGAATAAAAAAATGAATATGCGGTTATTGTGTATTCATAGCCGGAAGCATTTTTTTTAATACTCTACTTATCTCCATGATAAATGATATATGAAATATTTTAGGTGCTCTAATGTGTCAAGGTGAACCAGTCAAGACAGGTTGAGTTTAAAGGTTTTATTTCACCTATTTTACTGAATAGACCACGTTTGCAGATGATTATAAGGGATTATCATTATTAGTTCTAAAAGACCACAACATGCCCAGAAATAAATACTGCAATAAATGTGATCACTTTCATATATTTTGTTGGGACAATTGTTAATTTTAGGCAGTAGACAGGTGACAAAGAAATTTACAAACTATTGAAGACTCATACTAGGGTTCTAGTACAAAAATGAGTACCGAGCAAGACAAACATGGGTAATGCTTTTGAACTGCCCAATGCAAAATTGGAAAGTAGAGTTAAATATCACTACAGCAGATCTTTCCAGTATTCACTCATGCTTCCCAACTTTGGTGTCCTGTGAATCAGGATGCAGGTGGGAGAAGGACAGGGGGCAAACCAGTAATGAGATTGTGTTGGTGGTGCTGCCTGGGGGGCAGGACCATCTCAAGCATTGGCAGGTCAGTCTGGTTTGTATGCACACGAAAGGTTCTTATAGATCCGTCATGAAAGAATAATTTACTACAGAAAACCACGGCATGCCTCCCAACCGTCCCAATTTCGGAGAAACTGTCCCGCCTTAGTTCCGTGGTCTCTCTATTTGTGGAACTGGACCAGGGAACTGTCCCCAAAGAATCATAGTACAAGTTCATCATTAGATGCACTTGATCCCTGCAGGGAGCTACTGCCTTTAGTGGACTGGCTTGAGTGATGAACAGGCAACCTCACGTGCCTTCTTTCCACAATATACACAATAGGGATACAGGTATAAAAAAAAAAAAAAGGGAATAGAATTGAAGCACATGGCCAGCAAGTTGCTGGCCTTTGGGGGGGCACAGCATGAAGTACGGGGGCCATGGCCTCCTCTGGCACCCCCTAGCGACGCCACTGCCCCCATTGAGATTGGGGAGGAACCCTGAGGAGCTTGATTTTCATTCTTTGTGTGAGTACAATACCAAAATGCATTTCCTTTAACAATATTACGCTGTATTTAAAAAAAAAAAAATTATACCTGTATCCCTATTGTGTGTATGCCGTATATATATATATATATATATATATATATATACACACATACACATATACATACACACACACACACACACACACACACATACATACATATATACACATACATACACACTGCTGTGTGTGTGAGGGTGCTGTGTGTAGGTGCTGTGTGTGAAGGCGCTGTGTGTGTGTGTGTGTGCGGGCACTGTGTGTGTGGGCGCGCTGTGTGTGTGTGTGAAGGTGCTGTGTGTGTAAGGGTGCTGTTAGTGTGTGTGTGTGTGTGTGTGTGTGTGAGGGTGCTGTTAGTGTGTGCTTTGTGTGTGTGGGTGCTGTTAGTGTGTGCTGTGTGTGTGTGTAAGGGTGCTGTTAGTGTGTGTATGTGTAAGGGTGCTGTGTGTGTAAGGGTGTAGTTAGTGTGAGGGTGCTGTTAGTGTGTGCTGTGTGTAAGGGTGCTGTTAGTGTGTGTGTAAGGGTGTAGTTAGTGTAAGGGTGTTGTTAGTGTGTGCTGTGTGTGTGTAAGGGTGCTGTGTGTGTGTGAGGGTGCTGTGTGTGTGTGTATGTGTAAGGGTGCTGTTAGTGTATGCATGTGTGAAGGTGCTGTGTGTGTAAGGGTGTTGGTAGTGTGTGCATGTGTGAGGGTGCTGTGTGTGTAAGGGTGTTGTTAGTGTGTGCATGTGTGAGGGTGCTGTGTGTGTAAGGGTGTTGTTAGTGTGTGCATGTGTGAGGGTGCCGTGTGTGTAAGGGTGTTGTTAGTGTGTGCTGTGTGTGTGTAAGGGTGCTGTGTGAGTTAGGGTGCTGTGTGTGGTTAGTGTGTGCATGTGTGAGGGTGCTGTGTGTGTAAGGGTGTTGTTAGTGTGAGGGTGCTGTTAGTGTGTGTGTGCTGTGTGTGTAAGGGTGATGTATGTGTGTGTGCTGTATGTTTGTGTGGAGAGTGGTCCAGTGGAGAGTGAACTCTAGCCCCCTGTGGGGCTAGAGTTCACTCTCGCGAGATCTGAGCGTTGCCGCGGTAACCACGGCAACGCTCCGACCGCGCGAGAGGAACCCGGCAGAGCTGCTGGCAAGAGCTCCCCGGGTCCTCTCCTGCCTCCCTCCCTGCCTGTGGGTCGGTGAGGGAGATCGCCTATGCACGTGAGGTTGCCTGTTCATCACTCAGGCCAGACCACTAAAGGCAGTAGCTCCCTGCAGCGATCAAGTGCATCTAATGATGAGCTTGTACTATGATTCTTTGGGAATGCAGGACAGAGCAGCTGGAACGGTGCTGGGTGTTTTCAGCAGCTTCCTGGCAAGGCCCCGCCCCCAAATTAAGCCCATCCTCCCACACATAAGCCCCACCCCTGCCTTAAGCAGCAGACCTTGCTGCTGCTGGAAAGGCAAGAAGATGGCTGTCTGACCCCTAGCAACAGGTAGGCTTGATATGCTCAGGTGTGTGTGTGTGTGTCTGTGTCTGTCTGCTAGTGAGGAAGCTTGTGTGTGTGTGTGGACTCAGCAGTCTGTGTGTGTGTGTGTGTGTGTGTGTGTGTGTGTGTGTGTATGTGGACTGTTTAGTCTGTGTGTGTGTGTGTGTGTGTGTGGACTCAGCAATCTGTGTGTGTGTGTGTGTGGACTCAGCGGTCTGTGTGTGTGGACTCAGCCCGGTCTGTGTGTGTGGACTCAGCGGTCTGT
>OW240913.1:89651610-89697074 GCA_933207985.1 Pelobates cultripes
CCAATGGGCATATATTTTCCAGATATCCTTTACATCCTTAAAACATTTAGTTAAGCATCCCAAACCTGCTTTGCCACACAAGGATCTATGCAATAGACAAAGCAACCATTTACAAAGTAAAATAACTGTGCTCATTCCAGTAAAATCTCTGAACGCAGCTGTAGAATGACAGCCAAGATTACAATGACAAATTTTACAAGAAAGTTGAGCTCAGCATCTGGATTGTAAAGCTGCCAAATATACAATCATGTTGACACAGATGTTGGGAGCACATTCTGGTTTTGAGTCACAATTAAGGCACATGAAATTCATTGTAGGTGCTAAAAATACATATCTAGTCATTGCTTTTTATCTATTTTATTTTTGCCAATCCAAGCAAAAAATGGGCTGGCATACCTGGTCATTAATGCGTTGCTGAAATTGCTAACAAATAACGCAGTACATGTCAGCTGTGACAGGTGGATACATTTATTATCATTTTAGTTTAGTAAAAGGTTTTAAAGTTTGAACTTGATGTTGGATGGATTAAAGTATGAGACCTCAAAGAGGTGACGCTCAATCAGGGGAGAGAGGTGTAGGACAGCCTCATGTGTCATGAAAGGAAAAAAAAAACACCTTTACTGTAGTCCGAGTCCAAAGATGAGTGATAAATGGTGGCACGTATCTAAATTCAAAGGTAAAAAATACCTTAGCATGTCTTGTGGTGAATGCCAGATCTTCCCCAAGAAGATTTTTTTTGTGTAATTACCAGCTGCAGCAACATTCTCAGATTGCCCGAGAATGCTAGAGAGGACAGGGGCAAACAAAAAAGAAAGAGGGAGATTAACAAAATCCATAAAAGTTCCCCAACTTTGACTTAGACACAACTTATTCACTTATTGGCTAAAACCTTCTAAGGTCTAAGTCTTCTAAGCACTATAAGTGAGCGATGTGTTTATGAATTCAGCATTAGTACCGGGATTTTCTTGTAATGTGTAATGTATGAGTTTCGTTGTTCCTCTGGAATGCAAAGGTAAACTTGGATGTTTAAAGTAAGAGTCTTTGCTAATTAATAACAAAAATGAGAGAGAAGATGGGGAAGCACTAAATAACAGGGTAGGAGGCAGTTCACCTAAAAAGGGAAATTATCCTTTAAAAATGGTAGAAAAACAAGGTGATAGGGTGTGACAAAAGATCAAATTAGATAGTATGATTGACTTATCTGTATATTATCTAATTCGATCATTTGGTGCACCCTATTACCTTGCTTTTTAGCTATTTAATAGATCTTAATTGAGAATTGATTATATCATTACAATGGCACCTGTCAAGGGCTGGGATATATTAGGCAGCAAGTGAACAGGCAGTTCTTGAATTTCATCCATTAGAAGCAGGAAAAATGGGCAAGAGTGACTTTGACAAGGGCCAAATAGTGATGGCTAGACAACTGGGTCAGAGCATCTCCAAAATGGCAAGTCTTGTGGGGTGTTCCCAGTATGCAGTGGTTAATACCTACCAAAAGTGTTGCAAGGAAGGACAACTGGTGAACCAGGGTGTGGTGTATCACCAAATTAATATATATATATATATTACACAAGGTTCGTCTACATTAAAAGGTATTTATTAAAAGGCAACAACACAATACTATAAATGTATCACAAACACACAGCCCAGACCCACGGAGCAACAACCCTTTTTAAATCTATCTATCAATATAGTAACCCCTTCCCCACACGTTTGATCTCACCCACGGTTAGGCCTTCACATCTAGTAATGGCTCACTGCTGCAAGTTCAACATCACATCCACCAAGCAAGAAAAGGAAGCAACAGAGAGTAACATGGTTCACCATGCTAGCACATGGCGTCTGCAAATCTGCTCTGTAGCACAGCCAAGAAGGAACAGAGAGGAATGGAGAAAGGAAGGGGGGAGTGGTTATCTCTTTCCTGACTTGTAAAGGTATTGAATTACCCAGTTACCATTTCAAAAGGTAAAGCTTATCCCACTGTACATGAGCTTGGTCACGTGATCCCTGGTCACCATATTAGTTTGATGACAGAATGTCACCACACAGGGTCATGGGCACCCAAAGCTTATCGAGGCAAGTGTGGAGCAAAGGCTAGCCTATCTTGCCTGCTTCTACAGGAGAGCTACTGTAGCTCAGATTGCTTAAAAATGTAATGCTAGACATGATAGAAAGCTGTCGGAACACACAGTGCATTGCAGTTTTCTGTGTATGGGGCTGTCGAAAGTGCCCATTTTGACTATTGTCCACCACTGAAAGTGCATTCACTGGGCATATGGACGTCAGAACTGCACCATGGAGCAATGGAAGAAGGTTATTTGGTCTGTCAAATCCTGTTTTCTTTTAGATCAGGTGGATGGCCGGGTGCGTGTACGCGGGGGAAAAGATGGCAGCAAAATGCATTATGAGAAGAAAACAGACAAGAGGAGGCAGTGTTACGCTTTGGGCCATAATCTGTGATGAAACCTTGGGTCCTGGCAGTCATGTGGATCACTTACTTACTTTGGCACATACCACCAGCTAGAGATTGTTGAAGATCATGTACACCCCTTTATGGCAATGAAGTCAGCTGATGGCAGTGGCCTCTTTCAGCAGGATAATGTCACACTGCAAACATTGTTCAGGAATGGTTTGAAGAACAAGACAAAGAGTTCAAGGTGGTGCCTTGGCCTCCAAACTCCCCATATTTAAATCTGATCGAGCATCTGTGGGATGTGCTTGAACAACAAATCCGATCCATGGAGGCCCCCCCTTACAACTTGCACCACTTAAAGATTAATATGCTAATATATCGGTGCCAGATATCACAGGACATGTTCAGAGCTCTTGTGGAGTCCATGCCTTGACGCTTCAGAGATGTTTTGGCTGTATGAGGTGGACCTACACGTTTTTAGGCAGGTCGTTTTAATGTTGTAGCTGATCAGTGCACTTCTTATACCATGATTATTACAATAAGCTACAGTGGTTATGCTTGTAGTGTCCCTTTAAATATGCTGTTGCTGCTGAAATTATTCACTCTGGCAATGTATTGTTCTTGATTTTGATAAGATTCAAATGCAACTCAAGCAAATCCAGGCTAACACTCATGCATAAAAAGTCATCACAATGAATAAGCCGTGTGTTTTGTTCATGCCACATTGAAAATCTCTAAACTGCCTAGAACAAATCAATCATTCAGTTAATCTATTTGTAGCCTTTAAGCATTGTCAAATGTTTTAACAGCTTTCTGTTCAGAATAGGTGAGTCGTCTCAATCAAACCGCACTGAGTGACAAGTAATTTGGATGTGTAATCATTAATAGAAGATTGAACTGTAGGGGTTTGAGAAAAGAAACAAACTATCACACTGATTAAAATTCCAAAAATGGGTATTTATTAACCTCTATTAATAAGAGTTCTCTTGAGTCTATGTGATTGTATGAGACAACCTTCTGTGGGGAGAATCTTGCAATGCTATTTTGCAGTATTGAGTTTTAATATTGTATTATTTTAATTCATGCCTGTTTCAATGTGCAGAACATAAGTTGGCACTGGTTGAATACATTTGGAAGTATGAAAACATTTTTATTTTACAGGTTATTTGTTAATAGGGATATCAATAGATTGTAAGATCATTTGAGCAAGGCCTTCTTCACCTCTTGTCTCTGTTATATTCTGTATGTAAATTACATTTTGTCAAATATCCTAATTTTATAATTGTAAATCACAGCGGAATATGTTGTCGCCATACAAATTATAATAATAATTAGAAACAAAGCAGAAATATAACTGTGTTTAAGTTATTTTATTTAGTGAACACGTGGTACTAGGGGAATACTGTACCTGACGTAAATGGCTTGACTGTCTGATCTGTATGTAAATCTTATCATAGCTTTGCTTCACACAGGTTCACAGGCAGTACAAGTGGTTGGATAAGCATAATGGGGTATAGCAGCTGGGGAGCTAGGATATTTTATACAGGTTGAGCTGCCCATTGCCTGTTAACTTTTTATTGATCTCTGTACACTTCTATAGCATTCAAAGGGACTCTATGGGTACCTAAACCACTTCAGCTCATCTAAGTGGTCTGGGTGCAGTACTCCAGATCCCTTAAACCTGCAATGGCAAATATTGCAGTTTTTTATATAAACTACAATAATTGCCTTGGAGGGTTAATTCCATCTCTAGTGGTTGTCTACAGCCATTAGAGGGGCTTCTGGATGGTTAGGCAACCTTTAAAAACCAAAAACCCGGGGGGCGTGGCCTACAGCGCTTGCAAGCAGGCGTGTCTCCCTTGAGCTCCGTTTGAGCCGGGGAAAGAAGCTGAAAAAAGCCAGTAAAACGGCAATCCCGACGATCACACCGACACCCCACACACAAAGAGGCTATGGGGTGCAAACACAAGAAGCCACATCACCTGGCAGCTCCCCGTCAGCAAGATATTCGGCTCTCCTTTGAGAAGCCGGCGGCACAGCACCAGACCAAAATGGCGCCGGAGGAGCAGGGGACGCTGGAGCCATCAGAGGCCTCCCAGGAGGAGGAAGACCTGCTGAGCTCTCCCCGCTCAGGAGCGGAGTCTGAGCGGTCGGACACTGATGAGGATGAAACACCCTCCACAAAAGGGGATATGAGGAGGCTACTGACCGACCTCCGGAAGGTATGGAAGGAAGACCTCCAAGCAGCCCAAGTTGAAATAGGGGAGATCCGTCACATGGTACAGGAGATGGAAGGTACAGAGGCCTCCAGAAACAAACACATACAAACCACCGACACCAGACTGGACAGTGACCACCCTGGAAACACGCCACAGACAAAAAAAATCTGCGTCTCAGGGGAATCTCAGAACAAGTACCTGACGAAACGATACTCACCTTTGTGAGAGACCTAATATACACCATGGTCATCAGGGACAACCCTCCCCAACACACGATAACCTCAGCATTCAGAGTGAGGAAATCAGCTGCAGCTCCAAGTGACGCGCCCAGAGACGTAATAGCCATAACCCGGGACATCGCAGTGAAGGCAGCGGTTATGAAGTGCTCCAGAGAACAGAGAACGATGCAATACAAGGGCCAGACGGTCTCCATCTATGCGGACATACCATACTCTGCCCTAGCGGAAAGGAGGAAGCTAGCTCCCACTGCCAGAAAGTTCAGAGATCACTCCATACGGTACCGCTGGGAACTGGGGGGATCACTAGTGGTGACCAGTGGAGACACGACAGCAACGCTGACATCAACAGAGGATACAGAGCCACTGCTGCAGAAACTCGGGCTCACGACCCGCACAAGAGCAGCCACCACAGAGACACCCTTAGAGACACCCAAAAATGACCGAGAGCCTGCAACCAGCAACACCGTTGGGTCCCAACAGAAGGTCAAATCTCCAAACAAAAAGGCACAGCCCCCACAGAGAGACAAGGACACCAGCACAAACAAACCCTGGCACTCGGTCGGGCACCTCAAAATTCAGAGACTCACATAACAAGACTCGAACCAAGCTGGCACCACACCGCGAGGTACGAAAGCCCGTTAAACCTCCTTAAACCACAGTTGGCCGGGCCTTTGCCACCCCAACATGTAAAGCTCAGTAATGGTGATAGCAGGAAGCACAGACGCAAATCTGTCCTTGGCCGTATACTAAAGAGTTCTACTGCATTTATGATATCCCTTGTTCTGCATCGCCCATACATATTATTTCCTTATGTAATAACGTTTCTTATGACATACTCAAAATAACAATGATTGTATAGACAACTGTTATTTATATCATACACAGTCAGCAGTGTTAATACATCAGTGTATAACTTTATTACGCAGATTATAGTACAGATGTTTCACGATAAAATTTTCAATAAAATTCAAATTGAAAAAAAAAAAGGTTCACTTAAAAAAATTTGAAAAGGAAAATTTGCGGTTAGAAATTATCTGGCCCAAGTGTGTGAAAGGCATAACTTAGATATGAAAAATCCTCAATCATTCTTGTCCACTTATTCTAAAGCGGTAATGAGGGGAAAAAAAATATTTTCATAAAGCCAAGAATATAAATACTGGAAAGACAAATTGAACATAATTGATAAAACTCCAACTCCCATTCTTAATTTCTTGCCTCACCTTCTGAATTTCTAAAACACAATCCAGTTAGCTTGTTAGAAATTGTATAGCTGTATTATCCAGCAATGATTTCCACTGCAATTATGAAATATCTTATCGTGTCTATTTGTGTTAAAATGTCTTTGAAACATGTGTCTTACTAAGCACCCAAAAATAAAGAATGTCAATTTTTTTTTATTTTATAAAATTTAAAAAAAATTACAAAAAACCCATAGGAAAGCATTGTATAATACTTTCCTGGCACTATAGTTTCCCTTTAGCATATAGCAGGGGAATTTCCCTATCAAAAAATATTGTTTGTTTGTTTCCATGAATTGCTTTTTATGTGTGTAGAATGTTAACAAGATAAAAGAGTTATTTAGCCAGTTTTAGGTTGAGATTTTAAACTGTCCAGTCACACTGTATAGATAAAGTAATTGTTATTATTATTATTATTATTATAGTATTAATTGAATGTTCAAATGCCATATTGAAATGCATTATAAAATGCAACAGGCCATCCTTACATTTTATCAAGTTTAATCAAACACGTTTTTTTTGTAAATCCAAGAAACATAAATAGCTTTTCAATTACTTAAATTAACCAAACAGTGCTATCTAGTGGTTGTAAGTTTAAATACACTTGCTACTTTGTAAGACGAACTGTTAATGACTATAGTGAGTATTCAAAGAGAATTTCCAATCTGAATTAGAGAATTTCCTATTTGAATTAGAGAATTTTTCTAGTTCTGTAATTTTGACCTTAAATTGAAATTCACTTTGAATACACCTTGAATTCTTCCTTGAGTGATTAACCCTGAAAAATCACATAGTATATATAACTAAGGTTACAAGCTATTATGGGCATTTTAAAAAGTTGTGAAAATGTCCCAAGTGGAAATGGCTCTGAATAAAAGGGGGTGAATGTACTAGTTATTGAGAAAACACACACAAAAAGGGAGCTTGATAGTCCCAAACAAAATCTCAGTGATGTCTAAATTTATGACGCACAGACTGTCTTCATCTACAAACTAGCCACTAAGTGCATTTTTTTGTGTGAGAAATATTGCAGATGCAGCTGATTTTAGCCACAAATTATAGTCATCGGCTTTTTATTATAAAGCCAGATGTCATGGGAGCAAGCAGAGTCAGAGAGGCTGTGAGCTGCGCAGTATCGTGGGGTGTAAGTGCCCTAAACAGCACTGCCAGTTCCAGTAGCATCAACAACAACAAGAAAAAGATACAAATGGGATCCATATGATCCCAGGAATAACCAAGAAAGAGCCAAGAGACTCTCACTATGATCCACTGACTGTGTGAGTATGGAATAGAATAAAACATAATTACCTGTAATCAGTGCTATCTTAACAACATTATGGGCCCCCAGGCAAAACAGTGCACTGGGGCCCTGTCAACACAACCACTCACAGAAAAAAAAAATATCGATAAAATTAAGCTTATATTTATTAGTGCCTCCAACAATACATTCCTACAATACAAGCACACACACATACTGCTGTATACACACACCGGCTGCTGAATACATACACAGACTGCTGAATACACACACACACACACAGACTGCTGAATACATACACAGACTGCTGAATACACACATACACAGAGACTGCTGAATACATACACAGACTGCTGAATACACACACATACACAGACTGCTGAATACACACATACACAGAGACTGCTGAATACATACACAGACTGCTGAATACACACACACACACACAGACTGCTGAATACATACACAGACTGCTGAATACACACACAGACTGCTGAATACACACACATACAGAGACTGCAGAATACATACACAGACTGCTGAATACACACACACACACACACACAGACTGCTAAATACATACATAGACTGCTGAATACACACATACACAGAGACTGCTGAATACATACACAGACTGCTGAATACACACACACACACAGACTGCTGAATACATACACAGACTGCTGAATACACACACAGACTGCTGAATACACACACATACAGAGACTGCAGAATACATACACAGACTGCTGAATACACACACACACACACAGACTGCTAAATACATACACAGACTGCTGAATACACACATACACAGAGACTGCTGAATACATACACAGACTGCTGAATACACACACACAGACTGCTGAATACATACACAGACTGCTGAATACACACATACACAGAGACTGCTGAATACATACACAGACTGCTGAATACACACACATACAGAGACTGCAGAATACATACACAGACTGCTGAATACAGACACACACACACACAGACTGCTGAATACATACACAGACTACTGAATACACATACAGACTGCTAAACACATACACAGACTGCTAAACTTATACACAGACTGCTTAATACACACAGACTGCTGAATACATGCACACTGACTGCTGAACACACACACACAGACTGCTGAATAAATGCAGACTGCTGAATACATACACACAGACTGCTGAATACATGTACATAGACTGCTGAATACACACATACATACACACACACACACAGACTGCTGAACACACACACAGACTACTGAACATACACACAGACTGCAGAACACAAACACACAGACTGCAGAATACACACAGACAGACAGCAGTGAGGGGTGCAGTGTGTGTGTGTGTGTGAGAGAGAGAGATGCTGTGTGGGGGGGTTTAGTGTGTGTGTGTGTGTAAGTGGTGCTGTGTGTGTTAGACAGGGGTGCTGTGTGTGTGAGGGGTGTTGTGAGTGTGAGAGGGGTCCTGTGTGTGAGTGAGTTTCTGTGTGTGTGTGACGGGGATGCATAGGGATAAGGGAGGTTTTTTATTTTTATTTAAAATAAATAATAAAAAAAAGCTTCATGTCCCACCCACACTTCTTCTTACCTGTGGTGTAGGAGGGGGGACACAGCCAGCCCTGGTGGTCCAGTGGTGAGTAGTATAGATCTATAGCCTGCAGCTCCTCTGGCTGCAGGCTATCCTCACTGCTCCCGCGAGCAAAAGACTTTGTCGAAGCATTGCCATGGCATGCTTGCGGGAGGCACTGCCTCCCAGGTCCTATCACCCTCCCTCCCTCTCACCAACGAAAGGCCTTTGGGCCAGTGAGGGAGAACGTTGATCTCCCCACGGGCCTGAGAGGGCCCAAAGGAAGTAAGCAGGGTCGGCTCTCTGTGGGTCGGTAGGGGAGATCAAAGGATCTCCCCTGTCGGCCTAAGCACATGGGTATCGCGCTGTGGCCCCCGTGCTTATGGGGTCCCCGGGCAACTGCCCAGAGTGCCCATGCAGAAATATGGCCCTGCATGGAGTCAAGAGACTCTCAATCCAAACCACTGCACAGTGACATGGGGATCTAAAAAAATGACATGAGTTAGAGAAATGCTCTTACTGCGTCCCATTTGTAGAGAAATATGAAAGAACATAATGAACTATGTAGGTACCTGGCAAACTCAAAGCCAACCAGAAGCAGACCATCACCAGGCAAGTCTTACTCCTTCAATGTTTGCCTAGTCATGTGCATAATGATGCTTCTAGGGTGGGGGGCTTTCACAGACTCTACCTATGTCTTGTTTATTTATTGCTGCTGAGCATCTGCTTTTCATGAGATTTGTGCTTATAATAATGCTTTTTTGGCAGTGCTCTATCACAGGTTGGAGATGTTTTGAGACTGCAGCAGAGCAAGATCTATTCACTAAACACCGGATTTTGTCCAGATGGTCAAAATTCTGCAAAAATGACCAAATTCTGACCACAATGGCAATTCTAATGCCTGTGGCTATATTCTCCTATAGCCTAATACAATAAGTATTCTGTTGGGTCAAATGAATCTGCAGTAATCACTTGGATGCATTTTTGTAAATGAATGACAACTTGAATTATTATTTGCCTAGCAGCCATCTGGCAAATGGTTTAAATACCCTTAGCAATGCACATCACCAGATCCCTAGCCATGCTCCCTTAAACCCCACTGACCTTTATAATGGCAAGTCCACCCAGCTTGTATAATTACTTAGAGCCCCGACCCACTGCCCATTGATAGGAGCTGGGGTTTGGACAATAGATTATTTTTGTAGTCCTCACCTGTCACCCATGCTTGGGGGCTGGGTGGGGATTTTAGGTCCCCCTGGAATATAATTATTGAAGCGCCCATCCACTGCTTTAAATATTTTACAGGCCCCAAACAATAGGGTGCATAGGGACTTTCTAGTGGGCACATTTATGAGATTTGCCTCCACCTGCCACATGGCAGGTAGGTGCATAGGGAGATTTAAAATCTTCCTTATAGTAGGAATTATGTATTTACTTTTTTAATATGGCAGCTGACTAGCAAGCCCTGCCAATGAGCAAATAGCTTGAATTATTGTTAATTCCAGACACAGATTTAAAGCATCCCGCTCAGAAATGAGGCATTCGGGTCTGAATTTTAGGCATCCAGCAACATCTGGTCTGGCTAAAATTCAGACCAAATTCAGGATAATTTTCAGCCTGTTAAATAGTGTGAATCACATGGGTAGTTTTTTAAGATCACATGATCTTAGTCCATTTGCAGGTGACTGATTATCAATTTTAGAAATCGTTTTTAAATGATCTTTCAAAAATGTTTTTCCATTTAAATAAAAAAGTTGTTTTTTTTAAATGTTTTTTTTTTTTTTTGTTGCTAGATTGATCTATTCAAGGCACTTTTAATGTTTTCCTTGTTTCCAGGCTATTGCAGATCAGACTCATAATTAGTAAAGATAATGTGTTTTATTCCATTATTAGACAAAAAGGTCAATGATTCACTATACTCTTCGATCTTTATCAACCAGACCTCAAGTTGTAGAATGCAAACCAGGCTGCTAGAATCCAGAGTGATATTTGCCAAAAAGCTTTTTAGTTTCCCTAAGTTTCCCAAAATTGTGTCTACTTTAAAGTGGCTTTGTCACCTTCTGGGGTTTTTACCAGGGGCATATGGAAATATACATTTTACATACCTAAAGCTGTCCTTCACAGTTGCCACCGTCTTCAATTGGGGGATGCTCTTCAGTTTCTGGATCTTTATCTTCCAGGAGCCCTGTTCTCTCCACATGTGCAACAGTACAGCACTGATGTTTATGGAGAATCCCTAAAGACCGTGCGAGCCTCCATACCCAATGCCTGACAAAATGGCTTTTCTTAAGTTTTGTAAGTGGAGTTAAAATACATAAGACAGAGTAGTCCCTTCTTTGTCTTATATCTTTTAACTGCGTTGGAGTTTCAGTGAAATTTCAGTTAATTTCAGTGAAATTCCAACCCAGTCAGGGTGAGTATTTCATTTTTTTTCAGATTTTATCTTTATAAAATATTCTTTTTTGGGGGGATTAGGGAGAGGGAATGACAGCTGATTTACAACATAAGCATGCTACAGCAAAGCTAGAAGCAAGTGCCCATGAAGTTGAGTTCATCTAAGGGGTAGCAAGACAGACAGACAGATAAAGACCAATAAATAACAGACAGACAGATGGACTAAAATAGACTAATTGTTTGCCCATTGGTTATATGGCATTATATTTTGTACACAGAATTTTTAAGCAATTATATTTTACTCTCCAAAAAAATCTCTTATCAAGTCTTATATTTTGAAATTGCATAAAACATCACAGATGGTTACAATATCATGTGGTACAAAAATAATAATTTAAAACAATATATAATCAGTTCTGCACACATCTGTTTTACAGATTTGGTTTATGAGTCACAAAGTCAGTATTGTAATGCAAAAAAAGTGATCTATGACAAGTTCTTTTGTGATTTGCAATTTATTTTTTCATCGCTCATCTGACTATGTCTTTTCCATTCAAATGGAATTCTTCTACATTAACATTGGAAGTAGCTAAGAAGTAGAAGATAAGACATCGGGAAAGGCTTACAGTCTGGATCAAGATTCCATAACAATGAGCACAGGTCAGGTGTCAATGCCAGAAAACAGATGGCAAGTGGGGATCACACACACTCAATGAAAAGACGAGGCCAAAAGTCAGAAAAATACTTATGTGAAAAAAGATTCAAGTAGCTGCTTCAGAAACACTAAACCACTAAAACACTAAAACAAATAGCTCTGATAGGATGAACAGGAATGTTTAAGTACAAGAGTACTAAAATGTTTAACAGTGACCAACAACAGCTAAGGTAATATATAGGTTGAACATTCTGGCAAAGTTTCTGATGTCATATCAGTAAATCACGATTATTGTTTAAGTATTGGAATGACTGTTATTACAGGGCATACAATATAGACCTGTGTCAAAAGGCGGACCTTCTTCTATTTCCCATCAGTCGGGCTCAGTTTGTGTGATCCCAAACTAAGCGGTCTGGTAAGTTTCCCTCATCAGTGGATTCTCACCTCGGCTCGTGTTCCCTTAATAAACGTTCAGATCAATCATTCAACTTTGTCTTCCATCATTGACTTAGCACCTTGTCTCTCTAGTCCTGACTACACTTATGGATGAACCCTTCATCCTCATTCTGGTTTAGAATTTGGCACACATTACTGGACTATGCTTACAGGCCACTCTTTCAACCTACTTTATGATGGGCTTCTGACCTTGGCACTCCAGTCCTGACAACACTTCCAGATCATGCTCATTTGCCTTTGAAGACTTTTTTAATTGTCATCCTGTAAATCCTACAGTGCCCCTATTGCCCTTATAGAAACTGCAATGTTTACATTGCAGCACTAAGTCTGCCTCCAGTGGCCTTTGGACGTCCGGTATCTGACACTGGACGTCCTCCCGCTCTGCATGAGGACATCTAGCATCATATTTTTCCCTATAGGAAAGCATTGATTCAATGCAAGGAAGGGGAGGGGGGAGAGGGTGAAGGAGCTGGGAGGCAGAGGGAGCTATAGTGCTAGGAAGGTTTGTATTCCTGCAATGTGGGGTGAGCAGGTGCCTACTCTGCTTTAGTAAGCATGGCAAACTTGTGGCTCACTGGGCCGCAAAAATATTCACTGTGGGAAGCGAGTTTGACATGCCTGCTTTAGGGGATATGTAGCTCCCAATATCTGGTGTGATAAACATTGCTACAAATTATAGCTTTGAGTCTCTCCCAAAATTTAGATGTTTTGAGGAATTGTCCATCTTTAATAACATGTTAGTTGAAAATATGATCATGCAATTGCATAATACCACCTTTTGTTGTTTGTTTGGTTGTTCGTTTTTGTGGATCATAGGCTAAAGAATTCATGTGCAAGGAAGCAAACCCATAAATCAGCAAGCAGAGCCTAATACTGTTTAAAGCAACTGAACAAAAATGATTTATTTTGTTTAATGCTTCCAAATGTATTTCTGCCAATGTCCCCATCTGTTAAATCCTCATGGGCACAGGCAGAAGTATTGTATCTCACTAAGGATCCTGATTATACACTGATTATGTGTACCATGTCTAGTCACTCAAATCTCCCCTTTCTTTACCCATCTTTATTATTGACTACTAGTATATAACTTGTGCAATATGGACCCAGAGAGATTAGGCAGTTGTATTAACATGATATATGCTCCAATGATCTAATAAGGATTATATTTTGATCATTATATCTCAGTATTAATCTGTAGTATATAGTGTCAAGTAACCGAAGCTCTATTGCATTTAACATCTAAGGCTTCCTATCTGTTAGACAGCGAATTCTAGGTGTCCCTTACCTGTAATCAGTGTATCTAAGGAACATGATGAGCTAGGGTTCCTATGGAGCGTACATCCTACATTGTTAGTTTAGCGATTAGTTTTGTGGTATTAAACTATGATAAACCACATCTAAGGACTTATTTTTTAATTTAGATCCTACAAAATGATACTTGATACATCTGAACAAGGTGAATACGCTAACATATGTGTAACACTTTGTTTTGTTTGTGTGTTTTGATCTTTCATCACAATTACATATTAATTAAGCTCTGAACTACAGACCTTCCCTTCTCTGCCTGTATCAGCTGCAATATCTTTGTAATTTTTTTACTAGTATGTTTATGATCTCCAAAATACTATTTAATAACGCTATTAGAGGTGCTCAAGCATCGGCACATCGATATTGATAAAACTAGAATTTCACATTCAGACAGATTTTCTTGAAAACTAAGCATCATAAAAGGATAATACTATAAATTTGATAAGTTACCTGTGCACTATCCCAAATTCTTATGTACATTTAACTAGCAGAGGTTTTTCAGCACCACTGTAACGACCATTAAAAATTAAGCCCATTTGCTGTGTCAAGGAAAACCTCTAGGGTGACTGTTACACTAACAATTCACTTTGCTGCTAGCTGCTTTGGGCTGATGATTACTATAGCCATTGCTGCCGCCCAAGAGTAGTGGGAGTTTGACCACAGGGCTTCATTTTGTGTCTACATAAGATGATACCTAAGGACAGAGAAAAATGGCTGTATTACATAAAAGGTAAACAGCTTGTACTAATCAATGCTCTCACAGCTCTTACTTTGTAACTATGATAGTTATTTGGTTATCATCGTTAGATGATAGGGTAAGGAAGATTACATCATATAGCAATATATTTCAAAGAATGCATTCTTCGTACAGGCTACGAAGATAGTTGTTTACAATTTTCCCAATTTCTGGCTGTGAGTGTGGAAAAACATTTGATATGTCCAAAATTACGCAATGGCTCAATATTTTTTCCTCAAAAATTCCTAAATATGATGAAATAGCACTATTACTTTAGCCATCAGTACTAAATGAAAAGTAAACATCAAACCTATTAGAATGAACTTCTTATTTTTCTATTACTATTAGTTTTATTTAGAATATTTAACGTCCAAGGCATATGTTCGTGTATACAGTACTTGCTAGAAAAAAAACAATATCTGAGCTGGAATACAAGATATGTCTAAACATAACAAATAAAAAAAAAGTCATTCATTTTTTAGAGTTTCTTGGTGCACAATTTAGTGAGTCTGCTATCGCCTTTCACACCAGGAAGAAACACCCCAATCAGGGGCATGTAATTATGGTCTATCAGTACTGATCTTACTGCAGATATGCCTTTCCAGCAGGGAATTGTGGGATAAGTTGTTTTGTACCCAAAGATTAGTTGCAATCATTAAAAGATAGATAGGAAATTATAGCATTGTTTTCACAGATCCTCTCAGTTCACTGTTTAGTGTTCTAGGTTGTATATTAGGATTGGGAAAGCCATAAAGTACACATACACAGTTTGGTGGCCTGTCTTGTTTTGACAGCCATTTTACATGTCTCTGTCACTGAAATGAGAATCTGCTCAAGGTGCTCTAAGCAAGAAAATTGGCAATAGCCAGTAAACCTCTGCAGTCAAAAAGGCCTCAAGGTTTCCATTATCAAAACTTTTATTTAAAGCTAGCACACTACTTATCCAAATAATATAATAAAACCACGCACGGCTAAATCATGGCATTAATCATTTTGCAACTTGGACATGCATCATAACAAAAGTCAAATTTTCAAGTTCATTACCATAGCAACTCCACTAGGATGCTATAATAGGCTAGCTAAATGCACCTACGAAGTACTAAGTTGCCCTTAGTTTTTGCATATGGCATACATGCCAGTTTTACAGGTATATATGTATATATATATATATATATATATATGCCATGTGTATGGATAGGATTTTGTTCTTAAATGTACTTAGATTGATTTTGTTGTCTTTTTTATTAAACTAAGAATTACCGTATATACTCGAGTATAGGACGAGATTTTCAGCACATTTTTTGTGCTGAAAAACCCCCACTCATCTTATACTCAAGTCACTGTCTGTATTATGGCAACTTACATTGCCATAATACAGACAAGGACCGTCGGGCTCATTACAAGCCCGACGGTCATGTTGGGGGCAGGCAGAGAGCTGTAACTTACCTTTCCTGCAGCTCCTGTCAGCTCGTTTCTCTTTCCTCCGGTCCGGTCAGCTCCCGTCAGCTCCACTGCAAGTCTTGCGAGAGCCGCGGAGTCAGAGCATTGCCACGGGTTACCGCGCGGCACTCAGACCGCGAGACTTACAGGGGAGCTGACAGGGAAGCTGACCGGACCGGAGGAGAGAGAAGGGGGCTGACAGGAGCTGCAGGAAAGGTAAGTTACAGCTCGCCGCCAGCCCTCCCTCCTACACAGCCAATGCCACTGGACCACCAGGGAATGAGAGCCCCCTCCCTGGCCAGCTAACAAGCAGGGAGGGGGGACGAAAATAAATATAAATAAAGATTTAAATAATAATAAAATAATAATATAAAAAAATTAAATTAATATTAAAATAATAATAATAATAAAAAAATTATAAAAATGCCCACCCCCCACCAAGGCTCTGCATCACACACACAAACACACTCTGCATCACACACACACACTGCATTCATACACACACACACTGCACTCATACACACACACTGCATTCATGCACACACACACTGCACTCATACACACACACTGCACTCATACACACACACACACACACCACATTCATACAAACACACTGCATTATAGACACACACACACTGCATTCATACACACACACTGCATTCATACACACACACACTGCACTCACACACACCGCATTCATACAAACACACTGCATTATACACATGCATTCATTATATACACACACTGTAAATAAATATTCAATTAATATAATTTTGGGGGGGTATAATTTTATTTAGAAATTTACCAGTAGCTGCTGCATTTCCCACCCTAGTCTTATACTCGAGTCAATATGTTTTACTATTACTTTACCACTCCTAATATCCATGGGATACGTTAAAATTTTCTACAGCCACTAATTAGCAGATGTTAAATGTAAAATTTTGTTGCACAGAAAGTAACAATAGCAAAATTTCTGCAACGAGCGTCTAGCAGCATCTGTTATTTTCATCATTCCATTATCCCACCATTAAAATAGTATTTGTTGTTATGAAATCTATAAAATGTTAAAATATTCAACATAAGTCCATTCTGCCATATCTTAAAATTACTGATGTTAATTTAAATTGTTTGTATGTAGTAGCTGCTTTTAGAGAAGTATGTATTTAATAGTAACTAGATACTACTAGCATTTAGAAAATAGCAGTTGAATACATGGCTTAAAGAAAATGTGTCCTGCCCGACAGTACCCTTGCTCTTTTGAAAGAGATTCATATTCCATCTATACATTGTGCTAGCAGTTTTTTAAGCAAATGTGTAGATTGGGAGAAATGTCTATTTAAAAATCGGTAGTTCTCCCACCTCTCATTACATTTTCGGAATATACTCTTGATTGAGAAAGGAGAGCAGAAAAGACCAGTCACAGCTATTGCATGAGGTTTGAATGTTGCAATCACAGTGATACATAAATAAATAAAGCAAACTTTTTCAATCAAAATATTTATTTGATAACTTTAATGATACACCTTGGAGAATGGCCATGAACCTTTATTACGGATTTCCTAATTCAAATTAAACCATAACCATATGAATAATAATAAACCATAACTTTAAACCAAACCAACATATTAACCATAACCACTTTCCAAGGCTCTGCCCCCCTCCAAGACCAGGAGCCATAAATATCTCTTCAACCAAATTCACCAAATCCAGCCTCCTGTGATGACCAGGGAGACTTATATCCCATAATAAGGTAACGACAGGTTCCTGGGAAAAAAATGGGGGTAGGGTGGGTCGGAACAGCAGCTCAAATATTTTAATACAGCCAGCCTTCAGATTTGTCTGGCACAAGCTGATGCAATTAATTTTGGCGCCCTTTAATTTATACCCCTTATTTTCCCTCCACTATGGTCCTCGCGCTGCTCTCTACCAATCAGGGCTCATGCCCTGGTCGCAAGCTTGCTGCCTTTCTGCCAGCGTGAGCTGCCCTGCCATTAACCCTAGCCTGCATTTAACCCCTAGTGCGAACGCTATACTTACTACCCACTTCGCTCCATCAAACCTCATGGGGCTGCTCCTTCTGTAGTCCGTGTGCCCGACATTGTGTTTACTGTGGAAACTCCCTAGTCAACATTGCCATACTAGGAAGTATAGGGATGGAGACTGTTCAGATGTCGGCATGCTGGCAATGAAGCCAGCATGTCGATGTTATGAAGGAAGTTTACGCTGCATAGGGATGCATCCCCAAACAGGGCAAACAGAAACAACTGTGGGGGAAGTGAGGGGAGACCAAAGGTGGCGTGGGAGTGGAGGGACAGATAAGAGGATTCCTTTAAAAAACAATCCTCATTGCTCTTTCTGTCTCTCTTCTGTTTCCTACTGGTCTTACACATTCTGACACAATTACCTTCACACATGCTTTGACACATTTCAGTCTTCCATGCTCTATATTGTACAGAGATATATTTTCAGCTCTATTTCCCTTCTACCTCTCTGTCTTCCACTAATTGTACGCACTGTGACAATGTCACACTCTCTGAAAGCTACACAAACACACAGTGACATTTCACACATGCATGCAAATATATTCACTTTTATACATATCATTGCTAGTGAGGGAGCTGTAGAGGCTGAAGAGGTGAAGGTTTTTTGCTTTTTTTTTTACACCATTCTCAAAGCAGCTGTCTGGTGTGGTTAAAAATCACTAATATATTGCTCATCTAGGACACTGGAGCACAGCCCCGCGGGGGACTGTTAGGAGGGGGTGCTGGGCAGAGATGCTGTTCTTACACCTTGATCCTTGATTGTTTAAATAGAGTCTGTCAATTTTCTGTAATTATTCAATTGAATAAAACATAAAAAATCACCTATTACTTATTCTGATTTTTTTTTTTTTTTTAAGACATGCTCTGTTTCCTTTTCTATTTATGTGAAAGATTTAGATCACAATCACGATCCAGTTCAGGCAAAGCAAAGCCAAGTTTGCTAATGAAGAAGCGATGACAACACCCACAAGATAAAGATGTGTGGATTTGTAGATTTCATTTTGTTTTTACACATCTCAAATACTGTACATATTTGTGAAATATAGTTTTAAGCAAACATAATAGTGTTTAAATAAAACATTGTTTTTTTTAATTAGAGTAAACCTTACTGGGATGTCCCTTCCCCCCCCCCCCCCCCAAAATAAAAAAATAAAATAAAACGTAGCTGTAATTCAACTCTAAGGCCAATGGCGGGGAGTGCGTGCTACCATTGGCTATCTGCTATGCATCCTGGTGATAAAGGCACTATATGTATATAATTTAAAATGTCCAGCATGGAAGTCTGATTTGAGCTGGTTATGAAACCACCAGAAATGGTGGTACACCTCTAGCAGCAAAGTGATTTAGCTCTGTATTGCAGGAATCACAGTTTTCTGATGGGCAATTAATGTATTCCAAGGACTGTCTGAAAATGCACAAAGTAATATTTTTCTGTACAGGTGTTTCTGATCTCTTTGAAACCAAGTCAGATCAACTCGGTGAAACCAGACAATCAATTTCATACATAATGCCCTAAAACCAAAATAACATCTAAAATCACTTTCAGTGAGTGACTCATCTTTGGACTTACAATCTAATTTTTTAGAGTTGTCTCTCAAATGTGGCAACTTATGTGGCATCTTAGCACCTTCATACACTGATAATCTAAAATGTATTCATTACCTGTTTGGTAATATGAAGCCTATTGTAATATTTTATGTCTGGCATTTGAAAATAATCTTGCAAATCAACACAAACCACTGGAAGACTGTTTATCTTGTAAATTTATTTCCATGTGCCAGAAACGTGATGAAGTCAGTGGGCAGATAAATTACCCTACTTGCTATGGTCATCTTTCCAAACTATTGGCAGTGTGTGTATGCCAGTGTTTGTTTGTGTATATATATCTGTGTATGTCTTGCAATGCGTATTGAGGTGTGCGTGCATGTGCGTGTGTGTGTTACAATATGTGTAAGTGTAACAGTGTGTGTCTGTTTATGTCTGACTGTGTCTATTGGAACTGGTATTGTGGATTATTTATTGAAAATGTATTTGCAGTAGGAATTCACAAATATATCTCTTTGTAAAAATCTCTTTGAATCAACCAGTTCAAATTAACATATTTGCATATAGCTATAGCAGCATGTTTCAATGCTACCAAGCCACATTATTTGTAGATATTAACTTTGCTAGGGTCTTGTAGGATATTCCATCTTTTTAGATCTTTGTTTTTTATGCCACTTTTTCAAGCAGGTTGTTCTAGAGACTAACGTATACTTCAGCTGGTGGATAACTCATAAATGAACTATAACCTGTCATTTTCTAGTTTACAGACAACCCCTACAATTTAGTACCTGCTTCTAAATATGACATGCCCCCATCAGAACACTTTTCATTTCGAAGAATTGCCACTTTAATACACACCATCGGGCTCCCCTTACAATCCTATTAGGCCAACCACACACTTGACCTTTTTCATACTGACTTTTACTCTATAGTTACATGGTTTAACAAAGCAAGGATAACATTGGCATATGCACTGTGATTGAACATGTTCCGTATCATTTAACATCTTCTCTTTGTAGAATTTGCTAAACTTTAATAAACAATGTGTTTTACTGTCTGGTGCCTTTTTCATTTTAACAACAAATACAACATTGTTATTAGTAGTGGTATGATATATAAGATATTGCTATGTTTAAATCAATACCACATGAGTTGAAAAATCTGTTGTCTTTTTATAAATACAAAAAGAACGAACCATGATTCATAGTGCATCATAACTGCTGCCAGTGTATGCAATATGCAGATACTGGAATGTTTTTCAACTCAAAATGTGCTTCAGAGAATGTTTTGTTTTCTGTTTGAAATCTATGCCAATAATCATATACAACCTACTGAGGAAAGGAACAGAGTCTGACAGCAAAAGGTCACTAAGCATTACTATTTGTCAATCATTTTAATATTGGTGTTCCAATCCATCATTTAACCTCTTAATGGCTGAATATCTACTAGATACAGTAGAATTGTCCCTCAAAAGACAAATGAGATGCTTTATATATCATACATTAAAATCATTTTTTTTTTACCTGTAAGAGCCACAGTCACCATGGAAACAATGATACTAACACTGATACCATTCCCGTTAGCATCAACCTTTAGACTAGTATTTGAGCATATGATATTGCTCAAAGGAAACCTCAGCATGCACGGACAGTTGAGATTAGTTACTTAAACAAGGATTGGTTGGATTGGAGTTGGCCAGGGAAATGTAAATGTTAAACAGAAATGGACCAATTCTGCAACTCAACTCAAATGTTTCTATTTTTACTAATTTGCTCTACAATTGGCAATACTCTGGTAAACTGTCAGCAATCCCATGACAAGACTTTTTATTAAAATAGTAGAAATTGGAAAATAAGTGCATATTTGTGGCCAAAATAGCCAAAGAGAAAAAAAAACTCAGTACTGCACATCCAGGAATCACCTCTAGTGGCCTTCTGAGGTGTGAACACTAGAGGTCTTCCTAGGCTGTAATGTAAACACTGCCATTTCTATGAAAAAGCAGTGTTTACAACAAAAAGCCTGTAGGGACTGACTAAACTCTTAAGAACAACTACATTAAGCTGCAGTTGTTCTGATGAATAGAGTCCTTTTAATTTACCAAAAGAAAATAAGGATTTTAGATAGATAAGTAGAGTGAAATAAAAACTAAATATTGCAACTTTTTATGTACACAGTATACCAAAGCACAAATTTAACAGCCAAATCTCAATATATATATATATATATATATATATATATATATATATATATATATATATATTTCTACAGCTGCCTAAAAATACTAATTAATTGGACCATTAATCATCCACCTACATATAATCTGTTTCAATTGATAGCTATCTTCATGCTAATTAGCTTAAAAGCAAATATAAATGTCTGGAAAAATAACATACTCATAGCACTTAAAAAAACACATTAGGTTTATTTCACAATAACATTGTACCATTCCATTAATCTGAGAAGGAAAGATGGATTGCAAAAATGATCATACCAGTGGCTTTAAAATGTATTCAAACCCAATCCTCTCAGAAAAGACTTTGTTTTTCCAGCCACCAATCAACTCTCATACTGAGAATGTGATGTGGAGAATAGGGAAAACATGTCTGCAGAATACATCTGTTAACCCCCTTAATGGCCAAGGTTTTAATTGAGATGTGACATGTTTGTGACCAAGACATTTTTGGCACATATGCCATGCACCCATTCTACCACAATTTTACCATTTCTGTGCACCCATACATATTATATATAATTTCTTAGAAGGAGAAATAAAGCTTTCTTTACCTTATTGCCAACTAATTCCGTACAATATTATAAGGGGGGGGGAATTTAATAATAAATAGGACAATTACGAGAAAACTTACAGGAATAATAGGTTGAAGAGGACCCTGCTCAAACAAGCTTACAATCTATAGGAGGTGGGGTATAAAACACATAAAAGGACATAGCAATCAAATTGTGGAAGTGAAGCAGAGAGTAAAGTGCTGCCCTTTAGGAGAGAGCAAGAGACAGGTGAGTTTCAGAAAGCAGGAGAACATTGCAGGACAGAGGAGAGATATCTGGGTGTCCAGGTGGTAGTGGAAGAGATAAGATGAAAACCACAAGAGGACTGTCACAGTTCTCACCGCAACATACAGACATGGTCGCTTCAGGAGTGCCCAACAGGGGATTTGAACCGAGGAACTTCACAGTCCTGCTTCCTACCTCTTAGCCACAGCAGCTTTGCTTATTTTCAGGCTATTCCAGTCCTGTTCTTCCTGGCTTGTCTGCAGCAGTGGGGGCTGGTCCTTGACATATGCTGTGCTTTACCTGACCCTGATCAGTTATCAGCAGGGTATATAAACTCAGCCTCGCCCTCTTTGATCTGTTGTGTGTGTTCCGTACCAGTGTTCCTGTCTATTGTTACTCTGCTTCATATTGGCCCCGGCTTCTGACATCGTTTACTCTGACCTCTGGCATCCCTTGACTTCGGCTACTACTCATTGTTCCTGTCCTCTGGCATCCTTTGACCTCGACTATCCCTTGACAATCCATCTGTTTGAGTCCTTGCCTGCACTGCGACTTGGAACTTCATTGTGCACAGCCCCCGTGCACAGCCCCCGTGCACAGACCCACAGGCCAGGTGAATTCTTACCTGACCACCTTGGCCTGTGGCTATTTGCAAGGGTGAGCAACATATCTGCGCTACAGACTCCCAACCCAGGTAAGACCCTGACAAAAGACTTGACCAATATGGAGTCCGCAGAGGTGTGCTCACCCCTGTCCCAGCAAGTGTCCAGCCTGGCCCAGACTGTCTCAGAGCTGCAGCAAGAAATTTTATTTCTTAAAGGCGCAGTACACCCAGCCCTGGAACCTGCTTATCCTGAACCATTTGTCATCATGCCCGAGCAATTTGATGGTAGCCGTACGTCCTTTCAGTCCTTCAAGATGGATTACGAGGTGTTGTTTTCTTTAAAGCGTCAAACATATGCCACAGATTTCATCATGATCCGAGAGGCTATCAACCTGTTGTTTGGATGTATCAAAGAATGGGCTCACCAAATTTTGCAGACGAAGAGCCCTGTCCTTGTCAGCTGGGAATCCTTCACTACAGCTATGGACTCGCAATGCAAGACCATTGTGCCCAAGCCAGATCTACGTACCAAAAGATCTCAGATTCTTTGAAACCAAGGAACCCAGTACCACCAGTACACCCCAGTGTTGCCTCCTTATGATCCAGTTCCTAGGAAAACTCCAGAGGTATCCTATGTTCCTCTTGACCCTGAGGAACCTATGCAAATAGGACTCATCCACTGCAAAGTGACACGTGAGGAAAGAGACTGGAGGAGAAGCCATGGTCTATGTTTCTATTGTGGAGAAAAAGGGCATTTCATCACACTTTGTCCTATTCATCCTCCTAGGCCTCCAGCTCTCCGACTGGGTACTACTTTCCTTCATCCTGTGTACACTGCATGCCAGCCTACATAGAAGCCGTCATTCTTGCCCATGCTTGGCTTCCACGAGAAAACCTCCATCCTCTGCTCCAGAGCCGCCTGCATGTACTCCTGAAGTTACTTCACTACTTCCTGCCTGCCCAAAAAAGATATACCTGTGGATTGTGCCTTTGCTTCTAATGGCACTATAGTCCATACAGAAGATCTAGAAATGTTCGAAAAGGCTTTGTTAGCTGCGAACACCGCTCCTGCTGAAGTAATGGAAGTGCTTACCACCTGTACCCAGATCCTAAAAGACCTGGACTGTTCTTCAGCCTTACCAGCTGGTACTAAGGAGTCCCAAGCTGAAAAGGGATTCCACACTGGGGACTCTCTTGATTCAGATAGTGAACCTGAAGAGGTGTCCTTCACTGTTCTGGTCCTGCTTCCTACCTCTTAGCCACAAAAGCTTTGTTTATTTTAAAGCTATTCCAGTTCTGTTCTTCCTGGCTTGTCTGCAGCAGTGGGGGCTGGTCCTTGATATATGCTGTGCTTCACCTGACCCTGATTAGTAATCAGCAGGGTATATAAACTCAGCCACGCCTTGTGAACTGGGTCAAGTCTTTGATCCTGTTGTGTGTGTGTTCCGTACCAGTGTTCCTTTCTATTGTTACTCTGCTTCATATTGACCCCGGCTTCTCACATCGTTTACTCTGACCTCTGGCATCCCTTGACTTCGGCTACTCCTCGTTGTCCAAGGAAAGAGTCACAGAGACCTAGTGATTGAAGAGTTTGAAGAAGGAGAGCATGATTAATGGTGTCAAAGGCAGCAGAGAGGTCAAGAAGAATTAGTATAGAGTAGTGGCCTTTGGATTTAGCTGTGATTAGGTTTTTAGTAACTTTCATAAGAGCAGTCTCAGTAGAGTGGAATGGGCAGAAGTCAGATTGAAGAGGGTCAAAGAGAGAGTTGGAACTGAGGAAGTGAGACATATGGGTAAAGACATGTCTTTCCAGAAGCTTTGAGGAAAAAGGTAGCAGCGATATGGGACAATGGTTAGAGGGGGAGGACGGGTCAACAGATGTTTTATTTCAGGATAGGTACTACAGTGGAATATTTAAGGTCAGCAGGGACAATGCCAGAGAAGAGTGTCAGGGCTTACCTTAGTTCGGAGTCCGATAGGCAGAGATTTGTGCTCACCCTTGAAAATATACATAGTCCAAGGTGATAAGGTTAGAAATGACCAGGACTGTGAATCTGTGCACAGGGGCTGGGCATGAAAGGTGTTCCAATTTGCAGTACAGACAAGGGCAAATCCAGAAGAGTGGTCAGACACAGTTCCAAAGGTCAGGGCAGGCAGCGAACAGAGAATAACGAAGATCCAGAGGCAGGGGTCACAAGTCCAGTCAGCCTATAAGCAATAGGAAACATGAAATAACAAACTGACACTGCCCTCAGGGAGAGGCAGTGTTATATACATTGCATAATGATCCATCTGAGAGAGTTGAGAGAGTTGTCTACGCCAGATTGACAGACTTTCTTGAATCCAACCCTCTGCTTGACCCCCTTCAGTCTGGATTCCGCGCTGGTCACTCTGTCGAAACTGCTGTGACCAAAGTATCCAACGATTTAATTGCTGCTAAATCTCGCAGCCAATACTCTATCCTAATCCTCCTTGATCTTTCTGCCGCCTTTGACACTGTTGATCATCAACAGCTTCTTCACATTCTCCGTAACCTTGGTCTACGGGATTCTGCTCTCTCCTGGTGCTCCTCCTACCTCTCCCAGCGCTCCTTCAGTGTTTCTTTCTCTGGCTCTGCCTCTTCTCCCCAACCCCTCCCTGTCGGCGTCCCCCAAAGTTCTGTCCTCGGCCCCCTACTGTTCTCTATCTATACTGCCTCCCTTGGTAAACTCATCAGCTCTTTTGGCGTCCAATATCATTTATATGCAGATGACACACAAATCTACCTGTCCTCCCCTGATCTCTCTCCGCCCACCTTGACTCGTGTTTCTGACTGCCTCTCTGCTATTTCCAACTGGATGTCTGCTCACTTCCTAAACTTCCTTAAACTCAACCTGTCCAAAACAGAACTTCTAGTTTTTCCTCCCTCAAGTGCTGCTACTCCCGTGTCTGTCGCCATCCAAGTCAACGGCGCTACTATCACCTCTACCTCCCAGGCTCGCTGCCTAGGAGTTCTTTTTGATTCTGATCTCTTTTACTCCCCATGTTCAATCGATAGCCAAATCCTGTCGCTTCCAACTCAAGAACATAGTGCGCATCCGCCCATATCTAGGTACTGGTTCATGCTGTTGTTCTCTCTCCCCTTGACTATTGCAATCCCCTTCTCACCGGTCTTACATGTTCCCAGCTTGCATCGCTGCAATCTATAATGAATACGGCTGCGAGGCTTATTTTCCTGTCCGGTCGCACCTCCCACGCCTCCACGCTCTGTCAGTCCCTGCATTGGCTTCCAGTTAGATATAGGGCCCAATTCAAAATTCTGGCGCTTGCTTACAAATCCCTACATAATGCTGCTCCAACATACCTATCCTCCCTCATACACAAGTATGTCCCGTCGAGACCCCTGCGCTCAGCCCAAGACCTACTCCTATCCTCTGCCCGGATCCCCACCTCTGATGCTCGCCTTCAAGACTTCTCCAGGGCTGCACCTATTCTGTGGAACTCCCTTCCCTCCTCAATCAGACTTTCACCCAGCCCCCATTCCTTCAAAAAATCTTTGAAAACTCACTTCTTTATTAAAGCGTATCAATTAAACTGTCAGCAGGTTTCTCATCCCCCACCCCATGACTCCGTTCCTTCACCTGTCAAAAATGACCTACCAAGCACTCAATAAACCCTTCTGTAACAAACTTTTTAATTCCCCTACTTTAACCCTTTGTGTCACTATACCCCACTCCCTCTAGCATGTAAGCTCATCGAGCAGGGCCCTCAACCCCCTCTGTTCCTGTACGTCAGTGGTCTGATCTCAATTATGTGTCTGTTAGTCCACCCATTGTACAGCGCTACGGAATTTGTTGGCACTATATAAATAATAAAATAATAATAATAATAATAATCTGCCTCAGGTGGTCTTAGATTGACAGGTGAAAACCACTGGTGAAGTTCAGCACCTACTGCTGCAGGCAATGCTGAATATACAAAGCTAGATCCAAAGTTCTCAAGTGGCTCAGAGGCATGAACGTAGGTTTAGAATGTAGAAGGACCAAGGTTCCTATCCTTTGTTTGGCCCGGGGAGAACTGTGATAGAGAGCAGTTGAAGATGTGTGTTAAGCAGGGCCCAAGACAAGGGGAGAGAGGTCTGATAGGACAGGATTGAGTGGGCAAGTGGTGGGGTGAGAAGAAAGGAAAATATATGATGATCTATGTGTGGCTGAGAAAGACAACAGTGAGATAAGAATTCTTTTCTTAGCTGTTCAATCTTGTCGGTAAAGTAGTATGCAAAGCTATCGGCTGTAAGGTTAGTTTGGGGGTGGCCAAAGCAGGTCAAAGAAGAGAGTTAAAGGTGTCAAAGAGACGCCTGGGATTGCAAGAGCATGAACTAATGCTGTTAAAAGTATGACTGTTTGGTGAGGGCAATGGCTGCGATGTATGAACACAATATGAATTTATAATGGAGACTTTCTCCAAGAGCGTTCCACAACGGGAGCATCTTTGCAAGTAGTATGCCACATTGATGCTCCCATTCTGGGCAGTGTCAGAGGGGGAGAGCCATGTTTCTGTTAAGGCTAGTAAGTCTAGATAACAAGAGATGAAGAGGTTGTGGACAGAAGTGGATTTTGTAATATTGCAAATAGAGCGTGCATTCCAGTATTGAAGGAGGGCAGTATTGGAGGAGGAGTGGTATGAGATTGGCCAATATGTCTACATTACATAATATTACATTTAAGTAAAATAATGAAAAAAGGGAAAAAACATGTTTTCAAAAATGTGGATTACTACAGATTTACATTGAATAATTTCTACAACACAAGTGCAACTAAAGAAAAATAATTCAAAATAGATTTACTTATTAGTCCTCACTGTTGAAATGCCAGACATAGCTAGGATTAAATTAAAGGGACACTATAGTCACCAGAACAACTACTGCTTAATGTAGTTGTTCTGGTGAGTATAATTATTACCTTAAGGCATTTTCATGCAAACACTGCCTTTTCAGAGAAAATGCATTATTTACTTTGGCCACTAGGAATACCATCTGTGGCCACTCCTCAGCATTGCCATTCAGGATGCTGAATTTTCCTCATAGAGATGCATTGATTAATGGATCTCTATGAGGAGGTGCTGATTGGCCAAACCGGCGTTTGGTCCTGGCCCCGTCTCACCACCTTGCCTATTTCAGCCAATCCAATGCTTTCCAAATAGGAAAGCATTGGATTAGCTTAAACTCGTAAATTCTGATGATGTCATCAAGTAGGCGGATCAGGGGAGGGTCCAGCTCCGGCAGACCCGTGCAGCACTGGAAATAAGGTATGCTTTAACCTCTTCTAAGGGGGCTGAAGGGTGGGTAAGTCACCAAAATGTGATTTTAACACTATAGAGTCAGGAATACATTTTTGACCCTAGTGTTCCATTAAGATTCAAATACATTTTTAGAAATTCTAAAGTAATTATTGCAATATTAAAAAGAATTACAGTATTAATGTTAACTTTGCAAAATTTGGCTTGCTGAAATTTCAACTTTTATATTAGTTACAGAATCCAAAATCGCTACACAAAAGTATATATTTGTAGAAAGTACATGCCCCACGATATTTAACTAAGAGCATTTTGACACTTTTCATTTAACCATTTTATCATGAACCTTGGTCAAAATATAAAATGTTTGTAATTTTCACAAGTTTTATTTTGGGAAATTCACAGGTCATAAGTGACCCCTCCTGTAAAAACCCATATTTGTATTCTGCTACCATTCTTAAGTACAATGATAGACCTCATGCATACCTTTTTCTCTAATGCAGACAGCAATCGTACCTATAATCCAACCCACAATCCTACCCATAATCAATGCCCTAAACCTACCTATATTTCAAACCATAATCCTGCCCCTAATCCAACCTATAATCCTATTCATAATTCAAATCGTAATCCTGCCCTTAACCCCCTTCCCTAATCATACCTCAGAGGGATTCCTAGTACTGACATATCAACACAGTGATTCTCCAGCTCACTCTGTGAGCACTTTGTACTGTAATTGCAGCATGACAGGGAGATCTCCCACTCATGTTAAAGCTCCTGAAACTGAGGTCAGTGCTGGGCAGCTCGCAAAGATGGGCATGCAAGGAGACAAGCACATGGGCATGCAAGGAGACAAGACCAGGGTCTTTCCAGACCCTGAGGGTTCCCCTCATTACTGGGGCAAGCTCAGAATCACAGTGGCTGATAGTTGTTTAAATTACCATGTGCATATCGCTCATCAGTCATCCTGGTGCTACCAACCGTGGCCCCGGTTGACAGAAGGGGACCCTCAGGTATCCAATGATACCTGGGGCTCCATGGTAAAGGAATCTGAAAAATGTCGGCTGTGTTTCATTTAGGATATTTTAGGCTAAACTCACTTTGAACTCCCAACAATTTACATTTCAATGACATGGTGTACATATGCACGTGTATAGAGTTTGAGAGTTATTTGTTAAAATGAATAGCATGCTGTCAGATTTAAAGGTACAGTCCAAACCCCTTAAGCACTTAGGTTACTGAAGTATTTTAGTACTGGCTCTCTCCCATGCCTTAGTTTGTAAAAGTGCAGATTTCAAGAGAAATTCAAATCAGTAGTTAACATTTCTCTTAGAGACTTACTGGATTTAATGCTTATTTTATGAAAAAAATTATATTGGCCGAATGTCCGGATTGCTGGATATATGCACAGTATACCAATTCTTCTCTGCATTATCCAACTGGATATCTCACATAAACACAAATGTTGTAGTTGTTCTCCTTAATCGACCTTTAAAAATACTTTACACTTTTGGCATTTTTGGCATTCTCATGGTAGCCATGTCAGCAAAATAAGCTCTAAAGGCTCAGCAAAAGAGGAGGTCAAAATAGCTAGCCTTACATACAATTGCAGTGGGGTTTTTTCATTTTTGACTTATACTGGAGAGTGAGTTAGCTATAGTTGTCAACAGGTGGCAGTAGTTTATTAAACCTATGAAAGTGTTTGTCGAGCAGCATACATATTGGGCAAACTAAGTAATATTTATTTACTCGACCATAACATTTTAAATAGTTGCATCTTGTTTTATTTGCATTTTAATTAGAATGTTTATTTTTTTCAACCTAATGGGAAAGATATTGGCTCAATGGCTGTAAACAGACTGGCCCACTAAAACATTCTCATTTTTTTTTTTCATTTCCAGTGCCACGTGGAGTGCTTGCTTGTCAAAAACACATGGATATTTTTCTTACAATATCGAATAATAATAATGTAATGGGAAAAAGAAAAAATACATAAAACAAGTTGTACTGCATATCACCTAAAGTGAGTATAAAATTATATTTTTTTTTTACAAATGTACAACTGTCTTCTCCAAATGTACTTTCAAAAGCAAAACCGAAAGTTTATTTTATTTTTTTTGAATTTTGAAATGTTTTTGAATTTTTATTTCTAAATATTCATCTACAGTTTTTTACACAGGTTGAACTTCATCCTTGAACTTGCTCCCATTACTAGCTTTGCTTTTATTACACACAAATTTGTCCTTACATTGACATCTTCTATAAAAATACACTCTGGTTCCTTTGAGCAAGCCAGCTTCTATCTCCATATAACCATGTAATCTGCTACATTCCATAATGTATAAAGTTATCCTTGGCCCTCTTCTATTTCAATTTACTTACTCTGGACTTTGAATAGGCTCCATACCAACTTCCAAAATCGTTTTCTAATCTAAATCTGAAATATTCCTATTCCCCAGATAATCCTAGCATTTCTTGATAAGATTTAATTAAGCGTGTAATCTGCAGTAAGAGCATAAATACTCATTACAATCATTCCTTTTTAGTGGTGATGGCTTCTGGTTTATGTTCGGTTCAAATGATGATTTTTCTCCATGACATTTCATAACTGCAGGTATCTGGAGTATTTCAAGCATTTCTACGGAATCCTGTCTGTATGCGCTCGAACACTGGGAAACAGATGTTTTTTTCAAATAATCCATCTGAACATAGCAATGAAATCTAATTCTCTGTATAAATTTGATATGTCTTATTAATCACAAAATACTGTGTAAAATTAGGAAGAAAATTCTACATTGTTATTATCAGTAGTTGTAATAATTATTGAAATAGTGGCATTGTTATATAATAAATAAAATTCAGCGTGGTGAAGCTAAAAATATATATATATTTCTCCTTTTTTTTTCTTTTCACTTCAAAAGGCTTGGGGCAGCAGAGCTACACATATACTACATGTATGAACAGAACAAAACTGACCCTCTGCCGCCAGTGACAGATTTAATTAGCTTTGTTACATTCTTGTGTTTTCTAATATTTACGATCTGAATTATTATCACAGGGTAATTGTCAACCAAACTTAAGGATTGTTGACAGCTAAGGTCTCTTAAAATCAACACAAATTTTCACCAGGCTTTTTTCCTTGATAACCTGTGTCAAAGGCTAATGATTTTACTAATTGATATTGTCTTTTCTTTAAGTAAAACCACACCAAATAATTAATGGTATCTCAAGTCCAAGTTACTAGTCAGGTTAAGATGTATATATCCGTAGTAGGTCTATGTCCGGGTTCCGAAAATCAGAATTTATAGGGAACGCATAGGTCAGTATATTAGTATAGTTGTTGGATAAAATTACCATTTCAGCTGATTTCTTTCCAGTTTATAATTTTTATCGGACTTTAACAAGCTGCTTTTCAGTAGCACAGCTAGCTGTACAGTCAATACATACCCTTGGCTAATGTTCAAGAATCAATAGCGGTTTAAACTAGATCCTCTATAGCTATTTAGATGGAACACAGCATATTTCTGTAAAAGTGAAGTTGCTTGCCAACAGGTGTACAAAAGCAAGTCAGCATGTACATCCATCTGATCAACTGTGAGAGTTTCAGACAGAAATCCCTATGGCTTCATTTAGTGCATTGTTGTGTGAAGAAAATGCCCAACAGTTAAATCACTGGGTCTTGAACTATTCTATCTCGCTTGTTAACACAGTTTACCACCTGTTACAAGTTACCCATCGGCTGTTCAAAGCAGGAATATAGTTTCCTATTAAAATTTTTATTGAGGTTTAGAGTGTTAAAATCTAATTAAATAATGGCAATAACATTTATGTCAGTACAATTAACCTGCAATACACTTCCAATCTAAGCCAGCGTATACATTGCCTCCATATTTGGATGGATATTGCAGAAGTGAACCTCCACATTATCATGGCAAGAACCAGACCTTGGCGTGAGATCCCTGTTTTTGACAAACTGCTCATTGACAACTGGGCAAAAACTAAACAGACTAGAAGGTGCTTTGTAGCCCGTGGAGCAGCACAGCTTAGTGGACTATGGTCTTGACAGAGCTTGGATGCAGGCATTCATAGTTAGTGTGTTTGGATTGGCTAGTTATCTGTGTGTCAGGGTACCTGTTGGTGATGTATCCAGGGAGGACATCCTCTCTGCTTAGGGGCTCCCTTCCCCTAGCATTTCGGCATATTTCGGCCGTTTTCGCGCCGGCCGCGCTAGCTCCTCCCCCTTTTATGACGCGACGGCTAGCGTCGACGTCATGACGTCGGCATTTGCATAAAGTGCCGGGAACCGCTATTCCGGACCTTTTGGGGGCGTGGTCTCTATTTAGGTACAGGGTATTTAAAGGAAACCTTTACTACTGCTCATTGCCCTGTCGTGGTTCTAGCTTGCTAGTCACTCAGCGCGTTCTTTATCTAGTGTTTCTGGTTTTGACCCTTGCTTGTCTTTTGTCCTGTTGTCCTCTCCTCTCCTTTGACTCGGCTTGTATCTCGCTTACCTGTCCTCCGGCTCCCTTGACCTCGGCTTACCTTTTGACTATTCTTGCTTTGTCCTTACGTTAGTCCGGCCATTCTAAGGTCCGGTATACGTACCTCCTTCTGTGCGCACTCTGTGTATTGGATCCCTGTCAGTTTCCTGACACTGTGATGGGCAGTCTTATACATATAGGGCAGTCATCTTAACATTTTCCCATTCTAATGCTTGCTCACAGACCTTGTTTTCCCTCCCACCTTACCTGATTTTGTGTTAGGTTTAGAGTTATCCTCCATCTGGTCACACCAGCGGGGGGCTGGATAGGTAAATCTGGAGGTTGATTGGGTTATTAGCGATTGAATTAAGTGTTTTAAAAGATGATACGTGGTTAAATGTTGGTATGGTAGGTTTCGAGCTGGCCCGTGGCTCAGAATCTGGGGGTGTAGTGGTGTCTCTGTATACCCCTACATTGGATCATTCGGGCAAGTTGGTATGGTAGATTTCGAGCTGGTCTGCGCCTCAGAACCTGGGGGTGTAGGAGTATCTCGGTATACCCCTACACTGGATCATTCGGACAATAAGTTTGTACTTTATTCTGTTTCATGATGTTATTTATGCTATATTGTTATGTTGTTAATTTTGGGGTCATTGTCATTGTAATGTTGTGGGGGGTTAGTTATATACAGTGCCATAGGGTTTGTTTGGCAATGATTTTTCGTGTTAAAATTGATATTATGTTATAAGCTGTGGATAGAATTTTATCCGACATATTGGTGTCCATGCATTATTGGGTATATATGGGGGTTTTATTCCTAATTTCCAAGGGTATGACCATGCACCCGTTAACCCCTTAAGGACACATGACGTGTGACATGTCATGATTCCATTTTATTCCAGATGTTTGGTCCTTAAGGGGTTAAGAGTGTCCTTTTAAATGTTGGCAGCAAAAACATGCTACTCAGATGTAGAGGCTTTATGTGCCCCTGCCAACCTTCCATCTGAATAATCTTAAAATAAAATATTATTCATCTTAGTCAGAAAAGGAAGGTAGTGGTGGGTACATAAAGGAGAGAGGAAGGGAATTTAAAACACAGATGTAATTTTTGCCCAGAATTGACATTAGACAGCTCGGAACAGTGTTCTGGACTACCTAAGTCAGTTGTGCAACTAGCCCCCAGCACAAAAGTCACATGTGCAACTTACTCCCGGCACAAATGTGCAAATATCTCAGAAAGTGCAACATTTAAAGCAGAAATGCTGAACATACAGATTCCTACCATCATGACCACTTCTAAAAGCAGAAGTGGTGATGGTGGTTGGAGTAACCCTTTAATCTTCAGTCTGGTTGCCTGTGATAATCAACCTGGTTTCCAGTTCCAGGAAAGTCTCACTGCCACAATGCTTGCCCAGTGACATTATTAAACACAAAACAACATATAACTTGACTGAGAAGCTGATTGCTTTGAGACCATTGGACTGGAAAGAGCATTTTTTTGTTGTGCCTTTTCAGGCTTGGAGACCCTTGGCCTATTCGAAACCAGAATGAATTAGGCTTTAGTTCTTGAATAACCTCTGGCTGTACCCGTCCAAGAACCAGCAGTCTGGGCATGCAGTAACTGAATGTTCATTATGCCCACTAGTAAAAGGGGATATGGGGGGATCCCAATTCATCTATATATTTGAGGCAGGGACATTTACAGAGCTTTCTTCATTTCTAAAGAATCCGCTTTTTTTTTTTTTTTGTCCATAAGGAGACAAAATTGTGGTTCTGTATGCTCCCTAACCACATGAAAAGATCAGAGTATATTAAGTAATCTTGTTGTATGTTATTGTAATGGGGACATTTAATAATTATGGGGACATATTTGTGTGAGGAAGCGGCATGTTTATAGTCAAAAGATATGTGCCTTGGTTTGCTGATTATATATACATACAGGGCCGCCATCAGGGGGTGACAACCATAATGGATGTCACGGGCCCAGCGGCCCTGCGGGGCCCGACCGCCCAGGCCCCACGTGTAGCGGTAGAACTTCTAAGTGTGTGGGCCACCCGATGGGCCCTGTATCTTCAGGGGTCCGGTCAGCCGCTGCGGCCGTGCAATAGCACTTCCTCCCAGCTCACTCGGCGCGGGAGGAGCGCGCGCCAGTGGAGAGGGAGAGCGAGAGCCGTGCCGACTCCCATCATCCAAACCCTCCTGAAAAGAAAAGGTAAGAAACAGGAGGGTGGTTGGAAAATGAGCTGTGTGTGTGTGTATGTATGAATGTATGTCAGTATGTATGTATATATGTCAGTATGTCTGTATATATGTCTGAGTGTCTGTCAGTTTGTCTTTATGTATATATGTCTGTATGAATATATATGTATGTATGTATGTATGTCTGTGTCTGTCTGTATGCATGCATGTCTGTATGTATGTATGTATGTCATTATGAATGTATGTCTTTATGTATGCATGTATGTATCTATGTATGTATGTCATTATGAACGTATGTGTGTATGTATGTCTGTCAGTATGTCTGTATATATGCATGTATGCTAGTACGAATGTATGTCTGTATGCCATTATGAATGTATGTATAGATGTGTGTATGGATGCCAGTGTCTGTATGCATGTATGTCTGTCTGTATGAATGTATGTATATATGCCAGTATAAATGTATGTATGTCTGTATGTCATTATGAATGTATGTATGTGTGTATGTTGTCAGTGTGTATGTATGTATGTGTCTTTATGTCCTCATGCATGTGTGTCAGTGTGTATGTTAGTATGTATCTGTCTGTCACTATGTATGCCTGTGTGTCGGTATATGTGTGTATGTCTCAGTATGTGTGTGTCAGTATGTATGCATATATGCATGTATGTCTGTTTCAGTATGTGAATCTGTTAGTATGTATCTATGTGTCTGTGTCCTTTTGTATCAGTGTGTGTGTTTGTGTCTGTGTGTGTATTCCTGTGGATTTGGAGGCGGACCCTGTGGGCGGGATTGGAGGAGGGCACCAGGGGGCCCAGACCCTGAGCTGAGTTAGGGGCCCCAAAATTTCTGGTGGCGGCCCTGTATACATATATAAACATTTGGAGTTGCTTTATGTTAAAATTTATTTATTTTTTATAGCTGGCATGTATGAAGTCTATTTAAGCATATTGTTTGTCCGTTGCCAATGCATTGCCATTAAATGTTAATTTGTTATGACATTTTACATCCTGCGAGCCTGTGACATTGACCTGAAGAATCCCCTTCTCTCTGATTGGGATTGTGCGGGTCCCGTGGGGGTTTTTCTCCATTCATGGATGTAACATGATCGCGTTGTTCTTCTGTTGGCGGTGCTATTGATTGACTGGTAAAGTAAGCACTTTAGTACAACTTTTTTACTATTAGTTGTGTTCAATTTGGTGTTAATTGTTTAATTAATGTATGAGATGGTATATAAGACACTATTTTGTTATATTCAAATTGACTTGACAAAGGCTACTGTCAGTGGCCGAAACTTTGTTATGATGGCTTGTTTGCATTAAAGTCTGCAATCTAAGATGTCTTTTTACATTCCAAGACCTAGGAACATGACTGGTTGCTGTCAGGTTATTAATGATTACCCTGGGCCATATTACTAAAGAAGACCATTCTATAACTACTTCTCACATAGCTGAGAGAAAGTTTAATGTCTATACACAAAAAAACTAACAAAAAAAAATGTGCAACTTGGCTTAGGTTATTAGCCTAACAGAATATTTTGTAATATAGTTATGCCTAGCAAAATATTTATCATAATATCTTATATCGACCTAAGAATATGCTTATAAATATACAAACAAATCCACTCAAGTTTAACCAAGCTTCTAAAGTATGGGTGTCCAACCTTTTGGTTTCCCTGGGCTGCATTGAGTTATTCTTATGTGGGATTGCCATATTTAAGGATATCAAATTAGGGAGCTGTCTGCTATACACATACACATTTATATACGTATGCACACATAACCACAGATACACACACATACAATCACAGACCTATACGCACAGTCACAAATCTATACACACATAATCACAGATACACAGACATACAATCACATACCTACACACACAGCCACAGACATTCACACAAAATATCAGGCCCACACACACACACATACCATCACATACATACATACCCAAACAATCAATCACAGACCCCCACACGGACATACATTTACAAACATGTACACTCAGTCACATACATACACACACAGTCACATACATGAACACACAAATATATACAATCACATACGTACATACATACATCCGCAATCAGACACACATCCACAATCAGATGCGACACCCGCAATCAGACCCACATGCACAAATAGAATCACATACCTATACACACTATCACATACATACACACAAAATCACAGACCCAAACATACATAAAATCCCAGGCATATACACACAAAATCACACACATACACAAACATAATCACAGATCCACACTTACATAAAATCAGACATATACACACCATTACAGACGCACACATAATCACACACACACACACACAATCACAGACGCACACACATAATCACAAGCTTACACACACAATCACAGACGCACACACATAATCTCAAGCTTACACACACAATCGCAGACATATCCACAGACACTGGCCCCCCCACACACACACAGCCAATAACTGACAAAACATACACAAAAATCACATACACATCCATTTAGTACTAAAGAGGTCCACCCAGCCTCCCTACCTTGCTCTGGGAGGGCTGGAATGGATCTTCTGTCCCTGATGGCCAGTGGATGCTGCTGGTGCTGGGAACTTTGTGCTCTTTCTGCACACATCCTTTGCGTGTCCAGCAGTGATATCGGCATATCCCGGCGGCAGGCTCTCTGCCAGGCGCGCCAGAGCTGTGCAGGAAGAGCACAGAATGTAATAGGCTCCCTGCCTCCCTCCATGCCCGGCAATGCAGACGGCAACCGGCCACACGGCTTGTGGTCCCAGGCTGCGGGTTGGACACCCATGCTCTAAAGTTAATGTATCTTTACAATATATATATATATATATATATAATATAATACTTGACTCTATTTTGATTCCAGAAAATAACACAAGACCTGTTTGTTTAATTTTGTTTGTTTTTAACTTGGCATCATTGTTGAATGCCTAGGTGTGTGCCCTTATACGCTTTAGGGTATTTTTTTTTAATTTCAGTCAATTTAATTCAAACTAAAATCTGAATGTATATTGCATCTCAAGTGTCAGCTTGCTTATTCCAGTCTGAAGACAAAGATTTTATTGTACAATAGAAATTCTATATGAATGTGGGAATTGTTCAGTGGAATAACTAATGTAATAAGGTAGGCAAATATTACAAAAGGAATTATTCTAAACTGTATTAGATCCATTCACTAAAATGAAGTATTAATTATCTGTGAAAACAATATATTTGTTTATATGTACAGCTGGAAGTATAAGCACAATACAAGGTTTTTGTTTTAGTATTTTTTTGTTACAGTAGCTGCCTGTGCAAAGGGCCTGATTTGGGTAGGGGGTGGGGGAGTTCAGGGAGGTGAAAGGTTTATTTGTAGTTTTGTAAAATCCAGATTTTTGGAGTGGAAAATTATTAAGATCCCTTATTAATAAGAAATCTCAATAATTATTACTTATTTAGGAGGTATTCATAATTATTACATATCAACAAGAAATTATACATTAAAGGACCACTATATTGCCAGGAAAACACCCTCAGGGTCCCCCTCCCGCCAGGCTCTGGGGAGAGGAAGGGGTTAAACTTACCTCTTTCTCCAGCACCGGGCGGGGAGCTCTCCTCCTCCTCCTCCTCTCCACCTCCTCTCCTCCTCTTCGGCTGAATGCGCATGCACGGCAGGAGCGGCGCGCATATTCAGCCAATCCATAGGAAAGCATTCGCAATGCTTTCCTATGGACGGTGGTGTCTTCTCACTGTGATTTTCACAGTTAAGGGGTTAACCCTAGCTGGACCAGGCACCCAGACCACTTCATTGAGCTGAAGTGGTCTGGGTGCCTATAGTGGTCCTTTAATAAAACATCATATTAATAAAGAAGCAAGATGTTTTAATTTAATGTTTATATCTAGAAGCTTACTTAAACCCTCAAAAACATGTGTCAATATATCTTAACCCCTTTTCTATTAAATGTGCTGCAGCCCACTAAGCAGAAAGTCAAAGGAGTGCCCATCTGTGTGGCATTATCAGTGTCTCAAAACTGCTGGTTGCATTTCCAGGGTGCTACCATGTACTATTGGCATTACTATATTTTTGTCTCTTTGGTGGTCTCTGGGTTACATAAAGAGCCCTATTTTTCTCAAGTCACTCCTAAACATTTTGACAAAGAACCAGGAAATGGCACCAAGAGTCTATTAGCAACATAACCAACACATTGAGCTGCAGTGGTTATGGTGCTTACACTGTCCCTATAATCCTAACTTCACCTGAATTCACTGTTTAGAGAATAACTTTAGTACACTCTTGAGTTTTTGTAGACATCTTGACTCCTCATTTTGACACATGTAATAACTATGTGAACAAACTAATGAAATATGTGTAGTAATTACTATGCCTATTGTATTATTAAGACCATAGAGGAATTCATATAAGTAGCCGTGTTTAGTTTGATTTAATGGCAGCAAATTAGTGAGCTAACATGCAATGACACACATTTCAACACTGCACAGCGTGCATTAAGAAGGATTCTATAGAATTTCAGCCACGATTAACAACTTGATTTCCTGCCATGAATTCTAACTCATGACAGGTGTGCTATTTGGGTGGTAAAGCTACAGTCAAGTTTATGTTTATTTTTATTTTTTTTGCAATTGAAGGGGTTAATCACCAATATATTCAATATATAAACCTCATAAAGAGTTGCAAACTATACTATGGTGTGAGCCAAGTCAGAGAAGAATTAATCTGGGGAGTAATTCCTACTCTGAATTTTACAATGTAGTGTTTATTTTACTGCAGTTTGGTGATTAGCGTACAGCATTAAGTGAATTTGAAGGTTCATGGTTTTGAGTTACAAATGTCTTTCTGCTTTTTTATGCTGCTGATACCATTTTTCACATATTTTTGCTGAACCACTCTTTACATCCTCTGTGTGCACCAATTATAAATTCTTTGCAAGCAGGTAACATTCCTTACTAATATGTGCATCTTAGCTGCTTATTAGAACCTTGTAATAACATTGTTTCAATTTTCCATGTTACTAGAACTATTGCAGTTTATATTAATTAAAAGTGTATCTGTCTAATTATAAAACTCACATGTGTATGTTTCATTCTAATCTACCATTTCTTGAATCTCTACAATAACCATCAGATATATTTGGTTAATTCAAGACCAGATAATGTCTTCTCCACATGGCCACCAAGAAATATGAGTGACACAAAACAATTGATCTGAACTCTGTTTTCAGTTTCTGAACTTGTTAACAAACGGTTTAAAATGGCTGGAAATTAAAGAGCCAGTGCTAATTCGGCACCTAAGGTTGTTTTTTTAACATTTTAATTACACTACCTTTTAGTACATAGCATAGTTGACTTGTACATAAATTCATTTCAACTGCCGTGAATCAATGAAATGCCTGTCAATCTATGGACAAACTAATCGATTCGCTCGGCCATAGCTTATCAGGCATTTGATTTGTTCAATGTAGTTGAAAGGGATTTGTGCACAAGTCTACTGCCTAGCTAAAATCACATACTATAAACCAGGCTTCCCCAAACTCCGGCCCTCCAGATGTTGATGAACTACAACTCCCATGATTCTATGAATGAAATAGATGGTCTGAGAATCATGGGAGTTGTAGTTCAGCAACATCTGGAGGGCCGGAGTTTGGAGAAGCCTACATAAACTATTTAAGGTGTGTATCCTGTGACTTAATATCTAATGATTACAGCTGTGTACACAAAATGTCTTAAAAACATTATCTTAGTCATAATGACCCATCACAGAGCAATGTTTATTTGGCCTAACTGGCTATTTCCTTTGATTTACTTGGTGACAGAAAATATATGATTGGATTTGATCATTCTTTAAATGTCAGTGAATTTAGAAGTTCTAGTACAGGGAAATATATTGTGCTACCTGTAGTTTTTAAATGAACATTATAGTGTTAGGAACACAAACATTCCTTACGTTATAGTGTCCAGCTGTTATTCCGCCTCGCCTCCATGGCTGCAGTCATCAAGACTGACTCAGTTAAACAAGGCTGGAAATACTCATGCTTAGCATGAGGACTTTCATCATCTTTAAATCTAATATAGTAAAGCATTAATGCAATGTTTTCCTATGGGGAAAGCATAATGCGCATGTCCTTCGGCACTGATGTTGGAGGCAGTTCAAAGGTACTTAAATGATGGAATCAGGAAAGTAGTTAAAAGATTTTAAATCTTTTAACGGCCAGGAGTGGCGCAAGGGAGGGCGGGGAGGGGGCAGATTGACACTATAGTGTTATGAAAACAGCTTTGAATTCCTAAACTATAATGTTCCTTTAAAGCAGGGTGGGAAACCTTCGGCCCTCCTGGACTACATTTCCCATAATGTTCTCACAGCCATAATGCTTGCAAAGCATCAAGGGAGATGTAGTCCAAAACATCTGGAGGGCCAAAGTTCCCCACCCCTGCCTCTAACGGGGCTCCCCAGACTCCTAAAGCACTTCAGCTGGCTGAAGTGTTTTATATATGAAGAGTGTGTCCTTGTGTAAATAGTGTGCTCTCTTTTTTGTTTTGCAAAAAGTGCAGATTTCACAAACTTGCACTTTAATAACTTAAATGAACACTATAGGTACCCAGACCACTTCAGCTCACTGAAGTGGTCAGAGTGCATATTCCCAGGTCCACTAACCATGGAAAGGTAATTATTGTATTTTTTAATTAACTGCAATAATTACCTTTATGGGTTATCCCCACCTCTAGTGGCTGTCTTCCAGGGACTTCTGGGTCGTTAGGCGACTTTTGGCCACCTAACTGACATTGTATATCCTCACCTCACGCTATGCATATGCATATACAATGCTTTCCTATGGGTCTGTGTGTGGAGCAAAGGCAGATGCCAAGTCAGTGCCAAAGCCCCTTCTGCACCACAGGGAGGGAGGAGGGCACTATAGTTTCCCTTTATCTTCATTACACATACCTGACTCTGCATCAAACAACCAGTCCTGTTACTTCCTGGTTTGGTTAGCTCAGTGAAGCTAAACTCAAGAGGCAGCAATTGCCCAGATCACCTGCCTTGCAAAGACTTCTCATTGAGCTGCATGAGGAAGTCTGTGATTGGAGAATCACATAAAGTCTGGGCAGGGTTAGAAGGAGAGGGCTTGCAAAGACTTTAGACAAGAGATCTGCAACATTTGCAAGCTAGATTTAAATATCCCCCCCAAATGAATAAAGTCATAATTAAATGGATGCATGTTTTCATTTGGGATATACCTGCTAAACAGCGATTTAGTTATTTATTTTTTCTTTGTATTTGGACAGTGGAGTGTCCCTTTAATATTATAAATGTTAATATAGATGTTATTTTCTACTAATTTCTAGTAGGAGAAATTAATTAAGATTTCAATAAGAGGCCTCTGACCCAACAAATCAAGCACAATATCTTATCATATATATTACATATTATAACATCATTTTCTGCAACATATTATTAATATAAAACCATTTAGAAATAAATTATTTATTATTTAAGTATTCCAAATTACTTTACTAAAGAATGTATGCCATTGTCATTTTTGAAGAATAACTTCCTAGCAAATTATTCAGTTTGATCGTCTTTATTTGAAAAATGCTGTTCAAAACATATTTTAAACTTTTGTCTGACCTTGATATCAGTTCAAGCTTAAAAAAATGGTAGTCTGGAAAAAGCTTCTGTTTTCTGAGTCTGTCTGTTGTTCTTTTGCCTACTTCTGTGTCTCATGATGGAATTAACATTTCATCAGCTCACTAATTAGGGCAAATGAGACACTCAAATTTTACATTAGCATAAATACAAAACACATCTGTTCAAAACACAGTGACATCTGTTTGCTGTTCTGAGCTCTACAAAGTTGGACTGATAAATTGATCCAAGGGTTTACTTTGTCAAACATGATAAACCACACAAATATTTCTTTAAACAGGATGGTATGGATTCCCTAAGGATATGCTGTCCCTTTCAGTGCAGGTGCAGAAACCAGATACATGATGCATGTGATGATTGCTGTGTTGATGGATGATAGTAATCAGTCAATGTGGTACATTGGGTAAAGTGATCAATGGTTATAATGGGTCCTGTCAATCTAAGAGCCCCCATACATTATATCTCAAGCTTGTCAAAGACCGTGTAGGTCAAAATGTTGTGTCATATTGGGCTTCAATAAACTGCAGTTTCTGAACCTTGGAGTGCCTGAACCTCTTTATACTTTATGCATATTGTATTCGAGACCTGGTGCTGGGTCCTGGTTTGGTTGCACCTTGGCTCAGAGTGATGGGATTGAGTGGAGTTCCTCATTTGTGTTTTGTATGTGTCACTGTTACTGTGGATGTGTGTCAATCTGTGTGTATATCTCTTGAAGTGTACCTGTGTGTGTGTGTATATATATATATATATATATATATATATATATATGTGTGTATGTATGCTTCTGTGTATGGCAACTGGCCCCTGTATGTGTGTGGCAGTGCACATGTATTTGTGCATACACATATGTATGCAATCACCAAAAAACACACACATACTTCCTGCATTTAAACACCAACACTGTACACAAATCAGCCCTGCACTCAAATGCCACCAATACACACAACCCTGATATAAATACCAACACTACACACAAACAGATCCCCTGGATTAAAACATCATCATTATATACATATAAACAAACATTCACACACATATATTCCATACAAAAACATGCCTTCATTCACAGATAGAACCTTGCAAGGATGGGTGAATAGGAGATCCACAGGTGTCAAAGCATCATGGAATTTGTACAGTAGTTGAGGATCTACCTATTGTCTATCTGTGATACATATCACTGGGGGGTTAGCTTAAGATATATTTGCACTGGGGCATTAGGTTTCTAGTTACGCCCTTGGTTGGAAACATAGTTCGCAAGTTCAAAGTTGTAGTGGACGGGGCAGAAAAAATAAGCTATCAATGGCTGCAACCAGATTTCTGAAAAGGTAGGTTGTGCAAAACCCTTAAGTAACTGCAAAAGATCTGCAGCAAGATCTGGTGGCAACAGGCACCAAAGTTTCAGTGAGCACAGTAAGGCAGTAAACGCAGAAGGTTTCCATAGCTATTAACCTAAGTGCACCAGAAAGGTTGGCTCCAATATGCCTCATTATAAATAAGCCACAGACGTTTTTTGGATTTATTTATGTGTAACAATTAAATAAAACTGGAACTTTTAAGCCCAATGGATCAGTGGTATGTCTGAAGGAAGAAAAATGAAGCATATGCTGAAAAGAACATTGTCTACAGTTAATCATGGTGGCGGCTCGGTGATGCTCTGAGGCTACTTTGCCTCTGGCACTGGAAACCTGCAGCATGTGGAATACATGATGGATTTTTTGAAGTATAAGGAAATTCTAGGAGAACACATCATGCTGTCTGTGAGGAGGTGAAGATGAAGCTTGGTCGTTATTGGACCTTCCCACAAGACAATGATCCCAAGCATACCTTAAATTCCACCAAGGCTTGGTTGCAGAAAAAGTCCAGGAAAATTCGACAGTGGCAATCACATTTACCTGACTTAAACTCTATAGAAAATCTCTGGTGGGATTTGAAGAAGGCGGTTGCAGCACGCAAACCCAAGAATATCACTGAGCTGGAGGCCATTCCTCGTGAGGAATGGGCTAAGATTCCTCAGGAACGCTGCCAGAAGCCGGTGTCTGGCTCTGCATCTTGTTTGCAGCAAGTCATAACTGCAGATGGGTGCTCTTCTAAGTACCAAAAATGCTTGGCATGAAAGGATTGAATAATTTTGAGACTGGAAAAGTCATTATAAGTTGCATTTTCACTTGAATTTGGGGAAACCACTTGAAGCATTCATTGTGTTGAGCTATTTCAATTGCCTTTGTCTGATTTGTCAATTGCAAACAGCTGAAAGTCTGTACATTTTGACAATAAACCTGATTTTCAATGGAAGTTGAATAATTTAGATTACAACTGTATGTATATATTCCAACCTTGAAATAAAATATTACATACAAGTAACACATGTTGCATCTGTATATTATTATTATTTTTGGTATTTATATAGCATCAACTTATTCTGCAGTGCTTACTATATTTTAAAAAAATAAGTCAGGAAATCTTGATGGCATTGATCATCAGTGATTGGCACTGTTAGGGTATACTCCTGCTAATGTTCTTGCGGAGTTGGTTGTTCTGTGAGCACTGGAGGGTGGTTATCTGACATATTATCTGAGCATGAACAGCTGGGCAAAAGTAAGCCCATACATATCGTTATACAGTTGTGTTCAAAAGCTTGCATACCCTAGCAGAAATTGTGAAATTTTATTTTAAAAATATAACTGATCATGCAAAAAAAATTATTTTATTGAAG
>OW240913.1:89700103-89763805 GCA_933207985.1 Pelobates cultripes
GAATAAATGGTGAAATAATCTTTTGCTCAAATAACCTTCATACATTTGTACATGTATCCCAACTCCAAAATGACAGCTTGTACATGGTCTGCCGTGATGTGTGTCAGAAGAGGGCTGTCAGCCGGAGTGTATTCGTGCCAGGCTCACACACACTTTCTTTGGGCAGCACCACCTCTTTCTGCTTGGAAGAATCATTTATTTTTTTATTTTTTTTTATTTATTTTTTTAAATTCTTTATTTTTTCGTGCATAAGAATGTACAAACAGGCCTGAAGTGCCACGATAGCAGGACAGGCTTATCAATAGGTACAGTATCGTGACTGGATTGAATTGCACATTTTAATTTTTTTTAAAAAGCGAATAAAACATTAAAGTGGAAACATAGCTGAGTATTGTATATCCACAGCTGAGGTTACAACGTATATGTTGGACAGAGAGCTTGTGCTCGGCTGAGGAACTTGGGGCTTGTATTTTACTGCTTAGTGGCAGAAGTAACGTGAATAACTTTAGTTATCAAAAATGTTCTACAGGGTTACGCAGAATATGAGGGCTTAGACCCTAGCGTACTCTAAGTGGTGTGGTCTGTCAGGTCTATGGAAGTGATTGGTCCTGTGTCTCCCATGCCGGCTGAATCGTGGCCTCTGTGTGGGCATCATTACACTCCTTACATCATGTAGGAGGTCACCGTTAGGGGATAGCGTAGTGTGTAGGTTGGGGACTGCGCAAATTCCGGAGCGGTTGTTTGGGTTGGTGCTTCGGTAATAACTGGGTGGTTAGCTGGGTCATAAAAGTTTTACGCCTCTGAGTGTAGCTTGAGCGGGTTTGGGATTGTCTTGGGGTGCAGAGGCGGGGGGGGAGAAATTATGGGTGCTCTGTTGTTGGGCCATATTGGCCCCCGTCAGTGGCTATTAGGGTGTGTTGGCCATACAGTCATCGGAAACTTAAACGTATTTACAAGAACAGGTTTAACTAATAAAGCAAGTAATTAAAACAAGTAATTAAAAATATAAACAATCTGCTCAGGTTGCTTCTGTGGCCCGTCCGTCCGCCGGGATAAAGGGGGTGATCCTTGCTGGGTCCCAGACATGCGATGGCTTGGTGGCCCCTTTTGTGCTAGGCCCGGTAAGTGAGTCCTTCGGGAGACCCAGTGTTGCCAGCATGGCAGCTGCTTCATCCATATCTCGGATCTCGTGAGTGATGTTTCCCTGTGTGATTTGCAGTTTTCGAGGGGTACGCCATCTATACGGAATGTCACCTTTTCTGAGTGCTGTTGTGAAGGGTCGCAGGGAGTGTCTCCATTTGAGTGTGTCCCCTGAAAGGTCATTGTAAAACGTCAGCGACATATTTTCAAAACTATAAGGCGATGTTCCTTTTAATGCCGCCATTATTGCTGCCTTATCTCTGTTGCAGGTTAGTCGTACCACTATGTCTCCAGTGGCGGTTTCAGGTGCTTGATGTGGCTTTGGGATTCGAAAAGTCCCATCTATGTGGACATTTTTGGCCTGTTTGGGGGTCATTAGGGCGCAAAGCAGTCTCCGCATCATGTGCGGTAGTTCCCCTGCCGGGATTCCGTCCGGGACCCCTCGTATTTTGATGTTTTTTCGGCGTCGTGCATCTTCCATGAGGGCAAACCTCTGTTCAAAGGTTGTCTGCTGCTTTTGAAGGCGCCGTATTTCCTCCCCCAGAGAGGCGATCTGTGTGGATTGTTGCGTGGCCGTTGTTTCCACAGTCTCAATGCGGCCCACTAGGCCCAGGAATTCAGAGCGCATAGAGGCCATGTCGGCCTGTAGTGTTTTCTGGAGGCCTGCTAGTAGGTCCTTTAGGGTGGCCGTTGTCACAGGCTGGGTGTCAGCACTCTGTGGTAGAGCCTGGGTATGATAGGGATGTGGCATGGAGGGTGACTCCCCGTCCAGAAGCGATTCACCCGAGGAATCCGTGAAGTCTGCATAGTCGGCGGCCATCTTGGGTCCCCTCGCGCCATGCGCTCGTCGCAGGAGTTCCCCAATGTGCATGTTCGTTTTGGGCTTATCTGGCTTAAGCTTCTTGCTTTTGCGCCCCATAGGTAAGCCTGCCACTGTATTTAGGTCTCTGTGGGTGTTTTTTCGGTAGAGATTGCTCGGTTTCACACGGAGCCCATGTAATGTGCGTCCGATGTGCTTGGCTGCTTGGCTCCGCCCCCGGAAGAATCAGTTTTAAGTGCCACCAGTGATTCAGTTGGCATCAGTGATACTCCTCTTTAGTTCCACTCACCCTTATCCGAATTGAAACCTCACAGTGTTGGGAGGTATGTGACTGAGCCAAGTTTTTGTCAAACTGTTTTAAAATTGCTTTGACAGAAAACATAAGGTTCACAAACTGTTCACATATATGTACAACTTTCTAAATCACTCTATTTTATATTAATAATTAAGAGAGGAATATATATTAAATGTTTTCTTTCTGTTATATACTGTATATCCAGATTTAAATTAAACAGCCCGTTGCATGCTAGCTGAATTATGATAACAGGGCCTATTGCTTTGTGCCGACTCTTCTATAGCCATCCAATAAACAAGTCGTCCTTCTTTTAATGATGTCAACATCCAAAATCACTTGAATTAAGTTGTATCCAAGTTTTGGACACTTATGAATTCTGTACAAACAGCCGTTATCCTCATTCAAAACAGCCTTTATCTCTTTTGGACGGAACCAAGCCAAATGCAAAGTTCAATTACCAGCAGGACATGATATGTACTATTTTTTGTTGCATATAAAAAAAATGACAACCAAACTGAATTGCAAAGCTGTAAGTATAATTTGCAAATAAACAGTCATTGATGAGTAACATTCCAACCACTAAATCTATGTTTAGCATTTAGTAAAATGCATTCTTTATGTTTTCAAATGACTAAGTTTGTCACGTTCATTTTGTTGGTTAGGAGTTTTCAGTGAACCAGCATGTAACATGGTATCCGGTATTGTCCGAGAACCTGATATGGTAGACTCTGATATAAACGTTGTGCAATAAAATATAGCAGATTGTTTTAAAAGAATGTTGCTTCCACATTGAGAAGATTATTTCCTGCTTGATATAGTTATTCCAACTTCATAAACCAGTAATAGCTTCCAAGGACATCAGATGAGGGAAACCAGATGAGTTACAGTTATTTAATAAAGCCCATTCAAAATCACATGCAGTCACGTCTGTGGGAGCAAGGGTTCTGCACCGGGCTGGGATAGTGCTGGAATAGTCCTTATGTAACCTTTGTTAGTCCCAGAGTTTTTTGGTAACATTGTGCAGCTATGGCCTTGAGACTGATAGACCAGAGGTCATAGTCTGAAGGGAATGCTAGCACTGCCCACTGCACCTAATTCCCATATATGACTGGCATTCACCATTACCATCCCTGCTCTCCTTTCAATTTGTATCCAGTTTTTTAAAATCTTTAATCTAACTGAAATTGGGATGGAAATGATTCTGGTTAGTTCCACTCTAGTCTGATGTTTTCATAATGATGGCTATTCACTAAAGTAAAAACTGTCTGGAATTCAAAGTGAATTTAATGTGAATTTTAAATTTAAGGACACATTCTTCGGGTCATCTATGCTTTTAGTTTTAATCTTTGGCTTTAAAATTGACATTCACTTTTTTGACAATTAAAGGGACATTACACAGCTCATTGAAGTGGTCTGGGTGCAGTGTCCCTGTCCGTTTAACCATGCAATTGTAATTATTGTCTACAAGACAGCCACTAGAGGTGCTTCTTGGTCATTCGTCGACTTTTGGTAGGCTAACTGATGCTGGACTTTCTCACACTCTGCATGAAGACATCCATCATCAGCTAAAACACAATAGGAAAGTATTGATTCAATGCTTTCCTATGGAGTAGTCCTAATGCGATCGATGCGCTTTCCGCACATTAGGTCCCCAACGTCGGGGAGGAGGAATAGAGACGTAGCATGACTCAGTACCAAGGGACATCAGCGCTGGAATCAGGTAAGTGACAAAAGGGATTTTAACCCTTAAGGCACTGTGGGGGGGGGGGGAGGAGCACGCGCAAGCAAGGGGGGCAACAGAGGGTACTATAGTGGTAGGAATACAATATTAAGAGCATACATAGAGCTTTGTGTATATCATTTGCCGAAGTCAATGACAAAAATAGCCAAATGTAATCTCCCTTTAGACTTTTTTTGGAGTATGCAAGGGTTGGTGGTATTCAGAATTCACCAATTATGGATTAGTTAGTGACTTGCTATGGGCATTTTATTAAAGGGACACTATATTCACCCAGACCACTTCAGCTCAATGAAGTGGTCTGGGTGCCAGGTCCCTCAGGTTTTAACCCTTCAGACGCAAACATAGCTGTTTCGCAGAAACGGCTATGTTTACATTTGGGGTTAATCCAGCCCCTAATGGCTATCTTCCGGATATTTCCGCATATTTCGTCTCCATTGAGAAATGCTTTGTGTTCCTGACACTATAGTGATCCTTTAATCCACCTGTGCTGGTAGAAATGTAACTATAAAAAAATTATGTAGAATGGATTTTAAGAATCCATGTTCCAAATACAGTAGGTCCTTCTATATTTAAAATAAATCAGAAATTCTAGAATCAACCAATCCAGTGCAATTCCTTTACCCTCGTTTAGTAGCAAAGAGTGTTTATAGAGTATTGTTCATTATAAATTTTATTTTGTGTGAGATTAGGGACATTTAGCAGTAAAGAAAAGCATCCAGGTGTTATGTATGCAATTCTTACTCAGGACATATAATGTTTTCAGCAAATCGTATATCGTACAGTGTTGGTGTGTACAGCATGTGTACCCGAAATTGTTTGAAACATTTTCTTTCTTTCAATGCAGTTAAAAATAAATTGAGAGCAGGGTGTTAAAAATCAGGTTCCACTATTTTAATGTTTTGAAATTTGGATTGGATTTCTGTATTATATCCTGGTACTATTCACTTAAAGGGAAACTATAGTGCCATGAAAACAAACTCGTTTTCCTGGCACTAAAGCTTCCCCTTCTGTCAAGGCCTCCTCCCGCGGCGCTGAAGGGGTTAACCCCTTAAGGACAGAGCTAAATGTACACGTTGTGAATAAAACAAAACCTGGCATTTGCTAGCCGCCTCGCACTGTTGCAAAGAGAGGGCCTCACCTGTCATTCCCATTCTTTCTTATGCTTTAATTGACACCGAGAGGCCAACACCCCGCCACAACGTTCGATGGCCTCAATTTCCTCTCAGGCCGCTTGGCACCTAGCAGGGACTCCTCTGTCACGCTCACAAAGCATAATTGTTTCACCGCTTGGTATTTAGCTAGCCACACCAGTACCCACCCTAATTCATAACATATGACTGATAAAACAAATTTTTATATTTTTCAGTTATGTCACAAACTCCTGATATCCCTGAGGAACTTTCACTACCCAGCACACCTGCTAGGTCTGGTACCACTGTGCCTGGTGCAGATGTGAATAGCCCTTCATCCCTTAAATCATGGACCATCCCACGTCTCACAGCTGAACTCAGAAGATGCTGCATCCCTTTCCCAGCTACTGCTAGGAAGGCGGAGTTGTTTAGATTACTGAACACTACCACCGACAACTCCGAGCCGGGGGAAGGCCCTAGTGGGACTCAATTACCTGCTTTTCATGCCATGATGACGTCTCTAATGGCATCCATTGGCACAATAAGTGACAGGCTGGATAAATTGGAGGCTGGGGCTAATCAGTCCACTACCAATACTGCGGTCACCAGTCATCCTCTCTCTAATGCTATGCCCGGTAATTCCTTTGAATCTATGGCGGCTATAGAATCAATTAATCCCTTGCATGTGGTCCCATCTCACATTAAAAAGGACATTCTCGAGGCAAGGACGTTAACCTGGTCTCATTGCTCATTGCCTCCCAGGATGTCCTGGTGAACAGGACCTTTGCGTATGGGGATATTTCTGTTGTACTAAGGGCTAGAGACCCCCCGGCTAAATAAGAAATTGTCCATCCCTGAATTCGTGCTGGGGTTTGGAATTTATAGAGATGTCTACTGCTCAGTTTTCCCTGAGAGAAGAGCAGATCCATGCACAAGATGGTGGATCTGGGGCACAAATACGGTGGTACCATTTTTTACGATTACCACCGTTCCTTCTCTGCAAAGGTGGCTGCGGCTCAGGCTCAGTTCAATTTACGCATAAATTGGAACAAGTTGGACACGGAGCTATTCTGCAGGCACTTTGCAGGCCTCAGACCCCCAGCTTGTGCAGTGTGTGCATCGGCTACGCATAGCACCAATTTCTGCCCGAATTCAGCTGAAATTGAACAAAACCAACCGGCTTCTAACTTCCAAAGACCTACTAGAGGATTAAAAGAGAAACTGGGCAGGGATATTGTATTTTGCAATAATTTTATCGTGGGGAATTGTGGTTTCAGTTCTTGCAGGTTAATGCATGTGTGTTCACACTGTTTCAGGGCCCATTCCAAGACAATGTGCCCAAATAAAGCATTTCCTAAACCGTATCTTACGTGCGTGAACCTCAGATTACTCACCACTTTGTTACATCTACACCCATCACGCCATTTCAGTAACTACCTTTTAACTGGACTGACTGAGGGATTTCACACCGGGTTGATACATTTACCTACAGGTACGCTGGAATGTGACAACCTACTATCCAAATTAGATGACCCACAGTTGGTACACAAACTCATTATGACCGAAGTAAACCAAGGGTTTTTGTTGGGCCCATTCTTTTCACCACATTTCACGTCAACCCCATTGGCGTTGTCACGGGAAAAAACTCACCCAAACCTAGACTGATCATTGATTTATCAGCATCACATTCCTCCATGGTCCCCAGCCTAAACTCACTCATACCTTCCGAAGAGTTTTCACTACATTACGCCACTATCGACCATGCCATAGGGGCCATCATTAAAGCAGGCACAGGGGCATGGTTAAGTAAAATGGATGTAGTGAATGCCTTCAAGTTACTTCCCATGCACCATTCCCTTTGGCACCTTCACGGCAATAAATGGCAAGGGTTATATTATTTCTTCACTCGTCTCACTTCTGGCTCCAAAAGTAGCCCACGTATTTTTGACACATTTGCAGAAGCGTTGTGTTGATTATTACTTAATGTATGCAAATGTCCTTCGGTCATTCATTATCTGGAGGATTTCCTCACGATCGAGAACTACACACTCCCCCCAAGTAGTTTGAAACACATGTTTGAATCCCTCTCTATCCCAGTCTCTCCGCACAAGACGTTGGGCCCCGACACCAACATGCAATTTTTGGGTATACAACTAGACACTGTACACATGCAGGCTAGCCTCCCTCAGGACAAAATTGAGCATACCCTGGCAAGCATTGAACACTACCTACTGCAGGGATGTTGCACCCGGAAAAAACTGCAATCACTGCTGGGTTCGCTCAACTTTGCAATGAGGATCATTCCACAAGGTAGATCTCTCATTTCACATCTACTATCCCTATTTCCTCAATTCACCTCAGACACTTCATGTATCACGTTAGACGACCACGCAACCTCTGATTTACGGATGTGTTTTTTTTTCTCACCTCGTGGAACCGACGAGCCATATTTATACCACCCCACTCTGACACTTCACCTACACTGTGGACAGATTGTGCAGCAAACACAGGTTTTGCAGCCATCTGGGGAGATCAGTGGCTTTGGGGACCATGGCCGACAGAAGTCAAATCTCTGCCCAAATTCACTGAGACCTCAGCTTTATTTGAGCTGTACCCAATCGTGGCAGCGGCCATTGCCTGGGGACCACATTGGTCCGGTCACATAGTTAGGTGCTACTTTGATAATATGGCTACATGCCATATTGTCAATAAAGGCCTGTCAGCATCCATGGTAATTATGAGACTCCTGAGACGACTCACATGGGTAGCTGCCACCTGTCAATTCTTTATCACATGTATTCACGTTCTGGGGTGCACAAACACTGGTGCTGATCACTTGTCTCGATTTAATTTTCAGGATTTCTTCACGACACTACCCTCCGCTTCCAGACTGGCAACTCCTGCCCCACTCTTCCGAGACATGATAATGGATTAAAAGCTTTGTTAGATCACGCACGTCACATTTCTCACCTTGCACTTTCAGTAAACACTAGAAACACATACGACAGGGCTTTTCACGTATTCAAGAAATTCATCACTGAATGCCACATCACGACATGTTCACGTTATAATCAATACTGGGTTTCACTTTTTTGCCACATCAACCTTAAATTATCATTCAACACTATAAAATTGTACCTTACGGGCATTCAACACCACATGCTTATCCAACAACCCAATGCTACAGGTTTCCTGTCCTCATATCAAATTAAGACAGTACTTAAAGGCATTAAAAAATTGGACACACATGTCCCCTCACAAAGACTACCCATAGACAAAAACATATTCGATTCACTAAGCCATTTATTAGATTCTTCTCCTTTCGAACCCATAACCAAAACCGTAATAAAGACAGCTATATATTTAGCTTTTTATGGGTTCCTCCGACCCAACGAATTCACGACTAGGATCATTACAACCTCCGACTACCTAAGAACTATGGACTTGCAAAAACATAACGACCATTACTTACTTATTTTAAATCAATCTAAAACCAGCACCGTAGGTCATACTATTGAAATTCCCTTGTATCCTACTCAACAAATGGTGCCCCGTACAAGTTTTTGACGCTTATTTACTTTCAATCCACAAACAACCTCTACAACCTTTGTTCGAACTACATGGAAACATTCTGACTACAACAAAATGTATGCTCTATGTACATCTACTGTTGACTAGGCTCAGCCTAAACCCCAGTCATTTCTCAGGTCATTCTTTCCGAATCGGGGCAGCATCTACAGCAGCTGCTAATCACGTACCCACTCACATTATCAAGGCAATGGGACGCTGGAAGTTCTCAGCCTACACCCTCTACATACCTAATCCTGTTAAAGAATTAAGACAAGCTTTCTGTGACTTATCTAAATAAATATAAGTTGGTTAACCGTATTACGTCTTATGGTATTTTCTTTTGCCCACTTTTCTTACAGGCCTACTGCTTTTTCGGTTCCAGCACACCACAACCGACTGGTTCCAACTCATTGATGTTATGATTATTATAAGCTAGATTTCTGTATACGACTATGTTGCCCCGACTACAAATATATATATGTGTGTGTATGTATGTGCACAATGATCACAGAATCCTTTTCCAGAACATTGGTAAATGCTATTTCCGGAGTGACAATCCTCTTTCATACATACTTTAGTTTTTCAATTGTTCGTTTTCTCTTGTGATAAGACAGATAATGCTTGACAACATGTCCGTTTAATGTAAAGTCCAATATACTGTCCAAGATTGTGAAATTGAGCGGATGTGACAGTGGTAGGCCAAACCCTGTTGAAAAACACATGACTAAATGTATCCAAGTAGAACATTGATAAATATCACCTTGGATCTACAGTGCAACCATTCCAACCTATGGACTCTTTTGACATCAGACATATATTGCTGTGCACAATGGTCTGCATTTCTGAATATAGACTTGTTTTTATTTTAACATGGTTGAACTTAAAGGATCACTATAGTGCAAGGAAAACATACTAGTTTTCCTGGCACTATAGAGCCCGGAGGGTGCCCCCACCCTCAGGGTCCCCCTCCCGCTGGGCTCTCGGGTGAGGAAGGGGTTAAACTTACCTCTTTCTCCAGCGCCGGGCGGGGAGCTCTCCGCCTCCTCTCCTCCTCTTCGGCTGAATGCGCATGCCGCGCGCATTCAGCCAGTCCACAGGAAAGCATTCACAATGCTTTCCTAAGGACGTTGCCGTCTTCTCACTGTGAAAATCACAGTGAGAAGCGCGGAAGCCCTCTAGCGGCTGTCAATGAGACAGCCACTAGAGGCTGGATTAACCCATTTATAAACATAGCAGTTTCTCTGAAACTGCTATGTTTATAGAAAAAAGGGTTAATCCTAGACCAAGGACCCAGACCACTTCATTAAGCTGAAGTGGTCTGGGTGCCTATAGTGGTCCTTTAAAGGGTTAATCCAGGCTCTAGTGGCTGTCTCATTGACAGCCGCTAGAGGCGCTTCCGCGCTTCTCACTGTGATTTTCACAGTGAGAAGACGCCAGCGTCCATAGGAAAGCAGTGAGAATGCGTTCCTATGGACTGGCTGAATGCGCGCGCGGTTCCTGCCGCGCATGCGCATTCAGCCGAGGAGGAGAGTCCCCTGCCCCGCGCTGGAGAAAGAGGTAAGTTTAACCCCTTCCACCCCCTAGAGCCCGGCGGGAGGGGGACCCTGAGGGTGGGGGCACCCTCAGGGCACAATAGTGCCAGGAAAACGAGTATGTTTTCCTGGCACTATAGTGGTCCTTTAAATAATGTCGCCTCTTTTACAGCAATGTTTTAAACTCGAGGAATGGACTGTAAGTTGAAAGCTTTGCAACTATTCTTAGTTGACACATTGGAGTTCCTTCATGTTAAAACTCAGAATACGTAAATCCGTGACCTTGTGACCCAGTTATAGTATATAGGTGCTTGATAAAGGATAGTTATGGTACTTTCGTTCTAATGAACAAGGATAGTTATGGTACTTTAATTCTTTTCCATGATGACCAGAGGATTGCTCTGTGTGTAGATATATATATATATATATATATATATATATATATATATATATATATATATATATATACACAGAGAGTGCAGAATTATTAGGCAAATTAGTATTTTGACCACATCATCCTCTTTATGCATGTTGTCTTACTCCAAGCTGTATAGGCTCGAAAGCCTACTACCAATTAAGCATATTAGGTGATGTGCATCTCTGTAATGAGAAGGGGTGTGGTCTAATGACATCAACACCCTATATCAGGTGCGCATAATTATTAGGCAACTTCCTTTCCTTTGGCAAAATGGGTCAAAAGAAGGACTTGACAGGCTCAGAAAAGTAAAAAATAGTGAGATATCTTGCAGAGGGATGCAGCACCCTTAAAATTGCAAAGCTTCTGAAGCGTGATCATCGAACAATCAAGCGTTTCATTCAAAATAGTCAACAGGGTCGCAAGAAGCGTGTGGAAAAACCAAGGCGCAAAATAACTGCCCATGAACTGAGAAAAGTCAAGCGTGCAGCTGCCACGATGCCACTTGCCACCAGTTTGGCCATATTTAAGAGCTGCAACATCACTGGAGTGCTCAAAAGCACAAGGTGTGCAATACTCAGAGACATGGCCAAGGTAAGAAAGGCTGAAAGACGACCACCACTGAACAAGACACACAAGCTGAAACGCCAAGACTGGGCCAAGAAATATCTCAAGACTGATTTTTCTAAGGTTTTATGGACTGATGAAATGAGAGTGAGTCTTGATGGGCCAGATGGATGGGCCCATGGCTGGATTGATAAAGGGCAGAGAGCTCCAGTCCGACTCAGACGCCAGCAAGGTGGAGGTGGAGTACTGGTTTGGGCTGGTATCATCAAAGATGAGCTTGTGGGGCCTTTCGGGTTGAGGATGGAGTCAAGCTCAACTCCCAGTCCTACTGCCAGTTCCTGGAAGACACCTTCTTCAAGCAGTGGTACAGGAAGAAGTCTGCATCCTTCAAGAAAAACATGATTTTCATGCAGGACAATGCTCCATCACACGCGTCCAAGTACTCCACAGCGTGGCTGGCAAGAAAGGGTATAAAAGAAGAAAAATCTAATGACATGGCCTCCTTGTTCACCTGATCTGAACCCCATTGAGAACCTGTGGTCCATCATCAAATGTGAGATTTACAAGGAGGGAAAACAGTACACCTCTCTGAACAGTGTCTGGAGGCTGTGGTTGCTGCTGCACGCAATGTTGATGGTGAACAGATCAAAACACTGACAGAATCCAAGGATGGCAGGCTTTTGAGTGTCCTTGCAAAGAAAGGTGGCTATATTGGTCACTGATTTGTTTTTGTTTTGTTTTTGAATGTCAGAAATGTATATTTGTGAATGTTGAGATGTTATATTGGTTTCACTGGTAATAATAAATAATTGAAATGGGTATATATTTGCTTTTTGTTAAGTTGCCTAATAATTATGCACAGTAATAGTCACCTGCATACACAGATATCCCCCTAACATAGCTATAACTAAAAACAAACTAAAAACTACTTCCAAAAATATTCAGCTTTGATATTAATGAGTTTTTTGGGTTCATTGAGAACATGGTCTTTGTTCAATAATAAAATTAATCCTCAAAAATACAACTTGCCTAATAATTCTGCACTCCCTGTATATATATATATATACATATATATATATATATAATATGTGTGTGTATGTATGTATGTGTGTGTGTGCAAATATACAATAAGGGAAACAAGTATTTGATCCCCTGCTGATTTTGAACATTTGCCCACTGACAAAGAAATGATCAGTCTATAATGTTAATGGTAGGTGTATTTTAACAGTGAGAGACAGAATAACAAAAAAATAAATCCAGAAAAACACATGTCAAAAATGTTATACATCGATTTGCATATCATTGAGTGAAATAAGAATTTGATCCTCTATCAATCAGCATGTCCTCCACTACATAAAGGTTACTCCATTAAACACAAAATGAAAACTCAAAACAATATAATTACTGGGATTTTCTTTGTATACCTTTCTATTTTAAGAAGCTGAAATCCTCACTTACTTGGCATGGCAACATTTTGACCAACAATCTTTCTAAACTCCTGTATGCAAACCGCAGTCTGTTCTCCTTAACAGGTTTCACTTATTTTACTTTGTATAACTCTTTTTCTTTTAACCTGGTATTTTTTTTAAATGTTCTTTCATTAGTGCAGTAGGGAGGATACATGGAGTAAGAGTTCTTTTTTGACCTTCAGTTGACACATTTATATTATAAGCAGATCAAAGCAAGTTTCCACTGGCAGGTGAAAGTGTATTTCTGTATTTTTCGGCTGGTTATTTTAAACAAATGCTGAAGAACATGCTAACTTGCTTGACCATCTTTCTAACCCCTCAGTTCCCCCAGTTTAAATTACGTTTTTCCTGGCAAACAGCAGACTTACATATAGGATGACAGCATTTTTAGTTATTATTATTTTGCTAGCTGTATATCTCATCTTCCAGTCCCAAATGTCACCAACACTAATTTATAATTTACCTCCTGGCACAAAACAGATACTGCGTTTAAAAACTTGTATAACCAGAAATTGTAAGAAAAAAAAAAATGACTGGAAAGCATATTTTACATACAAATTTTTTTTTTCAGTTCAGCTGTTTCAGTCTGCAACATGAAATTTCTGTTTATCCACAATATTGGTTTAGTTAAGTTATTGACATCACTTCACATTCTTCACAATGACCATTACAGGTGGTCTTCACTTACGACCTTCCTGTTACAAGTACGCAGTTACGACCAGCTGTCTAGCGTGGGGATTCAAGGGATTCCCCACTTTAGAAAGCTGGTCTACGTTCGGGGAATTTTCCCTGAACATAGGCAAGTGCACCAGAGCAGGGAATCCCTCTAATCTATGTTTGGGGGAAATTTCCCCATGAGATCACAGACCTGAAAATCGCAAGAAGTCATCTATGTTTATGTCCATTTTTTCTCTTTCAGATTCTTTAAGGAACTTGAAGGAAGACATCAAAAAAACATTTTTATTGAAGACATTAGCGATATTGTCGAGAAGCATGCAAAGTCAACATTTGATCCTTATGTGAAATATTGCACTAATGAAGTCTATCAGCAAAGGACACTCCAGAAATTAATGTATGAATTTAAATGATTTATTTGTTTTACGTTCTCATTTCTTAGGTTTACTGCATAACTCACTAGTTTGCCATCTATACAGGGTGGCTCAAAATTCAGAACACTGTGTGAGGAGTCAATAACTTTTCCAATAATGAACCAATTTCAATAATATTACATACAATGAATGCGTAATATGGAGATGTGTTTGAATATGTATTAAAAAGATGAACTCTTTTATTTCCTGCCTCAAAATATGGCTCTTTTGATCGCATTGTTCACAGGATGACCAGATCCACCATGCCTACAGGCAGGGACAAATATAATTATGCCCTATTTATAAAAGTGCATGAAAAGGGTTGCCCTGCAGTATGTACAATGCTTATTCTGCAGGATTCTTCATTGCCTAATTGCTTAATCTTATATACCTTCTTCTGATTTCTGCAAACTACAGGACAACTCTTTTCATGTGCTGCCCACCAATATGCATATATGATATGTGTCCCAGAAAGCATGGTGAATCTGGTAACCCTGATTGTTCATAACATTAGTTAATGTTGGAGGCTCTAGCGCTGGAATTTCTGCACAGATATTCTTCTTGTGCTACTCAAGTGTACACGGTTTGTTCAAGTACACGCGCTACTTCAGATATCCCGACAGGAAGTACTCGGGAGCTGAAAGGTCTGCCAATTAATCTTTGAATTTCCTGAAATTATACGCTCGCTGAACAGTTGTCTCCGTTTTGAAAATTAAATTCCATTATTTTTACTCATTGATCCTTCATAAAAATTACCCATGCTGAATCTTCCATGACTGTTATAATATGTACATGCAACAACAAAAAATTGAACTACTAACAAATAAGTTATTTACTGGTCAAATCCTACTCAGAATTTTGGCATCTGATCATTTGTCCATACAAAGTACTGTTATGTGTGTCAGTGCAAAGTAAACTTGTATAATGTTCCATTACTCAAAAGCCTACTTCAGAAAGTGTTCATTAACCAACAAGAAGTCTCTGCAAGTGTACTGTAAGCATAGCCAGGACAGATGTATCTGAAATACTACTTCCTGGAGGACCTTATTTGTTTAGGCCGGCAGGAATTGCTCTAGTGGAATGAACCTCGATCTCTGTATAGAAGAGCAAAAAGGGAGGAAACCGCGCCTTACATGAGTTATATATACATACACTTGATGTCTCTTAGTAGTTACGGATAATTTATCCTCAAAAAGAAAACAGAAAGAATATATACAATAGTGTAGTATGTTTAACAATATTAGGAAAAAGTGATAAATAAAACGGAGGTATTTTACACTCACATTTGGTAGAGCTACTGTGGGAGCTCTACCGTGATTGGCATGGACGGTACAATCCCCATCTTAGGATAAGAGGTCCAACGTCTTAGGTACTCCAATGGTATGGTGGTACAGATAAAATGGAAAACAAGAAACTCCAATAGTGTAATAGTTCCAACTCCAAGTATAAATAGATAAATAAAAATATATATACTCACATTTACTAGAGCAGAAAACTTGCTCTAGTATATAGGGCTTGCAGTGGTATAATCCCCACTGTAGGATATACAGGCCGGGAAGTTTGATGGTGCAAATAAAATATAATGAAATGGAGTATAGCTTTAAAAAATATATATTTAATAGTGGTACAAATAGAATAAAATAAAAAGCTATATAAGATATCACTTAACGCGTTTCGCCAATGGCTGATGAAGCCATTGGCGAAACGCGTTAAGTGATATCTTAGATAGCTTTTTATTTTATTCTATTTGTACCACTATTAAATATATATTTTTTAAAGCTATACTCCATTTCATTATATTTTATAGCTTTAAAAAATATATATTTAATAGTGGTACAAATAGAATAAAATAAAAAGCTATATAAGATATCACTTAACGCGTTTCGCCAATGGCTGATGAAGCCATTGGCGAAACGCGTTAAGTGATATCTTAGATAGCTTTTTATTTTATTCTATTTGTACCACTATTAAATATATATTTTTTAAAGCTATACTCCATTTCATTATATTTTATTTGCACCATCAAACTTCCCGGCCTGTATATCCTACAGTGGGGATTATACCACTGCAAGCCCTATATACTAGAGCAAGTTTTCTGCTCTAGTAAATGTGAGTATATATATTTTTATTTATCTATTTATACTTGGAGTTGGAACTATTACACTATTGGAGTTTCTTGTTTTCCATTTTATCTGTACCACCATACCATTGGAGTACCTAAGACGTTGGACCTCTTATCCTAAGACGGGGATTGTACCGTCCATGCCAATCACGGTAGAGCTCCCACAGTAGCTCTACCAAATGTGAGTGTAAAATACCTCCGTTTTATTTATCACTTTTTCCTAATATTGTTAAACATACTACACTATTGTATATATTCTTTCTGTTTTCTTTTTGAGGATAAATTATCCGTAACTACTAAGAGACATCAAGTGTATGTATATATAACTCATGTAAGGCGCAGTTTCCTCCTTTTTTTCTCTTCTATACTGTTTTTTAACAAGGCTGGGAATCCTTGTATTTGTTACTGCTGCCTATCCTATTGTTTAACTTTGGAGTGAGCACCCGACACACTTCTTCTTTTCCTCTCGATCTCTGTATGCAGGTCCAACTCCAAGTTATCTTGTGCTTTTACATCGATTCCTCCCTCCTTAAATACATACAGATATCTAGGATTGCTTAAATGAACAATCTAATATTCTAAATCATTTATAATGTTGGAGAGTTCCTGTAGATGCTCAGAATATTGGACCTCCCCATTAAAAAATAAAAAAAATGTAATCTCACATTTTATCCAGTACTTACATAGTCTTGCTGCAGCAGCTGCTCCTACTTTTCTGAAACAATTGGAGTTAATGTTCTCAGGCCAATCAAATGCTTCGGATAGAGACGCATCGGAGCCCAACAGTGCATGTACAGCAATGCCCATGCTGCACTGATAGGATGCTTCTCAGATAAGCACCATCCCACTGTTTCTCTTTGGAAAGCATAATCAGCACTTTGGGTCATCATGGTGTGCGGATGGCACCTTACGTTATTAGCTTCTAAAATCAAAGGATGTGAAGGGAAAGTGCCTCTAGTGGATGCTTGATTGACAGCCACTCGAGGCATTCTGACTCACATGCAAAGCAGCAATATTGCATTTGTCAAAATACAGGGACTATGCACCAAAACCACTACATCAAGGTGTTGCGCTTTTTCTTGCTTCGAGTGCCCCTGGAAGCAAGGATCTGATTATTTGTTCAAAAATGCACAAAGGCATTAGAGTCCTAATCAGAATTTAAATATAAAATTAAAAATTTGAGGCAATATTCATGCTTTCTTTCCAGATTCCAGGTAATCATAAAAAAATAATAATAATAATATCAGTTGATTCTGAAGGTAGCTTAAAGCCAGAGTGTGATCTAACTCTTAGTTTGTCTGGTCACAAACTAAGAAAACCAAGTTCACATCTTTAAGTTCTGATTCTCCAGTTCATAAAGTAAAGTAATTTACCTGTATTAATTTTGATGCACCATGATAAAACTGTACAGGTCAGAAATACGTGAATTTTACTGTGTTCTGTTTTGTTAACCCAGCTCCACCAATGCGTCTTTTAAGGAAGCTCTCTGTAAAATTGAATCTCATGAAGACTGCAGAAACCTTCCAATGATCTCATTCCTCATCCTACCTATGCAGAGAGTTACTCGACTTCCTCTGCTCATGGATGTAAGTAGGGTTCTTTTATAGTAAGAAGTATGTATATGTTATCATGTAGAGCAGCGGTTCTGAAACCTGTTGCATTTGTTACATAAGCTTAGCAACCCTTTCTTTAATCTTAAAATTAAGTCAGCAGCCCAAATTTAATATAATTCATGATACCTAATTAGAGTCTTCCCAGTGTCAGGTGGTCTATATTACATTAGGAAGCCAGTGCTCCTGCAAAAATATAACTTATTGGTAGCGTTTGTGTGCGTACTATGGCATAGAATTTATTTTGAAGTCCCACTGCATGGTAGCTTCATCCATATATCTATCATTCCATCTCACTATCTATCTCTCTTTGCCTCTGTTTATCGACTGCTAATTTTAAATATGTAAACGTGTTTCACACCCTGACGGGACTTTGATGCCTCATGTCCTGTTTTTAACCAGGACAAGGGCGGCGATTCTTCTTTTTTATCTTTACTTCCTGTTGCTTGTCAGCTTGGGTTTAAAAAAAAGGAGAAGATTGACACATTTATCTGTTTTAGAATAAAAAAAAAATGTGTGCTTGGTATTTTTAATGTTACAAATAACTACATACAACTTTTATTCTAGACAATCTGCCAAAAAACACCCAAAGAATCTGCAAGGTATGAGGCATGCAAGCGAGCACTGAAGGAAGTTAGCAAGGTGAGAATTTACTACTTTAGTTGTAGTTGTATGTTTAAAATTGGCTTTGTATTGTGTGCCTTAAGATTACTGTCAATTTTTATACTGTTCTTTAAAAAAAAATGTAAACCTGCATGCAAACATTTTTTAACCCCTTCCCGACCTCAGATGTACTAGGTACGACCGACAAAAACGGTTAAAGACCGCAGACGCACCTGGTACGTCCAATTGTAAATATGAACTTACCTGATCGCTGGCGATCCCCCACCGGCGATCGCGATGTAAGGACTTGCCTGGCATCCCAGGCAGTTCACCTGCGAATGATCCAAGCCCCACCTTGAGATCACTTGGCCAAAATAGCCAGCTTGTGCAGTGCCTGCAGGGGGAGTGCCTGAGCTCTCAGGCTGTCCCCCTCATGCCTGCCAAAAAGTTTTAAAGTTAATAAAAGTTGTTAAAAAGTTTAATAAAGTAAATAAAAGTACTTCGATAATATGTTCTAAGTACTTTTATATGCACATCCACATACACCATCCATTATTCTAAGCGCATTTTAATTAATATATATTTATTAAAATACCGTTGAATGTCATTAATTTTATATACATATATATATATATATATATACAATAAAAAATAAATAGATTGAAAAAACTTTTTAATAAAAAAATAACACAATTAAATGTAAAAATTTTTTATATACTGAGTTAAATTTCTTCTAACTGTATTTTGATATTAATATACATATATATTTAAATCAAAATACATTTAGAATTATGTTATAAATACATATATAAATATTTATATATATATTTTACAGTTAAAGTGCAGAAGTCAGTTAATGTGCACATTACCTAGTTAATCTGCAGATTAACTAGGGTGATCAGTTAAAGTGCAGAAAATGATTTCTAGATAATCTGCACATTACCTAATAGGCACTCGTTAAAGTGCAAAAAAATCATTCTGTCCTCCATCTCTCAGAGGGGCTCACAGCCCTGGAGGACACCATGGTGTACACAGACTGCTGTTCTGTTCTTGTCTGGACTACACAGTCACATACCTCTTCAAACCGTTATCCTGAACTGGTAAGAAACGAGGAGCCCCCACAACCACAAGAGAGCGAGCGCTTCCTGCACATTATGCAGCAACACCCTGAAATGATCCCACCAGATGCTCTCCACTGTTCTCAATATCATCATATATTTGAAGACTGTTGGAATCAATGGTCCATGAGCAGACCTCTCCTAGGTCTCATTCTCCTCAATGAGAGAAGTATTTCTTGGACTTACGGAGCAGCATAGAAACATAGAATGTGACGGCAGATAAGAACCATTCGGCCCATCTAGTCTGCCCAATTTTCTAAATACTTTCATTAGTCCTTGGCCTTATCTTATAGTTAGGATAGCCTTATGCCTATCCCACGCATGCTTAAACTCCTTTACTGTGTTAACTTCTACCACTTCGGCTGGAAGGCTATTCCATGCATCCACTACCCTCTCAGTAAAGTAATACTTCCTGATATTATTTTTAAACCTTTGCCCCTCTAATTTAAGACTATGACCTCGTAGCTTTTCTTCTTTTAAATATGGTCTCCTCCTTTATTGTGTTGATTCCCTTTATGTATTTAAATGTTTCTATCATATCCCCCCATCTCGTCTTTCATCCAAGCTATACATGTTAAGATCCTTTAACCTTTCCTGGTAAGTTTTATCCCGCAATCCATGAACCAGTTTAGTAGCCCTTCTCTGAACTCTCTCTAAAGCATTGTTAGTAGCCAGCCCCCTCTGAGAAGCAACAAGCCATGCGTCTATGCTTTGAGAATTTGATGGTGGAGGGCATTGAAAGGAACTTGCTCACAAAAAGAATCGAGACAGGTTCACACAGGCTCTTTCTGCCTTCAGACGAGAAGTGAACGACTCTGCAGAGACTGCACTGAAAAGGTGAAACAGGTTCTTCAAGGACATTTTTGAAATAATTAATTTCCTCTTTTACCGAGGGAAAGAAACAAACATTTTGCACTTTAACTAGACGGAAGCAGTTAATGTGCACATTACCTAGGTAAAGTGCGGAAAACTCTTGATTCCGCACTTTAACTGAGCAAATCAGTTAATCTGCAGATTAACTAGGTAATGTGCACATTAACTGATTTCTCACTTTAACTGTAACATATATATATATATATATATATATATATATATATATATGACATATATATATATATATATATGACATATATATATAAAAATAATACAAATAAATACATACACATATATTTAAATTCTAAAAATATATTTATATACTATTTTTACATAATCAAGTCATTTTATTAATTACAATTTGAGGGACCTGCCCGACAACCCAGGCTGAAAGTCCAGAGAATTTGTCTCGAAAGCCCTATATTTAACCCTGTAACTTCCTAGGACACCATAAAACCTGTACATGGGAGGTACTGTTTTACTCGGGAGACTTCGCCCAACACAAATATTAGCATTTAATAACAGTAAAACATTTCACAACGATGATATCGTCAGTGATCTATTTTTTTGCACTTTTCACACATAAACAGTATTTCCACTGATTATATAATTGTTGTGATACGTTTTTCTATTAAGAAACACTAATATTTGTGTTTGGCAAAGTCTCCCGTGTATAACAGTACCCCCCCATATACAGGTTTTATGGTGTTTTCAAAATTACTAAGTCAAATATAACAAATACACAAGAAATGGATCAGTATATCAGTAAATAGGCGGCAACCACAACAAAGAGAATCCCTCTCACCCTTTGAACAAAAACAGAAGTGTACAAAGATAGATATGTGCTGTGCCGCAGGGAGTAATAGAATATAGTAAATGGCAGGAAGTCCAGTTATATAAAAGCAAACCTTTACGTTCACACCAGATGGTATCTTTGTGGTATATTCAACGAGAGATGTGGATTCCTAAGGCTTGGTAATGGTATCCGTAATCAGTCTCTCTGATATTCAATCAAGAAGAAAGAGAGGACCTAATAGTGCAATATGTATCATAAAAAGTGGTTTATGGTGAAGTAATAATAATGCACTCACAGTTTATAGTGCTATGACCAGCTCTAGCGTCTACCGCTTGTAGTGGTACAATCCCCACATCAGGATATAATGTAGGTATCCTCAATCTCTGGTTTAACTGGAGCTCAAAAGACAATAAAAGTAGGGAGGCGACAATAGTGCTCTCAATAGAGTAAAAACAATATGTAGAAAATATATATAGAATAAACTCCCAAAACGTAGAGCAGGCTGAATGCTCTATGGTATCAGCTTTGGTGGTATGATACCCACCTCGGATTTCTTTGAAATGATGATAAAAAGCTAGGTGAAAATAAAAAAATGAATATTGCATTTATTTATCTGTTTAATAGTTAATGTACCTATTGTGTCTTCAACTGTTTTGTATGGTTGACTCAAACATTCCTGTTCTGTTATTTAGGTACATAACATGTTATAGTGCATACTATTACCAATGCTGTACAGGTTTGTTCAGGGTGCTATTTTAATCACTGTGTATATTTCTGTAGTTTTAACACGTGGGACCTGTTGAATAACTTGTTTTTTGCTGCAAAGTGAAGATTAATTTAGGCATATGGACTAGATCATTTATACAACATATTCATAACCTTTAATTATACCAAATTATGTAAATAATTATTCTTAATTTTAATTAGCAAACGGTTTGGATAATTCATATCTAACTTCATGGCTCTTAAATATGACTAGTTATTATTATTATTATTGGTATTTATATAGCGCAAGCTTATTCCGCAGCGCTTTACAATAAAAGAGGAATTTACCAAATGTAACCGGAACAATGGTTAGTTGAGGACCCTGCTCAAACAAGCTTACAGTCTATAGGATATGTACATTATATCAATATCCGCATATACAGGAATATAACATGAACCAATAATAAATATGTAAACAGAAATATTAATATTTAACCCTTTCATGAAAGTTGTCATTGGGCAGGACTATTGTTTTATGTGGGGATGTATCTAACTCCTGGTTATTAAGGGGTTAAATGTAGAAATATGATGCACTCCTTGTTATGAAGGGGTTAAACGTAGAACTACAATGCACAAACAGTATGTGTCTATAGCAAGAATGTGCCGTGCAGCACCACAAAGAACTGTGGCACATCTTCATGATTTTTATTGTGCTTGTACCAAAACAACACACAGCGTAATAATTCTTCTGTACGATTTACAGAAATATTCAGACCAAGTGATCATCCCTTACAACAATGCAAGTGCGTACCGTATAAATCCCATAATATGTGCTGGCAGAATCAAGTTCATGTTCTGCACATGTTGGAACTAAACACCACCCAAGGCGTTACGCATTCCGTGTTCCACTTTCCACCTGATGAAAGTCAAGATCCTCTGAACTAGAAAGGTTTTAAGGATTAATATTCGTATGCCTCGAGGTTCATCCATGTGCATTGCTTAGAACAGCAAAAAACATGCAGTGTTTTAATTTCTAAAAGTATCGTGTATCACTGACCATTCCTTGCAGGATAGCTCTTGCATTGTTTGCCGCAGTCTGTCTTCAGGATGACAGTATTACAATTCTTTGGTGTTCTTCTCAACTTGGGAGCTAGAACAATGAGCAATGTACGATAGAGTTATGTTGAGTATGCCGCACAGAAACATTTTGAAGCCTGATTTTTTTTTATTTATATTTTATATTTTTGGTTATTTCCATTAATGAAGAAGTGTATATAAGAACGTGGCCACTGACTGCATGTATGTATAACTTAAAGGTACACTCTTAGCATTACAACTGCTACAGCTCTGTTTTCCAGTGGCTTGAAGATTACCTGGGTCGCTCACACACCTGCGGCTCCACCCCACTTATGTGATATAACTAAAGTTTTCTTTAATGACTGCTTATTAACTTGTGTTCTCAGTTCAATCCATTCATCAAAGAAAGCATTCTCCACTTACTGGTGTTTATCTGAACGTATTATTAAATTTTTTGGGAAATGTAATTTAAAGAATAACACTTGAAAAATCATATATTTATGCAAAGAGGTAAAACACTGGTTTAGTTACTCCTGGTTTTATTTTAACATAACTCTGATTATATACCATAAATAAAACATATTATTTATATTCGAGTTGCCACCCAGTAGGCATGTTACCTATATGCCAGGAAAAACACAGCTCAGGGCCAATAATAATTCTGTGCAAGAAATTACATGGGCACATTAAATGGAAATATTAAAATATTTAAAACTCTGGCGATTAGCCAGTATTGGATGGATCCTGGAAATTTATTTTATATGTATACTTTGCCGGTTTTAACATTGTATAAATTTTATTGTTTACCTAGTTGGTCCGTCTGTGCAATGAAGGAGCGCGGAAGATGGAAAGGATGGAAATGATGGTCACAATTAATTCTCAACTGGAATTTAAAATTAAGGTATATTATGTTTACCATCTATCTGCTTAAACATATTTAATACGCTTTCATTTGTATATTTGGGTAAAGCCTATTTTACAAAATCATGTGTTTGTACATGAACATATTACATATGTATAATTGTAACTAACAATTTTGTGCCCTATTTTCTTTACAGATTACAGTAATCCAACATGGCCAGGTGGGATGGTATAACATTTAAGGGGTAGCATTGAGCACTGGGTCTGTCAGGTCCCATGAATGGTCCTATTATTCTTCACAACAGGCAACTATGTCTGTTATGAGATCTGAATCTCCTACCTCCCATATATTAAATGATATCCATTTGGTTTGCAGCCTCTCCCAGTTATTTGTCTGGAAGTACTCACAAAGCCAACCTCTCTTGACCTCTTTGTTTAAATTTAGTTGTAAGCACTACTGCTACTTAAGACCTGGTCCTAGCTCTGGCCAAGCTTGTACCTCTGGTGCCCGTGGGTTATGACTAGCATGTAGGTTCTGTGACCAGCACGGATATGCGTTTCCACTGCTGCAACTGTCTTTCCCCTGGCGTTCCCCATAATAGTTTCTAAAATATGGAGCAAATGTCTTCTCGTCTGTGTGACACAATTGTGGTATCTCTGTGTCTCGCTTCCTCAATTCCAACTCTCTCCTTGACCCTCTTCAATCTGGCTTCCGCCATCTCCACTCTACTGAGACTGCTCTTATCAAAGTTACTAATGACCTAATCTCCGCTAAATCCAAAGGTCACTACTCCATATTAATTCTCCTTGGCCTTTCTGCTGCCTTTGACACTGTTGATCATGCTCTCCTCCTTCAAACTCTTCAATCGCTCTGTCTCTGTGACTCTGTCCTCTCTTGGTTTTCCTCCTATCTCTCCCAACGCTCATTCAGTGTCTCCTTTTCCTAGGATACCTCCTCCCCTCGTCCTGTCTCGGTTGGAGTTCCCCAAGGCTCTGTCCTTGGTCCCCTTCTATTTTCTCTTTATACTGCCTCTCTTGGCAAACTTATTGCCTCTTTTGGATTCCGCTACCACCTGTACGCTGATGACACTCAGATATTCTCTCCCCTGTCGTCCTGCAATGTGTCACTGCTTGCCTTTCTTCCATCTCTGACTGGATGTCCTCACGCTTTCTAAAACTCAATCTCTCTAAAACTGAACTCCTTGTCTTTCCTCCTCCTAATACTGATCCTCCTCTTTCGCTCTCCCTTCAAGTCAGTGATATCCACATAAGTCCATCCCTGCAAGCGCGCTGTCTTGGCGTCATACTTGACTCTGGTCTCACCTTTGAGTCTCACATCCAGTTTGTTGCCAAGTCCTGTAGGTTCCAACTCAAAAACATAGCCCGCATTCGCCCCTTTCTTACACAAGATGCTACCAAGGAGCTTGTCCATGCTCTAGTAATTTCCCGCATGGATTACTATAACCCTCTCCTGATTGGTCTCCCCAAAAGCCGTATTGCCCCGCTACAGTCTGTAATGAATGCTGCAGCTAGACTGATTTTCCTCTCTAGTCGGTCCTCTCACACCTCACCCCTCTGCCAGTCCTTACATTGGCTCCCTGTATCCTATAGGAGTCAATTCAAAATGCTAACCCATACATTTAAAGCACTGAGCAATTCTAGCCCCTCTTATATCTCTTCACTGATCCATAGGTATGCCCCTCTTCGTTCCCTCCGCTCTTCCAGTGACCACCTCCTGACCACTGCTCGCACCCGTACGGCCAACTCTCCTTTCCTATGGAATAGCCTGCCTACCGCCATCAGACTCTCCCCTAGTCTTCAATCATTTAAGAAGGGCCTTAAAACCCATCTCTTCAGGAAAGCTTATGGCCTCCCAGAGTAACCTCTACCTTACATACCTGTCTCTTGCTCTCTCCAATAGGACAGTGCTTTACTCTATCCTCCAGCTCCGCTTCACTTCCACCCTATTTGATATTTCCTGTCCTAACGTGTCTTATACCCCACCTCCTATAGACTGTAAGCTCGTTTGAGCAGGGTCCTCTTCAACCTATTATTCCTGTAAGTTTTCTTGTAATTGTCCTATTTATTGTTACATCCCCCCTCTCATAATATTGTAAAGCGCTGCGAAATCTGTTGGCGCTATATAAATGGCAATAATAATAATAATCAGCACATGTCATTTTGCACATTAAAAGTTGCGGACCCTAGCTGTCTAAATATTATAGTAGAATAAATAAGAGTTCAGGCACACCATGATAACTGTAATAACAGCTTTATTGTGACCACAAAGTTTCAACCCTACCAGGCCTTTATCAAGTAAGAAGATTAGGTTTATTTTCCCTCCGCACTTCATAATGGGTACCGTCCTGCTTATAAGTGAAGACGTGGTGATGGGATGCTCTTTGCTCAACATCCATGAACTTTTTAGTTCAGGGTTTTCCACAATATGTATGATAACCGCTATATTGGCATGTGCCTGGCATACATGCAGATAGTGGGCAGTGGTGATGGTAACCAGTTACATGAATCCTGTATGGGAGCTTTTTGTGTTCTACTGCAATATTTCTCATACTGCAGTATTTTTAAACTTTGCAGAATTCTGTTTGTTTTTTCAGTGTTCTGATCCACCTGCCACTTGCTGTTATAATTTTCCTGGTTTTACCACTTGTTAAATAAACACATTACTAAATGGATTTATTATGTTTTTCATGTGAATGATGGGTGTTAGACTGTCTATTTTGATTTTCTCACCTTAGAGTGAGAGGTTTTTTTTTTATTCTCAGCTGCCTCTGATTGTGTGCAAAATCCCAGCACATTACCCTTTTATCCTTTCATGAATTTATGTCACTTTAATCCAAGTGACGATGTAAAATAATTAAATATAACCTTTATCACTTCTATGTTTAGAATTGTAGAAATGTCACAACCTTTTTACCAAATCTTCTGAGCTGTTTCATGCTGCTTTGACTCCTTCTGTCTACACCATCCTGCACAAGCAACTGGGCAACTGGGCCTTTCATCATACACTCTACATCGCTGTATACAGTATTGATTTTTGTGTAAATACAACTGTTAAGACCTGCAGTGGTTATGGTGCTGCGGTCTTCTGTTCCTTTTCCCAACAGCTGAACATAAGTGATTATAGCTGCAGCAGGGAGTAGAGGAATAAGGTAGATGAAATGCAGTTCCAAGGTGATTCTTCCCAGAAAAATATCCCCCAAACATGAGCCTAGACTTCATGAAGGGTGTAACAGGAATTAATTTTATCGACAACACACGGGCTTTTATGAGAAATCCTCCTGCAAGAGGAACTCCCACAGCAAACAAAGACAACAGCCAATCAACATACAGATTTACAGTAATACACGCCTTCTCTCTGCCTGGGAGATATTGAGATAAGTTAAGGAATAAACCAATTATCTCCAGGCAGAGAGCACACAATTTGCCCAAAACTCAGAACACCCCTTTTCCCACCCATTACACCCACAAATTACATATCCCCTGATAGCCCCGATCTGGGGGACAAACATATCCAAATTTCACCCAGATCAGTTCAGGGGTTCTTAAAAAGTGTGGAGGGTATCTTTTACCGACCACACACGCGGCTCCTGCCCAAAACAGTTCCACGAATTCAGCGTGTGCGGTCGGTCAATTCACAAATAGGTAAAAACCGAACAAAGTCCCGAATGGATCCTCCTGGCTCATAGGAGCGATTGCTCCCCTTGTCCGTTTGCACAGAACTACCAAATGGCGCTCCCCTGGCTGTTCGGGAAGTACAGGAAGCCGGCGTTCGGTAGTTTCAGCTGTGGTTCGGGAGGTCGAGTGTCCGATTTTAGTTCCAGATACTCGACGACCCCGTCCCGCTGACTACCCTCGTGCGAACAAGATGGCCCCTGTTTTCTATTCCACGTGGCGTTCGGCTGTACGAACAGCGGCCGCCCAGGGAGCACTTAATAGCTGGTTCCTTTGTAGTTAATGAGCCAGGAGGGTGGTCGGCGTTCGGTAGTTTCAAACTACCGAACCAATACATTCAATATACAGGTAATAAACAGGGAAAGTACCGAACAAAGAAGAAAATGTCAATTAAAAGTCTATTTTCTTCACAACGTTTGACCTTCTGTTGTCAATCAATCTATAAACAAGCTAATTATAAGTAACGTCGTTGGAAATACCAGTAATACCTTAGTTTCTCTAGTTGCTTTGAAAAAGTCTTTGCACATTGTCCAAATATCTCTGCCATTGTTGCTACTCTAGATTACTGTAATCTGCAAAATTTGCAGCACTATAGGCACTGCTAATGGAATAATAGCTTGGAACATTAGATTCCTTAGTACATCGAGAGCCTGTAGAGTTGTAAACACAAATGTAAAATGTTTAATTGTTTTATTGATATTCATGGCAATTCATTTATCCATGTCTCTAGTCAAAGGGTAGACTGGCTAAATAAAGAGTGAATTATTAATAATGCAAATTGGTGTATTTTCCAGAAAATGCTGTGTTGTCCTGATGTAATATAGCCCTAGATTGTTAGCTCACAGGCAAGCTTACTACTTGCTCTTCATTCAAATTATAAATAATTAATGCTTTAGAAGTAATTTTTTGCCGGGGATGTTAAAATCATGTGCATGAGGCTTCCAATAAACCAGTGTTGACTCTTAGGATCATGCGAGAGTCAACACAGAAGATCCATCATGCACCACTGCCAGAAGTGATGTGCTGCTAGAAAGAGGTGAGTATGGGCAAAGTTGACAAAGGCCACGGAGCTTGCGTAAAGCTCCATTCGGTCAACTTTTGTCACCCTGCAGGTTATAGAAAAGGAAAAGTAGTACCTACTTTCCTTATATATAACTTTGAAACAAAATAACTAAATACAACAGTGCTTGAGAGGGGGAGATTCTAGACATGCCAGTGGAAAAAAAAGTGACATAAAGGTTTTAAGACGTTTTTCAGTCAGCTAGGAAGTGGTTAAATATTAATCATTTGAAATTGTTAAACCATATTCCTATTGCAATAAAAGTGGATGAATGAGTCTTTTCATTCTTAGAAGAATAAAAATATAACTGTATCCCAATAGGGTTTTGTAATGCTGAGCCAAAAATCTTTAAATTATAAGTGAAATGGTTTGGAACATAATTCTTTAGTCTGGGTTATAAAATAAAGGCTTGAAATTGCAGCACTAACAAAATAATGTGTTCATTTTAATATCATTATTTATTAATGTAGTCTCAAGCATATTACTTTTTCTTATTTTTTTGGAATTGACGAACATTTCCACTAACCTTTTTCTTGCCTAAAAAGTACTGTTTTAATAAAAGTTTTTTTCATCCCTGTAAAATTAGTTGTAAAGGGAAAATGTCATACATTGTCTATCGCTATATTTGATATATTAAGATAATGAATTGCAAACTTTCTTCCCTGTTTGAATAATGCTCTATTGGGCATTAATTATTGTTTTTTTGTAATGTTTTTACTTGCACTGCTAGGCACGCCACTTGTGATGTCATTAAAAAAACTTTGAATGCTGGGGGAGGGATGGAAGAGAAAGAAAGAGGAGGGAGGGTAGGAGGCAAAAATTGGCAAATGGTATAAGGCAGTAGTGAGGGCTGCAGACTAGGAGGGAGGTAAGGAGCGAGAAAGGGGAGACCCAAGCTTCACCTTGCAAGCTCTGCCTGCAAGAGAGGAGTGAACATCTGTCATCCGCATACAGTGCGTGCTGATAACATACGCACAATACGCATAAAATTGTCATTAGGCAGGTTTTCCATAAATAGTACAGCATTTTCTAAAACAATACCTCTACAATTATGTACTACTTGCAGGGGCGGCACTACCATAAAGTCGCCTTAGAGCGCACAGGTCCTAGTTGCGCAAAGATGTCCGGGAGACCAGCAGGAGGTGGGAGCACAGAGAGTCCCTCTCCAGCTGGTCACTTAATGTTGCCATGCCAAATTTACTCGCCGCTGTACGCTGATGCCGGGACAAAAAATACTATGCATCCTCATAGGGGATAGTAGCTGAGAGGAGCAGTGACGGTCAATCACGTTATGAGCTAAAGGCAGCTGAGATACATGACGTTCTATCCCGGCGGCTGATCGCTCTGGAGAAAGAATGGCAGCTTCCATAGGGCAGCAACACCTGGTGGGACCCCTGTTTAATAATGGTAAGAAACAACAAGTGTGTATGTGTAAGAGCCAGTGTGTGAGCTAGTAAGTGAGTGTTTGATTCAGTGTGTTTGTGTATTTGTGTGTATGAGCCCATGTGTGAGTGTGTGTATAAGCAAGTGAGTATGTATATGAGCCAGTGACTGTGTGTTTTGTATGTCAACAAGTAGCCAGTGTGTGTGTGTTTCTATGAACCAGTGTGTTTGTATATGCCTATGTATGAGCCAGTTAGTGCATGTGTGTGCATAGATTAGGAAAATGTTGTCATTGAAAGTGAGTATGGGTCAGTGAACAATAATGTGTGAGAGGGTTTCCATTCCCATATGCTACAGAGAGGAGTAAGAAAATCAGAGTGGTAGAGAGACATGGTGGGTTAGTCACAGAATGGGGCAAATGAATTTAGATATTTTAAAGGGGGGGAAACATTCAGAAGAGAGATGAAATACAAAAGGGGGTTAAGATCCACAAAAGGTGATATAAAGATTTAAAGTATGAAATGAATGACAATCATGGGATACAATTTGCAAAAAGGCAGCAAGATGCATAAAAGGGGCAAAAGGATGGGTAAGATAGACAAAATGGGGGTGAATAGAAACACAGATGTAGACAAATTTTGGGGGTGGCAAAATGCATCTTCGCTTATGTAGACAAAAATACTTGAACTGACCCTGACTACATGGTTTATCAGTGATAAAACCAGCACGTATTTTGGGATTTCCATAAATGTTTTCTAAAGATTACTGCTGAAAGCACCATCCACTATTGGTACTTGCAAACCAAGCTGAACATATGTTATTGGTGGTCTAGAATGTTGAACCCCTATTTAGCAGGGTATTTTGCAATCGGACAAGTTTAAAGCAGTTAAACAACAGCTGAAATAAAAAAAAATGTATTTATTACTATTTAAACATTACCGTATTTAAGTCCTTAAAATGCTGTCAGTGTCAATGCCTTTTCTTGCTGGGCAGTGTCCAATCAAGTGAGCACATTTGAAAGCTATTAAAACATACTGTATTAGAGCGTTGCTGTGCGTTACCATGGTAACGATCTGATACACACCCATGCACCAGCCAGAATGAACTGTCTGCACCACAACCATATTCTCCCACCAGACCACCAGGGATAAGGATTCTCCGCTTACTGGCCCAGACAGTCCTGATGAAAGTTTTCTAACAAAAACTGAAAATTTTTGACTCTTTTATGTGACTTCTTGGAATAAAAGTTAAAGGGACACTCCAGGCACCCAGACCACTTCTCTCCATTGGAGTGGTCTGGGTGCCAACTCCCACCACCCTTAACTCTGCATCTGTAATTTGTGCAGTTTTTATAAACTGCAAAAATTACCTTGCAGGGTTAAGTCCTCCTCTAGTGGCTGTTGCCAGAATCCCCATAAATTATTAGTGCCCTCTCAGTTATGACTGGGTTATTCGATGTGCTCCCACTGTGTATTGTTCCTGTGTGTGTGTGTATGTATGTGTGTATATGTGTATATATATATATATATATATATATATATATATATATATATATATATATATATACACATATATATACACACACACACATATGCATATATTTTAGATTTAAATATGGACAATTCTACAAATTATATAAATAATAAATTACTCACATTGTGTTGATAGTGAAGACACATCTGCAGGTTTTAAAGATTGCTTGTTTCTTCCTGTGAATTTATTTCTTCACACTTTAGATACATTTATGTAATCTCCACAGATTACATAAATGCAGTAGCAGTTCAATAAAGGCCATTAAAAGAGCATGATATAAAAACATCTAGAGACAAGATTGAGTTATAGAATGAACATATCTTTGTAGGAACTGTGTAGGGAGGCTGTGTGAGTCACAGCTAGGGGAGGTGTGTTTAGGGCTCTACAAATAAAGTGATTTAACGCCTAAATGGCAGAGAACTGAGCGGTGAGACAGGAGGATGATCTATACACCAAAATCACATAATTAATACAAATGTTTTGATGATCAGAGTGTCTCCTTTAACTTTGTTTGTTCAATTGTTTGGGTTTACATTTTGAAATTATTTCACTTGTAGTTGATCGATATATACAATAGTGTGGCCTTCCCAAAGGTTTTTTTTTCAACCAGCTGTTGTTTTGATAAATATAATTTAATAATAACAGGAAAATAATGAATCACTCTGCTCTATATAACACTTCATAACTTCTGCATCAAATGTCCCAACAAAAATAGAAATTGTAACTTTACAATATAACAGAAATATTCATCCCTCCATTACTACCGTATATTAGAAACACGCATTTTACGTGACTGGTATATTGTATATTTCTATGCTTCTTCCAATGCATGCTGGTAGTTTTAAATGATTTATTCTTTTATTATTATTATTGTTGTTGCTGATTAGTCCCAGTACATGGGCTCTTCACAGGAAACAAACTACTTTAATTTAGGAAAGGAGTTACCAGTTCTGGCAAAGTGCCTGTTCTAGTCTTGGCATAGACTGTAGGCTTTTGATCATGCATTCACCAATCCTGTGGCCTGGCTTTGGACCAACAAGCCCATTACTTACTGTTTGTAGTTTTAACCCTTGCACATAGTTTTCTTTACCCCTAACTAAGATTGATCATTCATGGCATGATAACATGTACTGGGAGGTTTCAAAATATAGATGTGATACAAGCAAGATGACTGTATTGGATGTTGGTTCTTTTTGGAAATGTAGACTGAAAAAACACACCTTTCAGACCAATGAAGTCTAAGCTTGCCTCGGTAGCTGTGGACAGATTTCTAATCACAGTATTCTTTTTTAGCCATCAGAGCCATTCTATGCCAAGTAAGTGGGATACCAAAATCTCTGCTTTTAGCAGACAAGGAATTCTGGGAAATGCAGACCAATAACAGTGAGAGGAACAATAGCTAATGCCCTGATTATGAAACATACATCTGTGTTCTATAGTTGTAGCCATCATTTAAATTATTGACCCTTGCACTTGCTTAAACAGTAAAGTAAATTTACAGAATTGTGAAACAAATCACTCCATAAAAAAAAGAATGTGTCCTTGGAGAGACGAGCAATTATGACTGTCAATATAAAATGTTCCTTGAATGTACCATTCGTCATTTGTACATATTGGCATAGATGTACCGAAGTGTCTCAGACAGTTCTGCACTTTTTTTATCACAGTTTAATAAATCTGTAAAATGTGTTTTATTTCACTTTTCTATTTCTAAAATGGACATTTTTGTGAAAAAAGCTGACTCTTTACATTATTTTTAGCATTATTTACTAAATTCAAATACATTAGAGACCATAAATAAAAGACACTTTTTAGAACACTTTGAAATATCTCTCCCTTTGCATCCAATGGTAGTGGAGAACCAACTAGCAAACCCTCTATATTTTCAAATAAAGTGTTTTGTGTGTTTTACAGCCATTTCCTTTGGTGTCTTCATCCCGGTGGCTATTGAAAAGGGGTGAACTCACAGCCTATGTAGAGGACAATGGGATTTTTTCAAAGAGAACCACCAAGCAGCAAGTCTACTTCTTCCTCTTTAATGATGTGCTCATTATTACAAAGAAGAAAAGGTAATGTTATCCTTTAATTTCTGTTCAGGAGATGTGCCTCCTGCTTTATACCTCTATCATAAAAGCTACAATGAAACTAACTATATTAAGGACTTTGTCTACAATATTAAATGGGACATGTCTTAATTGCTCATTTTCAAACCCGATTCGCCTTAAATATTGCTTTTAACTGTAACCTTTAAATAAGTGGGAAGTTCTATTTTGGAATCAAATACTTAGGACGAGATAATTTATTAAAGCATTCAGTATCTTGTCCGTAAGATGATACATTCACACAGTTAACATTTCCTTTAAAGTTGACCCAGAAATGGTAACAGCATTTAGAAGTAGTTTAACTTTTTTAGTAGTGAGGTTAGTGAATCTTATTTCGTTTTCCTCAATAAATCACAGAGTCATTCTTTACATATTTGTTCAAAAACAATGGGTGATGAAAGTCGATCTTTTATCCCACCTTTAAAGGAACACTAAGACATTGGGACTACAAATGCTATTGTGTCCTTGTTCCCAATTAGATCAATCACCCCTCTCCCAACCCCACCCCCCTTCACTGTGCTTGTGAGTAAAAATAATAAAATAAAGGATTTTACTAACCTTTTTCCAGCGCCAAGGCTTTCTCAGTGCTGCAACCTTCTTCAACGTCATAGAGGAGGCACTGCTTAGTCCATCATTGGTCCAATCCAATGCTCTTCATAGAGGAGCATTGGGGACCTCATGCTCATTCTTGGTGAGCCCAGGCATACATTCAAGCTTCCTCAGGAAAGCATTAAAACAAGGCTTTCCTATGGGGGGCTTCCACATCAGGTGACTGAGTTTTACCTGGTCTGTGCCCCAGCAGATGACCGAGGTGGACTTAACCTATTTCTATAAAAAAATGCAACATTGCAGTGTTAAATGGACAGGACCATTGCACCCAGACCACCTTATTGAGATGGAATGGCCTGGGTGACTGTAGCAGTTCTTTAAATTATGATGAACAAAATCACTGCTTAACTCCCTTCTTTTTTTTCTTGACCAACTTCGAATTAATCCACAGTGCATAATCTGCTCTTTCTGTGTTGCATTAGATTATTTATTAGTATGTAGTTTTTAAAGGGATGAAATGTATGAAATTGTAACTGTTTGTAAAGGATCTGTAACATTGGCGTACATCAATAGCAATTTAAAATGTTACTTCTAGTTGTGCTTTTAATTGAAAACACACTATTTCTTTGATTTTCATTTTTACATCAAATACCAGTGTGTTCTGACATAGCCGTTCCATGAATCTGTGGTCATAGCGTGAATGTGAATGTGCACACAGTAAATCATGATACGATAATGCCCAGATCACATGTGAAATCTTAGTGTTTCATGAATATGGAATTGATGGTCACCCAAAGATGCAGCAGAGGTACATTTGTATCTACTTGTCTCCACTGCACACTTTACTGTAGTGAACACTAAAATAGCATTTTCCAGATTTAGCAAAAGCGCTAAATGAGGCAGTATAACATGTCAGTAAAAATGCTGTTATTTGCCTGTGTATTTCATTTCAGTGATGGTTAATTAGTAGCCATTTGAAAGCAATGCAAAAGATTGTTTGTCTCTATTTTCGGCACTGAAATGATTTCCTTTTAGAACAGATGGCACAGTATGACAGGTGAGGAACTGGTCTGCATGATACAGCTATGTAGATCCCTTGTACCTATAGCTGAAACCAGATTTGTGTGACATTAATGTATTACACAGTACTTTTCTGCCATTCTATATTCTTGCTAGCTGGTTGTCCAGTGCATCATGTAGATACTTGTATTTACTAAAACAAGTTATTCATTAAACTAAACCTACTGTAAAATTAACATAAAACCAATAAAGGTTTCCTATTTTATGCAGTTTTAACTTTCGGGTGATGTTTACTTTACTGAGTTGCTTGTGTTTAGCAGACTGTCTCATTTTGCTAACAAAGGTTATTTAAACCTTATCTATATTACTGTAGCATAATTTAAAACACTCCATGCACCATTAACACTACTGTGTGAAAAATATATTTAACCCCTTAGTGACCAGATCGTTTTTCAATTTTCTTACTGTTAAGGACCCGGGCTGTTTTTACATTTCTGCTGTGTTTGTGTTTATCCTCTTACTCATTTACTGTACCCACACATATTACATACCGTTTTTCTCGCCATTAAATGGTCTTTCTAAAGGTTCCATTATTTTCATCATATCATATAATTTACTATAAAAAAATTATAAAATATGATGAAAAAAATAAAAAACACACCTTTCCTAACGTTGACCCCCAATATCTGTTACGCATCTACAACCACCAAAAAAACGCCAGTGCTAAATAGTTTGATAAATGTCCTGAATTTAGAAATACCCAATGTCAACATGCTTTTTTTTTTTTTGCAAGTTATAGGGCTACTTCATTGCTGTTTCAAAATATATATTTTTTAAAAATATCAATAGTGACATTGTAACACTGTTATCTGTCATAAACCTCTGAATCACACCTCACGTACATATTTTTTTAAAGTTGACAACCCAGTGTATTCAATGTGGGGTATGTCCAGTCTTTTTTAGTAGCCACTTAGTCACAAACACTGGCCAAAGTTGGCATTTATATTTGTTTGTGTGTTAAAAATGCAAAAAACAATTATGAATGCTAACTTTGGACAGTGTTTGTGAATAAGTGACTACTAAAAAAGACTGCACATACCCCATTTGCAATACCTTGGGTTGTCTTCTTTTGCAAATGGTATGCCATCATGGGGGTAATTCTCATTCCTGGGCTACCATATGCTCTCAGAGGCAACATAACCAATCTGGCACATTTCAGTGTGAAAAAACTGAAAGTCATGCCTTATATTTAACCCTGTAACTTTAAAAAAATACTATAAAACCTGTACATGGGAGGGGGAGAAGGGGTTCTGTTATACTTAGTAGGCTTTGCTAAACACAAATATTAGTGTTTCAAAACAGTAAAACGCATCACAACAATGATATCATCGGTGAAAGTGCAGTTTGTGTGTGAAAAATGCAAAAACCGTCACTTTCACTTTCACTGACAATATCATCACCTTGCAGAGGGGGGGCTGTCAGGCAGTCCCCCCAGTGGAGAAAAAGACGGCGGGGGAAAGGCGGCGATCGGGTCAGTACATAGGATTACCTCGGACATACTAGGTACGTCCAATGTCCTGGAGGGGAGGGGTTTTAATTATAATCCACGTGGGTCAACCTGGAAGTGATCGCTCCATGGGAGCGATCACCCGGCAGCTCGGCAGTAAGGGGGGTATTGCAGGATGCCTCGACATTGAGGCATTGCTGCAATAGCCTTAGAGAGACTGGACGCGATCATGATTGCTTCCAGCACTCAAATGTGCCGCGGATGTATCGTTAATGACCAGTTTTTGTGCGAGCAGCGGACAGGAGAAGGTCATGGGCAGAGCGGAGAGACAGAGAAGGGGCATACCTATGGATCTTTGAAGAGATATAAGAGGGGCTAGAATTGTTTAGTGCTTTAAAGGTATGGGTTAGCACTTTGAATTGACTCCTATAGGACACAGGAAGCCAATGTAAGGACTGACAGAGGGGTAAGGTGTGAGAGGACCGACTAGAGAGGAAAATCAGTCTGGCGGCAGCATTCATTACAGACTGTAGCGGGGCAATACGGCTTTTGGGAAGACGAATTAGGAGAGGGTTACAATAATCCATGCGGAAAATTACTAGAGCATGGACAAGATCCTTGGTAGCATCTTGCGTAAGAAAGGAGCAGATGCAGGCTATGTTTTTAAGATGGAATTTTCAGGATTTGGCAACATACTGGATGTGAGGCTCAAAGGCGAGGCCAGAATCAAGTATGATGCCAAGACAGTGCGATTGCAAGGATGGACTTATGTGGATACCACTAACTTGAAGGAAAAGGGAAAGAGGAGGATCGGTATTAGGAGGAGGAAAGACAAGGAGTTCAGTTTTAGAGCGATTGAGTTTCAGAAAGCGGGAGGACATCCAATCAGAGATGGAAGAAAGGCAAGCAGTGACACGTTGCATGACGGTTGGGGAGAGGTCTGGGGAGGAGATATATATGTATGGGTGTCATCAGCGTACAGGTGGTATTGGAATCCAAATAAGGTAATAGGTTTCCCAAGAGAACCATTATAAAGAGAAAATAGAAGGGGACCAAGGACAGAGCCTTGGGGGACTCCAACTGAGACAGGACGAGGGGAGGAGGTATCATTAGAAAAGGAGACATTGAATGAGTGTTGGGAGGGATAAGAGGAAAACCACAAAAGGGCAGAGTCACAGAGACCAAGTGATTGAAGAGTTTGAAGAAGGAGAGCATGATCAACATTGTCAAAGGCAGCAGATAGGTCAAGAAGGGTATGGAGTAGTGGCCTTTGGATTTTGGATTTAGCTGCGATTAGGTCATTAGTAACTTTGATAAGATAATTCTCAGTAGAGTGGAGAGGGTGAAAGCCAGATTGAAGAGGGTCAAGGAGAGCGTTGGAATTGAGGAAGTAAGACATATGGGTAAAGACAAGTCATTCCAGAAGCTTTGAGAAAAAAGGGAACAGGGATATGGGACGATAGTTAGAAGGGAAGGATGGGTCAAGATGTTTTTTTTCAGGATAGGTACTACAGTGGCATGTTTAAGGTCAGCAGGGACAATGCCAGAAGCGAGAGAGCAGTTGAAGAAGATGTGTGTTAAGGAAGGCACAAGACAGGGAGAGAGAACTCTGATAATGTGAGATGGGACAAGTGGTGGTGTTTGGGTACCGAGGATCGTTCGTGTACGGAGACATTTTTTACGCAAAAATTTTGTTTGACTTCCGAATTGTTCAAGAACAGGAATTTTACAGTTCCGAGATTCCACTCTCTCTCTCTCTCTCTCTCTCTATATATATATATATATATATATATATATATATATATATATATATATATATTTAACATTTTTGTATTATGATTTGTGCATCCATTTAATAAAGAAAATTTACTTCACTATTATTTTAATAATATTAAAAACCCAATAATTGTAATACTAAGTTAAAGCATGTGTTATGTGTTTTGAAAGGGCACTACAAAACACATAATACAGTATGCTGTGTACTTATGTTTGTGTATATTTGCCCCACTCCTTTTGCCACCAGTAGTGTTAAATTGTGAGGGTGGGTCACTCTGAGATTAGGATGTAAGTGCATGAACAATCTTCACCTCTTGTCTTGCAACATCCATTTTCAATGCTATATTTCTTTTGGTATCTTCATGATTAACCTGTCCTAATGTGTTTTATACCCCACCTCCTATAGACTCTAAGCTTTTTTTTTTAGCAGGGTCCTCTTCGACCTATTGTTCCTGTAAGTTTTCTTGTAATTGTCCTATTTATAGTTAAATCCCCCCTCTCATAATATTGTAAAGCGCTACGGAATCTGTTGGCGCTATATAGATGACAATAATAATAATAATAATAACCTTCTGCCACCCTTGACAGCTAAAGCAAAATATCTTCATGTTCATGTTCCAGGGACCTGTATTAATCCAGGGGCTTGCCAAACAGCATGAATTTATCCAGGTTTCTCTGCAGTTCTTTGTGGAAACCCTAAAATAAGCATTTGATTAGTTGGGTTTTCCTGTAGCATGTTTACAGGAAATAGCCAAAAACAGATCTCTGAAATTCCTACTTTAATTGTATGAAAGGGAAGCCAGCTTTTATAAACTTTATACAAACACACAATCAGTATTTACTAGAGGACTAACTATGGTTTATTCATTAACCCTCATGTGAATGTCCTCAACTTGGTCTGCTTACATTTAATTCATAGAAAAAAATATCTAAAATTTGAAACAGAGGTGAGATGGACAAGTTTAAAACCTAAGCCGTCGTGTTTGTTCAATGCTCAAGGCTTCATCTTTAATTTTAGTAGAGTCCTATCAGCAATTCTTCCTCCCTAGCTGTCAAATAATCGATTAATCATGTGCCAATTGATTAAACTATAACAGTATGAGTTAGTAAAATAAATGACATAATTTCCCATAATACATGTATGTATTATGTCCGTTTATTTATTATTTTTTATTAAGATTTTCCAAAGTGCAGTTATTACACATCTTACACGACACTTGGTGCAAAAGATGCATAAACAAAGATTATGGTCTATATAAGAAAAAGCATAATGACTGTGTGAAGTAAAAGCAATGTTAAGTAACAGAAGGTATGCTATATATAATACATGATACAAAATAAGCCATAATAGGAGCCCAAGGTCTCTATAACAGAGAGTAACAATGACAATCAGGGTTATTTAATAAAGTTAGAATTCAAGGTGAATTCCAATTTCAAATCGAAGATCACAGTAGCCAAACTTAACCCCTTAAGGACCAAACCTCTGGAATAAAAGGGAATCATGACATGTCACACATGTCATGTGTCCTTAAGGGGTTAAAGCAGTGCTGACTTAGAGATTGTTTGGGGTTTTGTTTACTTTAAATTTGCAATTTGTTGTATAATAAAAGTTAATAAACAGGATTAAATACAAACAATAAATTACAAATTGAATCCAAAATAAGCTCACTGTCACTAGTGTTTTGGTGAACATTGAATGCTCATAGAAACCTGCTTTAGGAATGAGTGCTTTAGCATTGTTAAACAAGTGAAGAATGTGCATGTTTTCTTTTTGGGTTTAGGGGAAAGATACAATACATTTTCAGAGACATGGTTGGGATGAGCAATATGAGTATCAATCTTTTCCAGAACCCTAGAATAATTGAGTAATCCAACCATAGGTGATTTGTTCCTTTATCTGCCTCAGTGACATAGATACAGGGGTTGCAGCTGGGACCGGGCCTGACACTCCAGGGGGTCGGCCACCCTGCGGACCCCTGCACCATGCGGGACCGGCCCTCGCGACATAACCACCAGGGGGGGGTCCACAGATCAGTTTTCGTGCCGGGGCCCCCTGTATTGTGTGTATGCCACTGCTCTGCCTGACATCTCAAGCACCGATCAGTCACAATGAGGAAGAGTTTATGCAAAAAGGACACCATCTAGTAATTAATTTGTAGTTTGTTTCTATCATGGGAGTGCTCATGAAGTTTCTGTGAGCAAAATAAAATGTATTTTTACAAACAGCAGTGGAACACCCATATACAAGTTCAGCGGACCACAAATTATTATTATTATTATTATTTTATTATTTATATAGCGCCAACAAGTTCCGTAGCGCTGTACATGGGGAAGATTGATCAAAAGTTTTGCAAGCAGATGTATAAACTTCTGTGTGGGGGTTAAATCATCTCTATGGGAAAGCTCACCATGCAAAGGGGGGGAGACGCTAAACATCAATGCTCTTTATGTGCAGCACTGACCCAGGCAGCATCTCCAGTGGACGTTTGAAAAGGCAGTGTTTAAATGAAAGGGACTGACTATACTTCCAGAAAAACTACATTAAACTGTATTTGTCCTGGTGACTATAAATCTGACTATAATTTAACACTAAGATTTGGGACAATTTGGAGTCTGTCTGTCTGTCTATCTAGTAATATTTCTGTGATTGAGCAGTCTATTTCTGAACCACTTAAATATTCTGCCAAATAGATTGTCTGGCAGTTACCCAGATTTGTTCAGTGATTCATCGGGAAAGAAGTGACTGAACCAGACCAGTGCTGTTTCAAGCCTTCTGTGTAGTAAAGTTTAGAAGTCTGGACAAATTTCTTTCTTTTATTTGCAACTATATATAGTGTTGAATTCCTATTGCTTTGTCTTCTCTCCACTTGATCTTCACACTGTGCAGCAAAATCGGCCTACTGGGTGTATTAGTCTGTAATTTATTGCTATACAGTTTTATGCTACTCAGTTAGCATAGCCTGTTTCACATGTTGTAGTAATAAATATGCAGCAAATTGTGAATTATCTAGACTCTAGAATTGCAGTTAGTATAACCTTGTAGCAAAAAATGTCATGTTTAATTTTAGATTGCTTTATAATCTTTTGCTAGTCAGGCATCTGGCATATATTAAGTGGAGCATTGAAGTGAGGATTTAATTAATAAAGTTAACAAATTAGCATTATACCATAGTTCTATATTACATTCCATTGTCTTCTAAGAAGACCCTGGTTATAGGGAATAGAGCCATTCACAGGAATAATATTGCAAGCAAAGCATCAGGGGAGATGTAGTCCACAATATCTGGAGTGCCGAAGGTTGCCTATTGCTGCCCTAAACACAGAGGTATATAAAAAAAACTAAAAATCCGCAAAATAACCCAAACTGAAAAAAAATATACAACTCAGCCAACTCTGATAATTTGAATTAAAACTAAACAGTCACTTCCCTATAAGTGACTGTTTCAGTTCCCCATTCCCTAAATCCATTAAGAATAAGAGTACTCGGGTGTGTACTCCAGTGGAGGTATGCATAAAATGATTTTATGTCTGCAGCTCGTCCATGTGATATAATCCTCCCATGATGCTTTTGGTGTGCTGAAACATCTTCTAAGTAATGCCTTACAAGTGCATGTGTATTCACCATTCCTTTCTTAGTGCCATATGTGAGCATTGTGACACTAAGCGAGTTACTTTAATTTGCATAGTACTCTGCCTGTGACAGCACAGCCAGGAATACAGTGTAAATTATAAAATGGAAATTACACAGATTTTTTTTTATTTTTTTTTTGATTCTGCAACTATTTGCCAGCTTCAGTTTTGTCACAACTGTTTAGTGACTAAACCCCTTGTTTTAAAACGGGTAATAATGAAAGTCTGTTCATCTCCCGCAGCCACAATGGCCAAATCGAATGGGGAAGTTATAATGACAATGTGTGAAACATACTGTACAGTGCAGCATTTGGTTTTTCCACTTGTAATTTTTTTTGTATTACAATGCTTTATACGTCACACAAAGCTACAACACATGCAGTCAGTCAAATGCAATGATCATTTACATAAATCAGCCGGCAAATGGAAACAATAACTCAGGCGAATCATTCGTTGCAAATCATGAACTACAAGTAACAAAAACAGTAATAGAGTGTCGGTGACATAAAGGGAAGAACAGGAGGAGGAAAGATAGGAAGAGAGAGGGGAAAGAGGGAAGACATTTGGTTTGTATTTCTGTAAACCTGCCATGGAAGGAGGAGTCACTCCACTTAGATCAGAACATAATTGTATCATCTCACCTAAACTTTGGTCTTGAAAAGAAACTCATCCCACATTTGACCTGCTTCATGTGTCACTCGCGCCTGACCTAGTTGGTCCAGGACCATGTTTTCACATTGACTGTTTAAAGTGATTTGATTAATTAGTGCTTGGGAAGATAGAACATGAGTGGTTAACCAGTTATAAACCAATAACCGTATTTCTGAAATTAAATTATAAAGACTTAATTTAATAGTGAGTTTAGGTAAATGTTGTGGTAGCAGGAATAAAATAAGCTGTTCTATGCACGGCTCCAATTGTATCCCTGTTGCTTGAGGCAGCCGCTGTGTCAGCCTTAACCAGAAAGGCATATGTTGGAGCATGACCACTTTATGAGTCATGGTTCCCATTTCTGCTCGACATCTCCAACAGATTTTATGACACGAGGGGAATATACAGTATGTGCTAGACAGGCAGGAACCAAATACCACCTGTACAGAACTTTCCTCATAATATGTAAATGAGAGGCAAAGGAAGTGATACCTTTTGAGACCACTGCTTATGACTCCATGTTTGTCCCAAATCTTTGTGCCATGCCATGCAAACGTTGTGGGTTTCCCCATTCATAAGATAGTAACTGATTGCACCTTCTTAGCTGCTAATTTATTTACTAGAGACTGTAGCACAGGAAATGGGATAAGGGAATCAGTTTGGAACACTTGGTGGACATAATAAACCCTGTTTATCAACCAAATATTATAGTTAAAGGATTCAATGTACAAAAATAGAATACAAGTGAATGGCTAGTGATCTCAATAAGTCCCAGATGGACTTTGGTTGCAGGAAGTATATGTGGCAATGGTGGTCTGTCTGTTTTGGGGACATTGTAGGATTTTTGCAATGCTATGAGATCATACGATTATTGTTTTGTGATGTTTAATTTGTCCTTGTTTGTCTCTCTAAATGCGTCACACAAGATTGTGTATTCCTATACCTTGTAGCATCTGAAATACTGCTAGTTTTGTAGCGCCATTACAAGTAATTGAAAAACATTTGAATATTTTTTATTTGACAAATATTTTTTAGAGGGTAAGGGGACAAAAATACGTATTCATTTTAGTTATCTAATTTTAATTTGGCAGGGGTGTTCCAATAAAAAATATTTTCAAAAATATTGCAACTTTCTCAAAAATCTCTTTTTGACAAAGGCGTAAAGTGACTGTCTTTATTTTCTTACTGAGAAAGTATTCAGCTGCCCGTGGCAAAATCACCCAATACATCCTTAAACGAATCACTCTCAAAATAGCTTCGCTTATCTTGCATCTGGTCTAAATCTATGACTTATCCTTTTTCTATTTATTAGCTGTAAGTTTTCACGCGATATGCAAATGAGCAAAGCATTATACACAGAACTATTTAGAAACTATTTAGAAAGATGCAGCCAAAACAACAAGTAATATGAGATCCTACATTGTTTCCCCGTTAATCTAAAAATACCTCTAATTGAATTTTCCATTGCTGTTAACGTACCAAATTGTTTAATTTACACCCCAGGTAAATTGATATTTAATTTAAAGCTCTTGTTTTCTAGCTAGATTTTGACATCTCTTTGAATTGTAAATGAAACATTGAACTTCACCTTCTTCTTTTCGTCTTTGGGTCCTATTTCAGTATTACTAACATAAGATGGACATGTATGTTAATGTATATGGTACATCATTTTAATTTAGTTTAAGGAACCTATCCAGAAAATAGAAATAAAAGAGGTAGATTTGAAAGGCGTTTTAAAACACTTGCAATTTTTAAGACACATTACATGAATGCTAGCCTTATATATAATTAGTGCTGTTGGCCATGTAGCAGTTGGCAGGTGTGTTTAGATTCTTATCTGTGATTATCACCTTCTTTCTTGTTTCTTGCAGACAGGCAGTCTAGGTTGTCTTTTTAATTAAACCGAGTTACTTTCTTTTCCATGTTCTCAAACGTAGGTTAAGGGCCAGGGAAGCCTGACACTGGTAGATGGCAGAAAACAAGTTACTCTAGGAAAGCTGAAACTGGCATCCAACGTAAAATAGATAATAGTGTGTACACCATGATTATAATTCTGTTACATTTTGTATTTTTGCTGTGCATTCAAAGAATACAGACAGGCCCGAGGTACCCCAACGGCAATCCTCAAGAAATGCATCTTGTAGTACAATTTGGAGTAGAAGATTAGGCAAGCACAATTTTGTATAATGAACAGGAGATAACATGGGGGAAGGTGTCTAGTCAGGTCTATCTAGCTACTATTCATAATACAGGCTAGTTGCAGACTTATGATGGGGACTGGCATGGTTAGGAGACAAGCTAGGGAAGATAATATAAGGTTAACATGCTAAGCTGTAGACCTGCAAAATGCTGCAAGCTATAGGGACACAACTGTTTTTACATGAGAGGTAGCGTGTTTGTAGGAGTTTCTGGTATAGAGGATGATCCGACTACACACGATACACTAGCAAGCAAGTTTAGCATCAGTTTTGTAGAGTTCTCACGTTGTGGACTAGGGCGAAGACTATAGGCAGCATAGCAAGTCAGTCTATACTAGTTCAGCCGATGCCCAGTCTGGAGGCCATGGTTACATGCCTGGAATGGTCATCAATGAGCCTCCCCAGCTGCTCCTCGGTACCCTGTGCATTTGCTTGAGCTTCGCAGCGCTGTCAGGGTGAGGCGCCCCTCCTGCCCTAAGACCTTCTAAGAGCCGCTACCACTATTTCACGGATTCGCCGCCGTCCTGGGGCCAATTAATTCCCAGGTGTGAGGCTGCATAGGGCTGCACTCCGTTGCTTCAGCGGGTGTCTTGCTCTCCTCCGCAGGTGTGGGTGGTGTGTAGAGGTCACACCCATGTGGCTCTTGTCCCAGGTGGGCCGTCAGTTTTATAGTTTGTGGTTTCGTTGGTTGCTTTGCCCAGTTTGGGCCCCTCTGGCTGCACCTCGGTCTTGTGCCATTCAGGGGACAAAGCTCTGGCTGGCTGTCGTGCTGTGTGGGTTCTCTGGCCATAATGCTGTGACCTGTGATAGTGCTAGAGGCTGGCGCCTATTCTATTCTCCAGGCGTTCCCAAAATTGGCTGCATATGGCATCAAATCTTGCCTGGAAGGCTGCTGTCCAGTCGCTGGGAGTCTGTCGCTTTGTGCAGGTTGTGGTGCCGTCAGCCATCTTGGTCAGGCCTCGTGTCTCCCACCTGTCAGATATGTGCCCTGAAACGATTTGTAGGTGAGTACTCTCTATGTGGGAGTAGACCGGGATGACCCCTGCCGATCCAGAGGCAGGGGAACGAGGATTCTTGCGCAGAAACTCGGTCTGTCGTGGCAGTGGGAAAGCGTCCATCTCTCCCGCACCCGCCATGCTTGTAAGCCTCACACTCTTGTCGGGTAAGTATTGCTCAAAATGTCTCTTGGGTGGTGTCATCTCGTGCAGCTGCATGTCACCTTTTGGTGGCCTTCTCGTATCAATAAATTGTTGTTTGGGCAGTGAAAGTCTTTAATTGCTGCGTGCAGTAGGAGCTGCTGAGGTTTGCTTCCTCTCATCTCTGCGGTCAGGCCCCGCCCCCTCTATCATTTTAAATTCAAGTTCATGAGAAATACATTTTGAAGCAACAAATACTTAATTCTAGCACAAAAAAAATCTTTTAGTAGGTGAAAATATAATTTGAAGACAAAAATAATTGTCTTTCCATTTTAAATGTATGTTAAATTGACTCTACTGCCCAAACACAAATAATAAAAAAATGTGTAGGAGAAATACTCCAAATGAAAAAAATACAGGCATTTAATCATGCAGTTTTTCATGAAGGTATATCTGTAAACCACATGCAAAAGCTATAGATCTCCTGTCTGCAGCCTTTGCAAGCCCTCCACTTCTTCCATAGTCCAGGTTATCTGTCCAATCACAGGCTTCCCAATGTAGATCAATGACAAGTCTTTTCAAGGCACGTGGTCTGTTTATTGTCTGCCTCTCAGGTTTATCTCCACTGAGTTAGGTAACAAGGAGGTAACAGGACTGGTTGTTTGAGGGGAGTTTAGAAAGGTTAATTTATTAGGGTGACAATTTCTTCAGAAATCTGCATTTTTTTTTTAAATGACAAAAGAGGGCACACTCTTTACACATAAAGAACTTTAACAAGGTGAAGTGCTTTAGGGGTCTGGAATGTTCGTTTAAAGCGGCACTGTCATCATCTGGGGACTTTGCCGAATTCCCCACTGGGGATCCAGTGGCCAGGGGAACATATAAAGGGGAGATTTACTTACCTGAACCTGTCCCTCGCGGGCTACATCGTCTTTTTCCAGCTGGTCCTCTACTGCTGTACTCTTGCACACATGTGAGATTACAGCATTGAGGTCTTTGGAGGAGACCGTTGGGCGGAGCCAATTCACTGCAGCCGTTACTGGGACAGCTGTCGTGACTGACACTGTAACTCCACCCAGAGTCTAAGAAAGTCAGGCGGAGGAATTATACAGAAATGGGTGAAAGTGCTGCTTTAAATTAGTAATAAAAAAACAGATATTGACCTTTTTCTCCATTGTATAAAAAATACAATAAAATAGTTTCTACAATAATGTTTACAGTCTATGAGTTTTTTTCTATTCTGTTTTACATGTTTTTGCTGTATTTGCAAAATTAAAATGACTCGCAACGTGCAGTGTGGGGTCAATAATCTCGGGGCAGCAACAAAGATGTACATGTCCCGGCCTGACAGAGCTGCATTTTGCAATTAAATTCCTCCTGCAAGCCTGACATTTCAAATATTTTAACATTATGGTCTTCGTGAACCAATATATCAGTAGATCACAAATACAATATTTACAAGAGTAATCATCCAAAAGTTATAAAAGAGATCCAGATAAAATTGCCTGTACAGTGTATTAAAGCAAAGATTACATAAGACGCTGTCTATAAATTGTTATTCTTGCATTATGGAAGCCTTGTAGCTTATGGGACGAATAACATGCAATAATCACAGATTGAAAGAAAACTTCATACCAGCAGTGATGTATAAAATAGCTACACTCTATTTGTATCCAATTTAAATATCCTAGTGTTAATGGTTATAACAACCCATAGGCTGCATAGGTATATCTCTCATGGGAAAAAAAAGACCACCAGTTGATTCCATCAGTAATCCAAGCTTTTACTGTATTGGGTTTGTTTTTCTTCTTAATTGTTGTTTGTATTTTGAGAAAGCATTTATAAAAACTATTGACAATAAAACCTATAAATGAAACGTGTATTCCAGTAAAGTAATACTACCTTAGAGTTCTGAGGACATTCATAAACTATACAGCTGCTGTTATTTTATTTCAGACCTTTCTTGTTAGTGAAATACATTTTAAAGGACCACTATAGGCACCCAGACCACTTCAGCTTGAGTTAACCCTTTCTGAAACTTCTATGTTTACCTATGGGTTAATCCAGCCTCTAGTGGCTGTCTCATTGACAGCCGCTAGAGATGCTTCCGTGATTCTCACTGTGCCGCACATGCGCATTCAGCCGATGACGGGGAAAGGAGGAGGAGAGTCTCCAGCACCGAGGGAGCCCGGTGCTGGAGAAAGGTAAGTGTTTAACCCCTTCCTCTCCATCCAGCCCGGCAGGAGTGGGACCCTGAGGTTGGGGGCACCATCAGGGCACTATAGTGGTCCTTTAAGATATCCTAAGGAAACCTAATCACTGCAATGATTCTGTCCCCCTTTTCTATCCTAATGTCCCTCTTATCTAGGAGCTCCATATTGTTGGTGTATCTGACTGTATAACAGAGCTCCACAGCAATAATACTCACGTTACTATGTCTTTAAAGTACAATAAATGTGTTTAGAAATCAGTCTGTGTACATAAGGTACATTGTTATAGTTCTATGTTCATTTTAGTTGCATTCATTGTTATCATTAAGTCACCAAATGTTTCTCAAACCAGCCCTGTCTCTGGCCACTCACACCCCTAAAATAAATATCCCTCTTTATCTATTTGAAATTTTGGGAGGCATGAAACTATATAATATATTTATACGATATCTAATCAGCAGGAATTCCAGTTCCCTGTGTCACTTCATTTATTTTATATTTTTTTATGCGGTTCTTTGTCAAATGTTTAGTGGAAAAAAGTCAAACATTCCTTAGATTACTTCATCAGCACATTACTGAATAGAACATGTTTTTTGATGATTGGGGTATTCTTTGGGTATTATATCCACATATGCTTAGCACGTTCGGATAAAATGTAAATATGTCAGGAGTTCAAGGCCAGCAGTACTATGGTTTTGCTGGATTTTTTTTTTACTGTTCAGTTTTCTGTTCTTTGTCTTGTTCCTTTGGGATTCAGGCAAATTGCTGAGACTTTTGGCACGCTGCCCTGTGGAAAACAGATATATTTGAGAAAATGCAGCTGTACTTCGTAAGCTGGACTGGGCCCAAAGATCAGACAATAAAGTGGAATGTTACCTGTGAGCAGCTGCTTAATGGACTTTAGGTTTATAATAGTACAGATTAAAGGAGAAAAACCACAGAACCTTTAAATCTGACCTGTTTTACAAGTCTCACAATGATAATCTTTTTTTTATTTTTTATTTTTTTTCCAGCTCGGAATTATCATTGTCCTTACAAATATCTGTTTGAACATAGATAATTGCTTTCAAACTATCGGGCACTCAGTTGGTTTTATTTCTTTTATTGACATCTAGACAGGTTTCATGCCAATTTGTTCATGCCCTGTTGATTAAGATCAAACAGGTATTAATGTGGCAGAAGTGCCATTCTTTCCCTTCTGTGCTTTGGCCATCGTGGGACATAACTTCTTTGGTTTAGTTTATAGTTCCTTGGCTAGGTTTGAGTCCCCTCCCTTGGTCTCAGTCTTCAGCTGAATGTAAGACACCCTTTCTACTGTGTCTTGTGATCTCATTCTGTCTCAGTGGTGGTCCCTTTCACATCTGTGATGCTCTCAATTATGTCCATACTTGTACTCTTGCAGCTCTGCCTAAATTCTGCCATTCAGAAATTTGAAGTTTAGTGTGTTTCAAATTGCCAAGCAGTGACTATAACAGATTTTCTTTCCAGATTAGCTATTTTACATTTACTGTATCTTGCCATTTTCATTTCCCTTTGCTACAATTTGCAGTTTAGTGAATGAACTCTTAAGCTCAATATGTGTGTCTTAATATGACCCATCGCAGCAACCAATTACGGGTGTGTACACTTAAAAAAAAAAAAGGAAATTATGAAATTACAAAGATTAGCATGGGAAAAGAACATTTAAGTAAAATTATATATATATATATATATATATATATATATATATATATATATTTATTTATTTTGTCTACACATGTATTTTTATACATATATATATACAGGGCCGGTGCTTGGATTTTTAGGTACATAGGCGAAGATGCATTTTTCCGCCCCCCCCCCAAAAAAAAAAATCTTCACCTATGTGCCTCTTTACCAGCCCCTCTCCCCTCCCCGACCATTAGTGGTCCCTTCCCTGTCCCTTAGTGTTCTTCTCCCCTCCCCCCTTTTTCCTTGTCTCTTGGTTTTTCTCTCCCATTCCCTCCCTGTCCCTTGGTGCACCCCACACCCCTTTAGTGGTCACACTCCACTTCCTGGTGTGCCTCCTACCTCTATTGTTGCATTGCCGAGCGGAGCAGATCCCCTAAAGGAGCTTCAGTTTCCTGTACCCGGCCGGACTGACAGGGAGTGCTCTCTCTGTGAGCACCTCCTGTCAGTCTGGCCAGGTACAGGAAACAGAAGCTCCTGTACCGCGCTCTGCTCCACTACACTCTGTACACACTGACAGTCACACACTCAATGACAAACACACAGACATCACTGACAGACACAGACTCATTGATCTGACACACTCATTCATTGACACTGACAGACCCACACTGATTGACACTCATTGACAGACACACTGATAGTCACACACAGACTCAATGACCAACATACTCTCACTGATTTGACAGACACACACTCATACACTGACAGACACACTCATACACTCACATGCACACACTCATACAATCACTCACAGACACACAGACACACTCACTCACAGACACACACACAGACGCACACAGTCACTCACACACACTGTCACTCACAGACACACACAGATGCACACAGTCACTCACACACACTGTCACTCACAGACACACACTCAGTCACACAGACACACACTCTGTCACACACGCTGTCATTCACAGACACACACACACGCACACAGTCACTCACACACACTGTCACTCACAGACACACACTCAGTCACTCAGACACACACATTCATACAATCACTCACACACACACACTGTCACTCACACACACACACTCAGTCACTCAGACACACACACAGTCACTCAGACACACACACAGTCACTCACAGACACACACACACACAGTCACTCACAGACACACATCACATACATTCACTAATAATTTTATAAATAGACATTTTCCACCCAGCCTCCCTACCTGGAGAGCTGGTGTGGATGATGTATCTGTCCCTGGGGCTGCTGGGCGGCGTGCGGCAGTGCTGTGATCAGGCGCGGCGAGGGAGCTCTAATCTCCACCCTCTGCTCCCTCGCGGGCTGCCTACTGATGACGTCATATTCCGGCTCCTGCGGCATCAGCAGGCAGCGCGCGAGGGAGCAGAGAGGTTAGAGCTCCCTCGCCGTGCCTGATTACAGCACTGCCGCGCCGGGGGTCGAGATGGTGGCCTGGCAGGAGGGAGAGCTTCCCTCCTGCCGGTCACTGAAATATTGCGCCCCCAGAGCCCGCGCGCCCTAAGGCGGCCGCCTGAGCCACCTTATGGACGCACCGGCCCTGTGTGTGTATATATATATATATATATATATATATATATATATATATATATATATATATACCAGAGTATTTTATTTGACTAACATAATATTTCAAAGACAAACTTTTAAGAGATTTCCTCTCTTCCTTAGGTCTTCCTCCGGTTGGCTTCAGACCCGAGGAAGAGATGAAAACTCTTGAAAGCTTGTCTTTAAAGTATTATGTTAGTCCAATAAAAAAAGGTATCATTGCTTACTGCAATACTCTGGCATTTTGGCATCTTGTCTACTGGACTAATACTGCTAATCCAATCTACACTCTATATACATATTTGAATTATATTCACCCTTCTATATATACTTCCAACCTTTGTCAAGTTATCAAGTTATTGTGTGCAACTGTAGTACGTGACACACGGAATACATAATGCATTATGGAAATTAGTGTACAGGAAAGGATAACAAGGAAACATGCAGAGACGGTCAAATCATTCATTGCCAAGCAGTGCCTTCCTAAATAATAGGTCAGAGGTTTGTACAGGGAAATTATTTTCACTTACCTTACCTAACAGCTGCTAAACAGGCATGCACATGACACACAATTGTAGGAAGCATACTGACAACAGAGGTAGAGGAGCCAAGAAACTATTTAAAGTGTTGCCTGTGAGCAATCCTAATTATTACTGTACACACATTCCATTGGGGAGGTTTACGAATGCATGCATTATGTGTCACAACATTTTGAGCTGCAAATGTTTTAGACATTAGCTGTCTGACCTCCATGTTGTTCAGACAGTACATTTATTGGGTGTCAAAAAAGAGTTGATTAGTTATACATCACTAATTGAGGGGTTCAGTCCGGTTTTCAAGATTCCTGGAGATTCTTTGACATGGACACCTGTTGCTGATCTCAGATGTTGGCTGTAAAAGCTGGGAACATAATGTGTGGGAATTCTTAGGATCTCCTCTTACCCATTCATAGTTTAAATGTACTTAAAACATTGTTTGAGCAAAATAGTTCAGTGCAATCACCCTAAATCAAACCAGATGGCAAGATCAATAATTTTAACAGAACTGTTCCTTGTCTGCCTTTTAAATGGGCTGTTCACTTGATCAGCCCTAGATAACCATTTTGTAAGCAAATATTACCTAAGGGCCATCAACACTGTCACTGTTACTTTAGAACAGGGGTGCCCAAAAAGTAGACCCCCATATGTTTTAAAACTGGAGCTTCCATGATGCTTTGTCATTATAAATGTATGCAGAGCATCATGGAAGTTGTAGTTCTACAACATCTTGGGATTTACCTTTTGGGCAGCCCCTGTTGTAGAATATATATAATTCTACTGACACTGTGAAGTTGCAGTTCTAGAAATTGGGCATAAAACTCACCCAAGGCCAACAGGGAGACACTATGGCCAACTCCACACTAAAGGGTATTTAAATTTTGCTCCAAAACAACTTGGCTAGAATAATAGCTACATTGGAAATTTCATCTAATTAATTTATCATAATCAAATAAGTGCCATTTTTGTGATTCAATTTGTCTGGTTACAATTACGTGTCTGTTAGTCCACCCATTGTACAGCGCTATGGAGTTTACTGGCGCCATATAAATCATAAAATAATATTAATTCCTGCCGTGTAAAATTGGAAAGGTTAATGTGGATCTTTGCGTTGTCTGATCTGCAGCATATGGCTCGAGGTGTACAAACTGGGAGGACTACATTCTTGTCAAAGCACTTAAAAACAGTTTTACACAAATGTATAACCCCCAACACATTGAGTTGTGGTGTTTATTGCTCACTTGCTTCCTCTGTATCCGTGTGGTGTTTGGGAGAACTTAATATTTATACATAGAAGTAAAGCAGATCACATGAAAATAACAAATGTTGGGTGTGTAATTCTTGTGTCATTTGTTGAGATGAATATTTTTTATTTTTTTTATTTTTAAAGTTAATTATTTTCTATACCTGGGGCACTATATGACTGACAAGGGTAGCAAGCATAAATTCATCTCCAGCATATCAGCTTATATTTAAAAACACATTCATCCTTTAATAGCTGGCAAATGATCAAAAATGTGCAGAGGTTACGACAATTTTCATGCTAGTATGGATTTCCTAGCAATGTGTTTCCCGTGTATACTGTGCACAATAAACAGGTGGTGTACAAAACAAAAGAACAGCAAAAAGAAATGAGAGCAGCTGCTGTCAGCTTAAGCACCAGTTCTATCCATCCTCGTTATGAGTTAAATTGTTGCGAAGTGCTGAACTGCATGTCCCATAATCCTCAGCCAAGCAAGGATTTATAGTATATACTCAGACAGGGTGAAAATAATGGGAGGATGGTGAGCTATGTCCTATGGTGAGCTGCTCCAAAACAAAGCTGGGAATTTGCAGCACGTTTACGAACTTCTGTTGTTAGCATTTTTTTTTCCCTTTAATATTTCTATTGGTTTATCGAAATAACAAATTGCACAAAATGGAGTCTGTATTATGTCTTTAACTAACTGAGCCCATGGATAAATTAACTCTCTCCTTCCTTTCTGCATTTCTTGCAAAGTATTCTCTCACATCACCTTAGTTTTGTGTTTTGTATCCTGTCTAAAAATATTGACAAAAAAACCCAAGACTAAGCCATATAGAGTAAAATAAGTCCGCACAGCTTTAAAAAGGCAAAGGAGAGACAATATACCGTATCTATTGTACAGTAAAATGATACATACCTCCCAACATTTCAAATGGACAAAGAGGGACACTTTCATATTTGGGGTGTGTGTCCAGGGGCAGGGCTGTTCTGAGAAATTTTAGGTGACTTACTAATAATTTATGCAACTAAAATGTAGAACAAGAACAATGTATCTTATGTACACAGACTGACTTCCCACATTTCTGGTAGTTTAAAGACATAACTGTGAGTTTTGTTGTTGTGGAGCTCGGTTATACACTCAGTCATAGCAACAACATGGAGCTCTTAGAAAACAGGGACAGAAAGATTCTGGTCCAAATGGGGTCTGTCCCTCCTAAATAGGGGCACTTGGGAGGTATTATAGAATGAAATCTCAGTTATGCTCTTGTGATAAATATCACATCACCTTATTTTCTTTTATTCTTGCCGCTCTGTCTTTTTTTCCCTCTCTATCATCATATATTTCATTATTTTACCCTTGTTACTACCCATCTTCCGTTTATTTCCTTGTACACTCACATTGTCACCACACTACTGGTGACCATGCACGCATGCATTCCACCTGTTTCAATGCTGCAGTCTTGTTCTCTCCCACATCCTTTTTCATGGTGACATTTCTTTATTCTCAATACTAACTTGTGTGTTCCATTACTGCTCTCCTGCTAACATGATACACAAAGTATTTCATGATTGGTTCACTTGAAGTCCTAGTAACTTTAAATGGAAAAGTATTATGATGCATTCACAGTTTTACAAGTACAGTTTGCAACTAAGACCTTTTTTGTTTCTTGCAGTGAGGAGAGCTACAATGTTATTGACTATTCTTTACTAGACCATCTTGCTGTAGAACAATATGACAACGAAGAGCCATCATCTCCACTGAAAAACAGCACTCCAATACTTTATTCACGGCAGACATCAGCAAGCCACCTTTTCACGTTAAATATTCGGTGCAACTATGCAACAGAGGAAGTAGAAATGTTACTTGGTACTGAGACCCTGTAAGTAAGATGTTGTTGTTGACCAGGGTGAATAGTAAAGCCCTTTTATATTGTAATGCTTTATTGCCTACTTTAGAGCAATGGTTCTTAAATGAATCCTATATCCGAGCGTTTCCAAGGGAGTTGGAACAGTCCTATTGTATTCATCCAGGTCCCAGTTATCTGTCCACCGTAAACCGGTTACTGTAGAAATACTGACTTTCTCAGTGTAATGATACTCGGAAGAGTGTAATGAAGGTGTTTTGCGGAATTAATGTCTTTGTCTATATTGCATTGTATTTGTGGAATGAGTCATTCAGGGAATGAGTTGTCATGCTAATACCATGTATGCAATTATGGCCCCTGTTAGTTAAGTCTAGAGCACTTGTCTAGAACAATCTTTCTCTTTTTTCCCCATTCTTGTTAAGTTCAAGACATCTGCTCTTGCCCAGTCTTTTGATGTACTTAAAGGGCAACTGTCAACTCAACACTATATTTTAATATAATGATCCTTTCATCAAGTTTTGAAAGAAAATGTAATCTATTTCCTTTCAAAAGTTGAGAAAAGGATTATTACATTAAAAGAGTGTTGATGTGTCAGTTGTCATTTAATTCTATTTTTCTCCTCTACAAATGATGACCGTCCGTGTCTATCTCCCTCTTCTTCTTTGACATTGTTGTCCCTCTTTTTCAAAATAACAGATACAACCCATTTTATTATGTTTCTTCCTGTTCCAAAAAACATATGTGGCTGTCCTCTCTCTCTCTCTCTCTCTCTCTCTCTCTCTCTCTCATAATGCTGCTCATGGACACTTCTATTGTTTTTATATGTGAATAGCGTCACCAGCTTATACATTGTGCCTACACTCTTAAAGAGCTAATTGACCACATGTGAACATGTTCTCTTGTATCTTTGTTTGCTTTTACACCAGGCTTCCCCCCAGATGTTGCTGAACTACAACTCCCATGATTCTCAGCCTATCTATTTCATTCATAGAATCATGGGAGTTGTAGTTCAGCAATATCTGAAGGGCCGGAGTTTGGGGAAGCCTGTTTTACACACTTATCTACCTACACACTGGAGGCCATGTGCTTGTTTCTGATAAAGGGACACTGCATTGCCTCCTTGTGCTGTCCCTCAAATCAGTGTTAAACCCATAGGCGTGTGCACGGGGTGTGCCTGGGCACACCCTAATCCCCGTGGCACGCCTATGGAGTGAGACTGGCAGGGGAGATCTCAGGATCTCCCCTGTCGGCTCATGCAGAGCCGGCGCAATCCGAACGCCGGCTCTGCTCTCAGCCTCCATGGGCCGGTGGGGAGATCAAAGATCTCCCTCACGGACCCACAGCAGCATGGAGGGAGACAGCAGAGGACCCGGGGAGCTCTAGCCAGCAGGCAAGAGTTCACTCTCCACTGGACCACCAGGGATGGCAGCAGGAACAAGTATCCCCCCTCCCTACAAAAGGTAAGAAAGGAGGGGGGATATTTATTAACTAATCTGCCCCCCACCTCCACCCCCACAAATCACCTAAACACACACAGCACCCAGCACCCACACACATACAGCACACAAACAGCACCCGCACACATACAGCATCCACACACATACAGTACTCTCACACATACAGCACCCACACACATACAGCTCACACACACAGCACCCACACACACACAGCACCCTCACACACAGCACACTAACAGTACCCTCACAAACACACAACACCCACACACAGCACACAAACAGCACACTCACACACAAACGGCACCCTCACACACAGCACACTAACAGTACCCTCACAAACACACAACACCCACAAACAGCACCCTCACACATACATCACCCACATACAGCACACACACAGCACACAACACCCACACACAGCACCTTCACACAGCACACCTAACAAACACACACATCACACTAACAGCACCCTCACACAGCACACACACACAGCAGTGTATGTATGTGTGTATATATATATACATATACATGCGGCGTGTGCTTGTGCTTTAGGGTGCACACCCTAATGCAATAGGCTGCGCACGCCTATGGTTAAACCATTTTCGTTAAGTTTTACAGTGAATGAGTATCCATGGCCACCTATAGCTGAGCCTCCCCTGAAGACAGGGCTAAGACAAACATTACATTATTTTTTAGCCATACCAATTCATACCCTTTCAAATAATTACTGCCACCCATTGCTGCTCAGGATAATGCTTCCTAACAAGGGCAGCATAGAAGGGATGGACAGCTCACTTAGTGTTTTACTGTTTTTAATAGTTTAACACTGAGCACTGGTGCCAGAGGATTCAAAACTATATACCCACTTTAATGAGATAAGTGGTCACAGTGCCTAGAGTGACTTAATGCATGTGATAGACTTTGGCTTTATTAATATGTTGTATTTTTGCATGATTAAATATTTATAGTTTTTGCATAAATAAATAAATGTTTTGCCAAGTTCTGCACCATAAGCCTGCCTTCTTACCCAAAAGTTGCAGTATAACAAAGTAGTGTCGCATAGATCAGGGGTTTCCAACCCAGTCCTCAAGTACCCCCTACCAGTCCCAAGATTTAGGGATTACCCAGTTGTGTTTAAGGTGTTTTTAGAAAAAGAAAAAAAAACACTTTAGACAGGGTAATCCCTAAATCCTGGACTGGTAGGGGGTACTTGAGGACTAGGTTGGGAATCTCTGGCATAGATGATAAAACCTAATTTTTATTATAATGGTAACAAAAAAAAATCAGTGCTGCATAGTCCTGAGATGATAGTCAAAGTCGGGGCCCGCACACTGAGGGTGGCCCTAAGTGCATTGCTGAAAAGGGACCTGTTCAGGCGCAGCAGCCCTTTAAGATCACAACCTGGCCCCTTTCCGATCGGCCGATTACTTCCTACCAGCTACAAGAACAGCAGTGTGGGAGGGAAGGGAGGAGTTGGATGAGGAAACACCACAGCAGGGGGACCTTGATCCAGATTCACACTCCCATCAGACTCAGGCAGCAGGTACCCTCTTGCACATAAAAAATATTTAACAGGAGGGTAGCTAAAAATGATGACGTGTGTGTGTATATCTGTGTCTCAGCTTGTGTGTGCATGTGTCAGTGTGTGTATCTATGTGCCAGGATGTATGTATGAGACAGTGTGTATCTGTGTGTCACTGTGTGTTTGTGTTTATGTTTTGCTTTCTGCAGGGCTGGACTGGGAAAAAAATGTTTGTTCCGGTCATTTTTCAATCACAGTGGCCCCCTAAGAAGGGGGTTGTGCCAGAGAGGGTGTGTTTTGTCATCACTAATGACAAGTATGCCCCCTCTCAAAGTGAGCATGTTGGTTCAATGCGCAGAGCCCCACTGAAGAGCTCTAGCATGAGAAAAAGGCCCAGTATTTGTTCTGCACAGCACAAGCAAATTTAATAACATGATTGAGCTATGTTTGCTTTTAACTTGTGTCTCCTGGTGTCTCCATAATTGGGATACCAGAGGACAAAAGTGCCAAGAAAGCGTGTCGTGCAAGTGTTTGGAGCCTGCTTGTGGGATTGCGTGTGTATAGAGTGAGTTGACTTTGGTGTGGTATTGTGTAAATATGTCAATTTCATTCATGTTTGTGGTGTAATATGTGTGGCTAGGGGCTGTAGAGATAGTGTGTATAGGGGGCATAGTGTTATAGGTGATGCAGCAAGTGTGTGCATATTGGCTGTAGTGTGTGTGTGTGTGTAGAGGATTCAGAGAGTATATAGTGTGTGTGTGTGTGTGTGTGTGTGTAGATTAAATGACCCAGAGTTGGATAAGGGATCTAGCGTGTATTTAGAGCTTAATGCTTGTAGTGGTGCAGTGTGAAGGGGTGCTGTAGTGTGTGTGTGTGTGTGTGTGTGTGTGTGTGTGTGTGTATGTATGTGTGTGTGTATATATATATATATGGAAGTATTGTATGTGTGAGGGGTGCAGTGTGTTGGGTGTGCTGTATATATGTGTGGAGAGTGCGGCATGTGTGTGTAAGAGGGGTGCTATGTGTGTGAGGAAGTTGAATGTGAGTGCACTGTGTGTATGTGTGAAGGGTGCAGCTTGTGGTTGTGTGTGAGTGTGCTCTGTCTATGTGTGAAGGGTGCAGCGTGTTTGTGAGGGTGCTGTGTGTTAGTGAAGGGTTAGTGAAGAGTGCAGCATGTGTGTGAAGGTGCTGTGTGCATGTGTGAAGGGTTCAGCATGTGTTTGTGTGTGTTTTTAGGTGCTGTGTGGGTGCTGTGTGGATGTGTAAAATGTGCTGTGTGTGTGTGTGTGTGTGTGGGTGCTGTGTGTATGTGAGGGGTGCAGTGTGAGTGATGTGTGTATGTGTGAAGGGTGCTGTGTGTTGTGGGCTGTGGGTGTATGCTGTGTGGGAGTGTGCTGTGTGTGTGTGAGGGTACTGTGTGTATGTATGTGCTGTGTGTATGTGTGAAGGGTACTGTGTGTGTGTGTGTGTGTGAAGGTGATGCATATGTGAATTGTGCTGTGTGCGTTGCTGTGCTCTGTATGTGTGAGGGTGCTGTGTGTGTGAGGGTGCTGTGTGTGTGAGGGTGCTGTGTGTATGTGTGGAGGGTGCTGTGTGTATATGTGAAGAGTGCTCTGTGTGTGAGAGCGCGGTGTATGTGTGTACTGTGTGTAAGGGTGCAGTGTGTATGTGTGGGAGGGTGATATGTGTGTGTAAAGGGTGCTATGTGTGAGGGTGCTGTGTGTATGTGTGAAGGGTGCGGTGTGTGTGTGTGCATGTGTCAATTGTGCAGCGTGTGTGTGTGAGGGGTGCAGTGTAAGTGTGTGTGGGTGGGCTGTGTGTGAGGGTGATGTGTGGGAGTGTGCTGTGTGTGTAAAGGGTACTGTCTGTAAGGGCGCTGTGTATATGTGTGAAGGGTGTGGTGTGTGAGGGAGGGTGATGGATGTGTGTGCTGTGTGTGTAATGGTGCTGTGTGTGTAAGGGTGCTGTGTGTGCATGTGAGGGTGCTGTTAGTGTAAGTGTGTGTGTGTATGTGGGGGGGGTGGGGGTGGCAGCTTGAAATATATTATGTATTTTTTTTAAGTTAAAAACAATCAAACTTTATACCCCCCTCCCCCTTCATTCTTACCTTTTGCCTGGGAGGGGGGACATGCTGCAGTCCCTGGTGGTCCTAGTGGTGAGTGAACTCTAGCCTCTCACTCTTGCAAGATCTGAGCATTGCCGTGGTAACCGCGGCAACACTCCGACCTCGCAGGAGGAACCCGGTGGAGCTGCAGGTAAGAGGTCCTCCTCTCTCTCCCCCACCGGCCCATGAAAGCACACAGCACAGCCTCGGCGCACCGATAGTGCCGGCTATGCATGGGCCGACAGCGGGAGCCTATGATCTCCCCTGCCGACCTCGGCCCATGGCAATCGCAGCCCCCTGGGCATTTGGCCGGTATGCCCGGTGGCCAATCCGGGCCTGGCTGTCTGTATGTTTCAGTGTATGCATCTGTGTGTCAATGTGCATCTGAATGTGTCTACGAGTTTATATTAGTGTGTCTGTAAATGTGTATGTATATCTGTGTAAGTATGCATGTATGTATGTATATGCATGCATTCCAGCAAACAACCACATAACATGCAATCACACAAAAACATGCTTACATCCGAAAGCACAAACACTGCTTACATAAAACCCTGCAAGAATGGGAAAATGGTAGATCTTCAGCTGGCATAGCATCGTTGGAGTTGTACGACAGATGGGGATCTACCTTTCCATCAACCTTGCGCTAGACAGGACCCAAAAACTATTTTTTGCATGAGTGTCTTCTCGACATTAGTTATGCCACTGATTATAGTATATTACAAAAAACAGAACTGATATGTATAGAGACATCTCTTCTTATAAGATAAAGTTTAGCAGTATGCTGAAACATGGAAAAACGTAATTGACGAGATTTACTAGAGATATATATAACTGCTTGAACACTGAGTATATAGTAGTACCACTGGGTGGGCATTTCCTATGCAAAGGAGTTATAGTAGTGATGATGGTAATTATATCATTGATATGGTGTTGGGGACCCAGGAGTTTTAAATAACATTGAAGTTCCTCTCCGCTGTGTGTTTATCTTGTGGATAGCTATGTACCTGGTTTCCATCATTCTGCTCCCTTTACTCTTAAGTGACCAGGAATCCTGGTGATGATGAATTGGAAGTGACAGTGTGTTTGTGATTTGTGAGTGTCACTGTTACCACTACTGACAGACAGCATGCCAGGGAGGACATGATGGGTTCTGGAAGAAGCCAAACTTTTTTCTTTTTTTCTTTCTTTTCATTTAAAATTAAGATACATATATAATCACAGAATCTCTTTGTTACTACTTCATTTTTAAAACACAACTTTTTTTTTTTTTTTATGAAGTACAGACAGAGGTGATTCCCCCTCCAACTTAAATGTAGAACACCCATGTACTTAATAGCTTCTCCAAAACATAAACCCTTTCCACTCTTCATTCTGATTGCAGAGAACAGAAATAAATATATCTTGGAGGTTAAAACAGCACCCTGCTCCTGTGCTTGAATGGATTACAAAGCTTTCTCGTGGAGCCATAATACCTAAGTCATAAGAAAATATTACATTAATCTCTAAAATGTAACAGACCAACTGTAGGTTTTACTCACTCAACAGTGAATGGTTTTATTACCATTATATTACTATAGTGAAGTTGAATATTTTTTCCACATCAATCTTTTTTTGCTGCAAATCCCAGTCCAGTCAAGAAACCCAGAATATTATTACTTGCAAGGATCTTGTAAAGCAAAGCCTTACCGCTTCTGGTGTCTACACAACTACACCAATTGGAAAAAATACTTATAAACATCTTCGTTAGAAGATGCCTAGAAAATGGTTATTTTTGGGATTAGGTTAGTTATGGAGCAGCACACGTAAGAAGAACCTCCAAAGTTCCTCTATTTGAGAGCTAATCCAACAAACTAAAGTATAGGACTGGGTACAATAAGAGCGGTCCAAGGCAGATTTATTGAACAATGAAAGGCAGGGATTTCGCTTACAAAGAGCCTTTCTCGAGTTCTAGAACTTTGTAGTTTAAATTTGGCAGCCAAGGTGATCTGGATATTACAGCTTTATGTCTGGTATTACCACGCGCAATAACTAACCGAAGGAATTGCTTCGGATTCCCCTCCCTCTCCATTCTGTCCTGCTTATTTACTAAAAAGAAAATTGTCAGGAATTTAAATTGAATTCAAATTTTGGCCAAAGTAACTAGAACAATTCTGCAAGACCACTATGCTTCCAGTTCACGTTACTACATTAGCCTTAAACTTAAAAATCATTTTGATTTCATGATGAATTCCAAACACTTCTGACTTTAGTTAAAAATCCTGTGTGCGTGTGTAGATTTTAAAACTTTTTTTTTCTATGATTTTTTTTTTTATTCCCAGCGACTAGTGCAGACACAAAAAGAAAGGCAAACAAACCTTCAATATTGTGGATTTTTTATTTTGCATATTTATTTCATTTATATGGTATTTAGCAGAATTGTACTATAGGTTTGATTTTTCTCATCACATAATAAATAATCTGCTTCATTTATAGCAGTGTCTTATGTTTGTTTGATTCAGTTATACAAGTGGATGTTGTATTTCTAACTTCTCCGTAGATAGAACCTGTAACAAAATGTATTATTAGTTCCATGGTGTTTAATACAGTGATGCTATGTTGGTTGACGCTGGTTTTGACGGCAGTTTTTGCACATTCTACATTTCAGGAGTGACCGAGCGCGCTGGATCACAGCGTTGGGGCAAAGCAAGGACAAACCATACACAGACAGAATGAGTAAGTAGGGTCTAATGCTGCTGTTCTGCTGTGTTATGCTGCCCCCTAGTGTTTAATAAAGTAGGCACAACTTTACTGCATCACAAAACTATTATGTTTATGTTAGCACAGACTAAAGTTCCTTCCTTGACTGAGGGACAAGACGTTCTGTTGTTTGTGTATCTAGAGGCCTCTGTGGGAAGGTAATTTAGTATGTGTGTTTAAATAAATGTTTTCTTATATTGTACATATATTGAAACATTCTCAGTTTGTTCTCGTTATAACTTATATCTTTGGCTGTACATCTGTTGTGGGTTATTGCACCAATAACAATGTCAGCCATGTTGCTGGTTGAGCGTCATGTGCGCTTTAGTCTACAGCAGCAGCATTGCCAAAAGAAGACTCATTAGGAATGTAGACAAACTGGTTTATATAGAGAGTCCAGTAAATCACATGAAATTAGTTGGTTTATTTATTTTGATTATAACTTTTCAAACAATATAGTTTCATTCTTTACATTTGCTACAGCAATTCTAATGGAACTTTTTCCTCTCTCTCCCCCCAACCCCTTAAAAGCTTTAACACAAGTGGAAATTATAAGAACCTACACTGCAAAACAGCCAGATGAACTCTCGTTACAAGTTGCTGATGTTGTTCTTGTGTATCAGAAGATTAATGATGGTAAGTGTGTGCCAAATGTCTTGTAAAGGACCTGTATTTAGATTATTTTTTAAAGGGGAAAAAAAAAATGTCTTCTATGTTCTTAGAGATTCAGATCTCAATGGAAAAAACATGAAACCGGATTAACATAAAATATAATGTGAATGGCAGAATGAACAGATATGATCTTTAAAAGGAACAAAGCAATGGACAATGTGGATTATAGAGCTTCGTGAAAGGGACCGTCTGAGATAGAAAAACAGTCTTTATATTTTTTTTTAACAGCAGCTTTTTTTGTATTTATGTGTGTGTGTGTATATATATATATGTGTGTGTGTGTGTGTGTGTGTATATATATATATGTGTGTGTGTGTGTGT
>OW240913.1:89763905-89870214 GCA_933207985.1 Pelobates cultripes
AGACTTAAGTCTTCAGCAGATCGTAAGGGCCTAGACGGAATATACTTGTGTATAAGTGAGAATAGATAGGTGGGAGCAGCATTACGTAGAGATTTGAAAGCAAGAAGCAGAATTTTAAATTAAGCTCTATATTTTATAGGAAGCCAGAAAACAAACAGCAGAGAGGCAGTCAGAGACACTAGTCAAGAGGGACGGGGAGAGATCAGGAGAGGACAGGTAGATTTGCGTGCATAGAAGTGATATTGGAAGCCAAAGAAGCTAATGAGTTTACCAAGGGAGGCAGTATGGCTGGAGAACAGTAGGGGACCAAGGACTGAACCTTGGGGGACACCAACAGAGAGGAGTTGGGGAGAAGAAGCAGAGCCAGAGAAAGAAACACTGAAAGAGCACTGGGAGAGGTAGGAGGAGCACTGTGGAGAGAGAGCAGCATCTGTAGACCGATATTGCGGAGGGTGAGAAGAAGCTGTTGATGATCAACAGTGGCAAAAGCCGCAGACAGGTCAAGGAGAATTGGGATAGAGTAGGAACCACGAGATTTTGCAGCGAGTATATATATATATATATATATATATATATATATATATATATATATATATGTGTGTGTGTGTGTATATATATGTATGTGTGTGTGTATATATAAATAAATATAAACTCTCTCTTTACAGAGTTCTATTATTTCTTTTAGCAGTAAGGGTGCTTCCAGTCATGTAAATTGGAATAGAGAGAGAGAGATGTCACACAGTTATGGTTTATCATACCTGGTGGAATAAGGAGACTGTTTGTGATGACATGCCTTTACAGACTGCCAAATTATTATTCAGAATGTTTTTAATTATCCTATGGATTTAATAATTTGGTGCAGGACTGTAATTTGGTGCAGGACACATACAATGTGTTTTGTGACTCCAGATTTGTGTGAGTGACATCCATGCTGAACAATGCCTATCTGATGTACTTAATGAACACTGTTACATAGTTTAGTTGGCATGTCAGGTTTGCTGTTTATCTTTACTACAGCAGTTTCCATAGTAACAGAATAGATGACCGTTTCAGAATCCAGAATATACTTGATGGCCCTGAACCTGGCAGTGATAGAATGTTATTTTATTCCTATAGTAGATACATTAAATCCCTGTTGAAAATAAATGCTAGTGTGTGTATATATACATCTCTCTCTTTCTCTATCTACTTGTATATGTGTTCTTTGGATTTCTAAACATTTATTTGTGTCCAGTGCGTATAACTTGCCTGGCTAGTAGCATAGGACTTGATATTTTATAGATAGCACTTTCAAGAAAAATATTCTATGACTCAGATAATCTTTGACCTTTGACCTTCAATCACTTTCTGTCTAATTCCTTGACTCCATAACTTGACTTTAAGTATTACTTAAAAGTGTTCTTTATAGGCACTACAGAGTAGTCATATCACAACCTTTCACCTCTTCTTTACCTTACAGGATGGTATGAAGGCGAGAGACTGCGGGATGGGCAGAGAGGATGGTTCCTTGTGGAGTGTGCAAAGGAAATAACTTGTCGAGCCACTATAGAAAAGAATATGGAACGCATGGGACGCTTGCTGGCACTAGAAACCAATGTGTAGACAAGGTTTCTCCGCTGAAGGATTTGCACTACAGTAGCAGCACTGATTGTGGGAGAGCAGAAAGAGACTATGACATATGTCAAGATAAGTTCACCTACAAGGAACTTTGTCTTCTATGAGACCTCAAGCCATCTCCTACATATAAAGAGCTGGAACACAACAAAATCATTGCTTAACCGTCCTGTTGTTGTTTTCTTTTTGCCTAGCTTTTATACAAGGAATTCACAAGGGAAACAGAAGTTGTTTTGAGACTACTAAGCACAGACAGACATGAAATAACAATTGTTTGTTTTAGGCTATACCAATTTAAATGAAGTTAGTTCACCTACTTTATGAAACTGTCTGGGATGGGGTTTTATAAACACAGCTATCTCCTTCTCAAAGCTCTGTTCTGCATGGCGTTGCCACAAATTTAGGTAAGAGAGAAATGAATTCTAATTTATTTAGAATTACTAAAACACAAGCAGTAATCATTCCAACTGTGTTCTGCACCTAGAGAAGCACTCTTTAGCATAAAATAGGATTCCGAAGCGTATTAGCTTTGGAGACTGAATGCTTGACTTTTAAGCAGCTTTTGAACTTTGAATGAACTGTAAAGGCTGCAAAAATTATAGGCCTCTTAAAGAAAACTTTTGTGATAGGGAGTTTTGGGATTGTTTTTTTTCCTATCAAATAAGGATTCCGCTAGCATAAACACTACATGCCGGAGACTGCATGAAATAACCCTACATGCCGGAGACTGCATGAAATAACCCGGCTTTTCATATTTTTGAAGGCCAGGAGTTAAAGGAGTAAAGTTAAGAGTGGATGGTGCATTGAAAACAAAGGGTAATTTTATGACAGATATATTGATTTGTTTTCTTATAATACAATACAAATGATAGAAAAGTGGCTTTTTAAATTTATAAATAAGGCCTCAATAATGTTAAGGACACTAATGTAAGGAATAAAAAGTAGCAACATGTATCAAAATAGCAAAGTCTGGAAAATTCTCAAACTTGGCTAAATTAACAATTTAAGCTATTTTGATTTAAAATTTGCAATCTGTGTTCCAACCACCAGAATTCAGTGTTGAGTATAAAAACCCCGATGTCATAACTATTGAATTTTGGCACCAAAATAATCACTGGGGCAAAAACGTCATTGGGTTAGTTTAGAAAATGGCAAATTGTGATGAAATTTAGTTGCAAGAATTAAGCTGAAATGACTGTATTGAAAAAATTTCTAAGACAGCATTTTTTGTTTCAGCATCGCATGTTTAGACAAAACTTTGCAATTTGGTTTTCAGTTAACCAGAATCATTTGAACTATTTTGTATCATTGTAAACAAAAGTGCTGCTAAAAAAAAATTAAAAGTTGCAAATGTGACTTTCCAAGATAAAACGACACTAAGCTGCATAACTACTGCAGCTTACTGTAGTATTTATGTTGCCTATAGTCTCTGGGCACATTACCCAATTTCATGTCAAACTGTTTGGGAGCAGTTTGTCACCCGTCAGGGCTCAACACAGCCTCCCCCACTTGGTAATTATTAATTAATGCTGAGACTGTCCACAACTCAGCCACTTGCGAATGATTGATTAATGCCAATTTCATCCAATCTGGACATCTCTGATATGCTTTGGTAAGTTAGCTCACTGCCATTGCCCTCAGCAAATTATTGCCATTCAAGTTGGACAAAATAAACATGATACTGATATAGCTCTAAAGATTTCTAGACAATGTAACCACTACGCTGCCCTGTATTGGTATGTTGCATAGAGTACCCCTTTAACCCCTTAAGGACCAAACTTCTGGAATAAAAAGGAATCATGACATGTCACACATGTCATGAGTCCTTAAGGGGTTAAACATGAAATAGGGCCTTGATAATTCCAATGTTCTGTTAGAATACCCCCACCTGTCTTGAATCAGGCACGAGAGTCGCGGTTTGAGGCTTTTGCCTTGCCATCCCAATTTCATTCCTTCGTGCTGTGTTTAGGGCCACAAGGAAACTGTATCCAGCCAACACATAGCGAGTGCATCAATCAAAGATGATATTGAGGGAACTAAAACCATGCAGAGAGTGCTTCAGCAGCTCCCTCTGCATGGTCTGGCCAGAATGGGGTCTACTGGGTGGTAGTCAGTCATTCAGCCTGCAGGTTGTTCACCCCTTTGTTTGGTGGCCATGACCCCTTCCCAGGCAAGGCTGGACCATCTTGTGTTGCCGGTGGTGGCAATGTGGCTTCCCCTGTCCCAGTTATATCACCAAATGGTTGGTGTTAGATGATCTACTGTCAGAACAGGTACATTTTGTAGTACTGGCATAAGTCATTTTTATATTTACATTACAAATCAAATGATTCCAGCCAAGGACATTACTTTGTTTACAATAGAGAATACCCATATAGATTATATAACTGTATAGTATAAATATGAATTTAGTGTGGCCTTCTGTAGTTATCCAAGTTTTCCAATTCGTTAAATGTTTCTTTGCAGACCCATGCCCGTAATGACTACAATATTAATACATTTATAGATTGAAGTGCTGAGCCATGCACGATGTATCTTGTTAAATATTTTAATATTGTTGCAGAATTTAAACTGGAGAAACATCTGTTTTTGGTTAACTTACCAGGTAGATAAAACACATGTACTACATGTTTTAATGCAGAATACTGTGACTTAAAAATATCATTGTAAATAAAGGTTTTTAATTATGGTAATATCTGTTTCAGTTTTTCTTTCACTCAGTATTAACGCCAAATTGATCAACATCTGTATATTCACAAAAACTGTAATTAAAAAGTTTTTTGTTGTGTAGCCATGATACACAGAATACAGGTGATACAACAGTTAAAAAGAAAAATCATAACATAGCGCAATCGTGTCTAGTATAGTACAATATTGCACAAATTGGGATGCACTCACAAGATGGTGATTGATCATAACTATGTCTCCCCTTGGATATCTTGGGGGCTATCCAATCTGATGATCAGCTCCTGGCTGTGTACTCCTCACCAAATATGCTTTCCTGGACTCAGGGTGGAATTTACAAAAATAAAAATGCTTTTATTTCATTGATGCAAGGTATTCAAATATACAAAAAAAAAACAAAAGCAACAAACTGGTCCTACACAGGACCTTTTTAGGGACCCGGAAGAAACAAAAAACTGCTTTTGCCCTTATTGAGAATTGGGATTTTATTTTATCTTTTAGGTAGAAAAAAAACGGAGAGTGACTGTTCTGCTCAACTGGGACAATTGGGATGTATGAGCCTTTTTGCCAAGATTATAGGAAGTGACAGTCAGCTTTATTATTTATAAAGAAAAGAAAAGTTGTGTAATACATTTCTAGACTTGCTGCAATCTACAACAGGACAAAATAATAATCTGAGAGGGCAAATACTAGTTAAGGAAATAAATTTATCTTTTGGCTTCTAATGGAACAAATAATATCTAAACATTGTAGACTCTCATTAAACAGCAAGCTTTTTATGAAATAAGGAAAATGTAGTCTTAAATAGCCAAGCTGGATAAGTCTCCTTAGAACATGGCCCATTCTTTTTACAATGTATCAACTTGTATGCACAAATAATGCTTTAAAACTAATAGAAAAAGGTACTCGTGTTTGTAAACTTCAAAATGTGCAGCATCTGCAGTTAGCACAGCATAGACGAGGCACTGAGTCAGCCAGAAATGCATACTTGATTTTGCTAAGCTTTGCCTTTGAATCCTCATACACCATTCCTGTTTGTTTCAGTTTGCATACATAGAACATAATTTAATAGAAACAAAACCAAATATTTTGAAATGAAACACTTAAAAAAACAGTGCTATATTTATTTACTATTAACAACAAACAGGCATGTCAACTTTCCAGACCTCACTTGGTTCTTTCTTGACCTCCCCCATGTGCCAATCATGATATTGGCTACCTGTATCCTTCAGGATCCAAATCAAACTGCTAATTCTAACCAATAAATAACTCACTACATTTACTTTACTCAACAAATACGTTTCGTTTCGCTCTGTGGGCGAGCTTCTCCTGAGATCTGCTCATTCCTGCACTCCCAACTCTCATCTGCAGGATGTGGGGAGAGTCTGGTTATGTGGTTGTGGATGGGGCTGTTTTCAGTGTAGTGTGTGCATACATCACATCCTAGATTTCCAATACCCAATGCATCAAGTGCCCCACTGTCATGCATAGAGAAATGGACATCAGACAGCCAGCTGGTATGTGACCAGGCCTTTCTACCTGTTATTGTGTCTAATCCATTTAAAAGACAGACAGATATCAATTTGTATTATTTCAGATCCCATTTATGATAGCCTTTGTGTTTATAATTTCATAATACATACTTCTAAGTCAATATATTTTAATGCATCATTTGGCTTACGTTTGCTTCATGGGGGCAGCCATTTTTATATCATCTTTGGTAAGGAGCACCACTTATCCAACCAATAGCCATGCTGGTAACCAAGTTAGTGCAATTCCACAAATCCTGATGCCATTTTCAAGTGCAATGCATCTCAAAAGCATGCTTGAGATGGTTTCTGACATTCAAACAGAACATTTCATCATGGCTGCCCTCAAAGAGCAAGGCTAAGCAGGGATATGCACTCAAAATAAGTATTTAGTTGTAGGTATGCATTGCATAATTTTTTTATTTTCAATAATAACACTATGATCAATATCCTTAAATAAAATTGCTAATATAGATTAAAAAGCAATGGTATGGAGAATATTCCAATAACCTTGTAAGACTGATATATATTTCACCGACTGTCATCTACTTTAAAGTTTGCTAAAGTGAGTGTTTTACATAGAGCTATAAGTAGATTGTGACCAACAGCAATGCCATTCTTTTATCAACTAAAAGAAAAAGAACTACAATTTGCTAATCCTTGCTAGAAAACTACCTTGTCCAACGATGTTCCCTGTGTGTTATGTTCCTCCAACACCAGCACTTATCTCAGTGTGTATATATTGGCACTGGTTCCAGCATGTCAGAAGTGGAATGAAGTTTTACACAGGCGCAGTGAGATATGTCACCTACCACACTACATGCACTGTATGAATGTGACAACAGCTTAGACTATTCCAGAAATGTATCTTACTGAAAATATAAATACAAGCATTTACCATCTATACAGTTTGACATTGAAGAATAAAAACCATTTATAGCTCCAAAAGCTTAGAACATGCACAGGAAAAAAAAAAGTGCATTTAAAGTAAGTTGCAGACGTTTGAGTGAAAAAAAACTAAACACCCCCCCCCCCCTCCGTTTCAAATCCCCATTCTCTCTAATAAAGCTATTATTGCACTCTGCTGAGCATGTGACAGTCAGAACTACTTTGCTTTACCAGCAAGTGAAAGATGCTGTGAAAGTCGACCTGTGCTGTGATCTGTAAACACACAGCGGCCAGGTAAGGGGAAGGCAGTAGAGATAACAAAAGTAATAATAACGAATATAACAATTTCATGTCTCAAATGGTTAATCACGTTTCCTTTAACTTCAAAGTTTAGAAGCAACAGTCATGTTTGTATACAATGCTTTGTTCAATAATGAATGACATGGCTGACGAAACCATGCTATTACAGGTCAGCCAGGAAGATCTATGGATAGTCCCCAAGAAGTGGGATCACCTTTCCCAGAGTTCAGCAGTACACCCGTGCCCTCAAGCTCTCAATCTGGGTATTTTCCTTTGAAATGACTGTGGCGAAACCAACCTCGCCACTGTACACTGGAGAAGCCTGGCTGCTCGCCTGCTCCCTTTAGAACTATGGTCCTGCATTTTAAACTTTTATTTTACCGGCAGAAAGGTTTATTCGTGCCTTTCTGCGGACTGTTAAAGCCATGCTACCCCAGATAGCTATGCCATGGAGCCCAGTCGTATACTGAAAGACTGAAAGATTTTGGCTCCATGGCAATTGAACTGTATGTATGTGATCTGAGCGCCATTCGGTAGTAATGTGCACTCAGATCTAAGCTATCTGGGGATATGTAGAATGTCTATGTTTTATGGAATAAATGTAACTGTATGTAATTTTATGTCTTTTATTGTCCTTTGTCTGCCATGTGGTTAATAGAGTTTTGCCTCTGTCCTTGGAGATAATTTGATTACTTCACAGTTATCTCCAGGACAGAGAGGAGGGATTGTGATGTAATTGTGGGTGTGTTTTACGGTTCTCCTGTAAATGATTGGTTGTACCGTGTCCCACCCTGTGGGATGTCCCCTTGCATGGGGACTTGCATAAAAGCCAGTGTGTGGCCATTACAGAGAGTTCCTGCCTAACCCTCAAAGTGGAGTGTCGTCTCATTAATTGGGGGGAGGATTTACTGTATGCTGTTAGAGACTGATTGCCAGGAGTGTAAGCCGCTTGGGGGCTTTTCCTGTTCGTCTGCTAGCAGCTATTCGTGTGTCTCCAGTTCGGGAGTTGGTGAATTCGTGGGTTTGCAGTTCGGGAGATTGGTGCTTGCAGTAGCTGTCTGTGCAGCTGAAAAAGGGGAATATCGCCTAAACTGTTTTTAACCTCTTGTGGGCAAAACGGTCCATTACAATGACATCTTGGTGGATTCCCAGTTTCAGAGAGTCAGTTGCAGATTACCCTTTTTGTGAAAGCACCATGCTTCACTGGGGGTTAATCTAAAAACAGCTTGCAAAACCTGCAGTTATGTCTGCTGCCTTTGCAAACCCTCCCCTTCTAACTATGCCCAGACCGTATATAGCTGTCCAATCACAGCCTTCCTATTCCAGCTCAATGAGAAGTCTTTGCAATGCAAATGCAGGGGCTCTGGGCAATTGCTGCCTCTTGAGTTTAGCTCCATTGCGCTTACCAAACCAGGAACAAACAGGACCTGTTTTCTGACTGAAAGCCAAGGGGGTGTAACCAACTTTAAGTTTACATTTGTAAAAGTCAGTTTCTATTGAAATCTTCATACCTAAAGCATTTCATCAAGCTAAAGTGCTTTAGGGCTCTAGAGTGTCCCTTTAAGAACTAACCCTTTGGATTTGAGATTTATAGCTATAAGTAGTGTCAATAACAAAAAGATAAAACATGAGATTCTGAAGAAAAATGTACTCTATGACTACCGACATTTTATAAGTAGTGGTATAATATAGAAAGTGGAAAGAAAATGAGTGCCCAACTGTAAACCACCAGCTGTTTTTTGGATTAGATGTCTGTTAAAAAGCCAAGCTCACAAATAATGGGAATAATAAACCAGTGGACTATCATTCATATATAGATACGTATGGACACTCAGGCTAAACAGGTACATGCTGTCTACATACAAGAATTATATTAAAATAATTATAAACTAGACTATAGTGAATAACAAATGTACACAAAAAGTTGTAATTCTACAGAATACTTTTGAGCTTTTTTTCCCGATGCCCTGGAAATAGCTATAGAAAAACACTATGATTACTTCTAACTGTGAAAAGTATTGGTTGTCAGATGATTTGGTACAAGATTACAGGAATTGCTAGGGGAGCGGAATTCTGTGTGATTGAAGATGATTTATACTTGTGTATAATCTTCCAAAACATTTTATTTTGCTTTAAAGAGAAATTACACCTACAAAATCACTTCGACATGATTAACTTTAAATGAATTTTACATGGCCTACAACTTTCCCCACTGAATTAAGGTGGCTAGTTCTACCACAGAACATATGCAACAGAGATATATATGTTCATTAATATGTTTTTTTTTTTTTTTCATTTTCTGACCATCTTTGGGTTATAGAGATGCCATGGCAGTATGAAGTGGCCAACAAAGCAATGTTATTAACACACAGGGATGACTAAATCCTCAGATGTGACCACACACACAAAAAAAATGTAATGGCTTTATCAGACATAAGTGTAAGGCAGACAATGTATGCATAAATTAATGGGAGTCGGCAGATTTTTGACCACAATAAAACCACCCCACCAAAAGAAAAAAAAAAAAACCAACAAAACAACACAATATGCATTTAAGTACTAGAAACAGGAAATCTAAACTACAGGCAAGGATTTTTGTTTTCATTTATAATTGACAGGAGGACCTGGCCATTACCTTTATTGCAGAAATCTCTGTATCAGGGGTCCTCAAACTCCGGCCCCCCAGATGTTGCTGTACTTCAACTCCCATGATTCTCTGGCTATCTATGTAATTCAAAGAATCATGGGAGTTGTAGTTCAGCAATATTTGGGGGGCCGGAGTTTGAGGACCCCTGCTCTATATAAATCAAATTGATAACACATGTGAGGCTTGTATCCACAGTATAAATAAGAGGCACTCAAACTACAAAAAAAAAACAAAAAAAAAAAAACACACAGACTAACATTTATCTCAATATACACATATATTGTACGTGTATAAAAATGCCTGCCTTTTTAGGAGAAGATATGTGCTTTTTTCCTCTCCTCACATATTAAACACAATAGCTGCCAGTATCATGGCAGGCATACTGTCCAATACAGTACATCTCAGAAAAAGAAAAAAAAAGAATTATGCAATCAAATTGCTATTTGATTTATGAAAATGAAAGAAACGGTAAGTATAATTCAGCCTTAAAAGTAACGTTCTAAAGTCGGCATGATTACAGTTTCACAGGGAATAACAAAGCTGCTAAATGCTGGCCCACTGGCAGTAAATGTTTAATTCACAGAGGATGGTATCTGTTTATTTTAATACTAATAACCTGCAACCGATATGTATGGCATCTCTACGTATGAAATGTCAGCATGTTCATGGGTAGATATTTACAACAGGTGCTTGGAGTTTACAGAACATTGTGGGAATATTGAGAGTGCAAGAGTTCTCGTGCAGAAGCTGCCCAGTAATCAATTGTAATATTGATTCTGGAACCTAGGGGCAAAGTTCTTAGTTACTCCACTCTCTTGCGTGGTTATCAGATCAATGATGGCAGAGAGAACAGCACAGTCTCTGGATTTTGTTTCATTCCAGTCCACAGGCTGAGGATTTTTAATCTTCTCTTCTAAAAGGACATCAAGTTCTGATTTCAAATCCTGAAATATACAAATAAAAAAAATAAAAAGATAAAATAATGCATAGTTATCACTTGAAATTAAAATAAGTACAATAGGAAGATGTAAATATTACCTTCTAATGGAAAGTCCAAAAGAATTCCTCAAACTTATATATAGAATTTTGCTTTGGCAGTTTCTGGTGGGTCTGGCTATATTTATGCCCAGCTTCAATATATTAAAGAAACGCATGGTAAGCGGTACACAAAGGCCGAACTGGCTTGAAATATAGTAATTCCCTATGATATATTAAAGTCCAGTGTCTTACTACTATATGTTCCCTCTCCCCTCTTTCAATACTCCTCTGCAATTTAATTTTTTTTTTTCGACAAATAAAGAATATTTCCTCCCACAAAGGCAATTTATCATCTAATTCGCCTAGTAGTTTGTTAGTAAATGCAAACAAGTTTAACAACAGATGCAAGACTAAAAAGCATCAATATGTTTGTAATTTTTAAATACGTTTTATTCTTTAAATATTATTAGAATGTTCCCTAAAGTAAGAATTGTGGAAAAAAAATCTCCAAGCCAGCTTTGCTTCCAGTTTGACTACTTTGGATTTAAAAAATGTGAAATCTATTGGATAATCCTGTATAGCTTTGTTAGACGGGGCACCTAGCAACCCATGGGGCTAAATCTCTTCACTTCTCTACTTAAAAACATTTTCCAAGTCAATTGACATGCAGATAAAGATGAAAAAAGCCTACCAAAAAGAGCAAAGAACAAAACAATCATTTCAAAGAAGGTGTGAATTTTTATGAAAGCAATGCTTTTTTTTTTTTTTTCATCTGCCATATTTTCTTGGATGGCACATTACCTTGACTAAATGAGCAGTCTTTGCAGGTGATTGGAACACAATCCATTCATCTACAGCAATAGTATCCTGGTCTTTATCCTTGTTTATAGAGATCTCTCCTCCAAAGAAAAGCAATGAGTATGGAGACACCTCTGTGCAATCATACAGGTAAATCTGTAAAGGGATGGTCACTGCATGTTAAAAATAGACAGAATCTGGGAAACAAAGCATTATACTTTAATAGCTATGTGGGTGGAATAATACATCCAATTTACTGCTACATTTGGCATATATTGGTGAAAAGGCTCAAAATGTCCCTTATTAAATAGTTCTTGTTGTCCTTTGCAAACAGTATGACAAGATAGTGGCAAAGTGCAGCTGGGTCTTCTATTTTATCTCAAGAGGCATTAGCACAGTCAGTCAGTCAAAACGTTAAAATTACGTGTCTGTAGTTTGTCGTGACAACTTTTCTAAACTCTTGCAAGAGGTTGGTGAGAAAAGGGTTAAATGAGAAGTATGCTCTTCGTTAAAAACACTGGTGGGACCACTTTCTACATATACACATACATATACACACACACACACACACCATTTAATGGTTTAATCAAAAAAATGAGTAAAGTGCAGTGGAATATACACATAGCAAAGTCGCGAAAAGACAGAGTAGCAAAAAACCTTCATCACTAATGGGTTAAAATTCTGCAGTGGTCATAAAAGTAGGAAGCTGTTTAACCCATCTTTAATTTCCTTCTTCCTCAATGAACGCAAAACTAGTTACAACACTTTAAGAAAAGTCCAGAATACAGACAGATTTTACACTTACACTGGTGGTTCTCATCTTCAAATGGTAGACAAGCCAAGAGTAGTGAAACTCACTTTCATCAACGTTGACAGACTTTGGGTGAATGCTGACCTTGCCATCAGATTTTGTATATACCTTTACCCTAGGATAAGAAGTACATTAAAAAGAAATGTCAGGGTCAATTTATTAACCGTTGTAAGAATTTGTATCAGTGTAGCTCTCATCTGTACATGCAATGCAGCCTTAATTTTCATGGTCCTTAGGTGAATTAAACAAAAGCTATTTATGTAGACATAACTTTTTTTTTTTTAAAAGAGACGACACAGTCATATCTAACAGTAGCTAAATCACCAAACTCACATTTGCCTCTTTTTACCGAAGCTGGGTCGGATCTTCGCCACTTTTGGATATAAACCAGCACAAATAACAGCTTTAATGAGTTTTTCATTATCTGTAAACAAAAACAAAGTTATGATAGGTAAAAGCAAAGAAAGTTGAACACACTGGATTATTGTGTTACAGACCACACACACACACAAACATACCTGAATTTATATTAGACTTGGGATCTTTTGCATTTCTGCTGCTCACAAAGCCTGCTCCAAGCAGATGTTCTGCAAATTGTTCTTTCATATTCCTCAACATCTACAGCAATAAACAACACAAACATTATTGAACACATAGAAACTAAATTCTATAATAGGCTTCATGTATGGAGAAATGTTACGGGCTCATGATCTGAAGCAGTAAGTAGAGTGAAAGAGCAAAAATGGCATTAGTTGAATTTCATTCTTCATATAAGGGTCCTGCATCACAAGTTACAAACTTCTTGATACAAAGTAATCAACCAAATTTTCACTCCAAAATTTGACATTCTGACAATCATTGGTGTTCCAGGCTTTATGGTATTTCCTGGAGTGGCTTGTTTCTTTCTTTTATGCCTCTCTGCGTGAATGGATTCTAAGTTGCAATCATCTTGCAAAAGACTAGGGCAAAATTGTGCAGGCTACACAGTAGCAGCAACTGCAACTTACAAGTTTATTGTCACATGAGAGATAAAAAAAAACAAATCTACAACATTCCAGCCTTGTGGCCTTAATCATGTATGAGGAGTTGGCAGCATATTCATATAAACACACTTCTAAGTTGATATTGGTTCCATTGTGCAGCCTGTATAATTTTGCCCTGAAGTTATACAAGTTATTTAGGTCCCGCTGTGAGCACCAGTGGTAGTATATTCCTATTTACTGACTGTCAGGAATCCGGGAACCTGAACACACAGACAGAATCACAAACAAGAATATTTGTAATACTGGTCCTTAGAATAGCAGGGTTATACAAATAAGCAGTCAGTATAGAAGCCCAGGTCAAAGGATTACAGAGGTAAGGAATAACGATTAACAAGCCGAGGTCAATGCATAATAGAGCAGGATAAACGGAATACAAGAGCCGGTCAAGGTACCAAACAACTCTACAGAAGGCACACGCTACTGGGCTACAAAATAAACACAACAGGGCAACAAGGAATGGGAGAGGTGAGCATATGTAGGCATAAGCTATCTGTGATTGCATGAAAGTCGTTTGGAGTTTACCACTATTCGAGGGGGGTACCTGACCCTCCTACACTGACCCCTGACGTCATTGGTATGTGCCGAATCCCGTGGGTATTTCAGCTGCGTATGTAAACAATACGCACGGAAGCGTGCTGCGTCCGTAGCAATGCCGGGGGAGATCGCAGTACTCAGAGCTGAGCATTCAGGTAAGCAAGCTGAAAGCCTGACACTCTTGTGAACAACAATATTTTGATTAAAGAATAGTGCAACTAAATAGATGAATTTCCCTTTGTCCTTCAAACTACGTGTTAATTTTTAGCAGTAATTCACGGGCTTCTTATTTTATTTTCTGTGTTCAACTTGCCAGCTTGTTTTGCATGCTAAGGGACTTCTGCATGAGGAGCAATCACTGTGATGAGCCAAACAACTTCCTCTGATTGACAATCATTGGATTAAATGCTTCTCTATGAGAAGCAATTGCATGTGTGTTTGGTGTGCATGTACCAGAACGGCGAGACTTTCACAGAACTGAGAAGACAAAAAGCTCATAATGTCAGTCACCAGCGTGCAGTGCATGGACTCACATTAGTTAGTGCGGAGCAGAGATCTAGGCAAACTATGTCAGCCAGGGGGTACAAATACGCCCTGGCACAAAAATTGCTCTGTATAGACTTGAAACACTGCATATACACATTGCTTGCACCCAGGGACGTATTAGCCGCGAGGCAAACAAGGCATTTGCCTTGGGCGGAAATTTCCAGGGGGCGGCAATAAAATGCCGCCCCCAAATGCCTGGGCAAATGCCTTGTTAGCCTGGCAGCTAACAGTCCAGGCAGGCGGTTGTCCGGCTAAAAATCCGGTCGGGCGGCGCTGGCGAGGGAGCACTTTCCCCTGAGCTCTCTGCTCAGTTCCCTCACGCGCCGCAGAGTGATGCCGGGAGCCGGAATATGACATCATATTTCGGCTCCTGGCATCACTCTGAGGCGCCCAAGGGAGCTTAGCAGAGAGCTCACTAATCAGTGCTCCCTCGCCAGCGCTGCCCGCATTTTTAGCCGGACAACCGCCTGTATGCCTCCCTCCCTTCCCACTAGACCCCAGGTAAAAGGTAGGGAGGCTGGGTGGATTTAAACTAAAAAAAATAATAATAAAAGTAACCGGTTAATGATTGGGGAGGGGGGCTGTCAGTGTGTGTATGTCTGAGTGATTGTGTGTGTCTGGCTGTCAGTATGTGTATGTATGTCTGTCAGTGTGTAACATAGAAACATAGAATGTGACGGCAGATAAGAACCATTCGGCCCATCTAGTCTGCCCAATTTTCTAAATACTTTCATTAGTTCCTGGCCTTATCTTATAGTTAGGATAGCCTTATGCCTATCCCACGCATGCTTAAAGGACCACTATAGTGCCAGGAAAACATACACAGTGAGAATCACGCAAGCGCCTCTAGCGGCTGTCAATGAGACAGCCCCTAGAGGAATTGGAGGAAGGATTAACCCATTTGTAAGCATAGCAGTTTCTCTAAAAAAATGGGTCAATCCTAGCTGGACCTGGCACCCAGACCACTTCATTAAGCTGAAGTGGTCTGGGTGCCTAGAGTGGTCATTTAAACTCCTTTACTGTGTTAACCTCTACCACTTCAGCTGAAAGGCTATTCCATGCATCCACTAGTAAAGTAACACTTCCTGATATTATTTTTAAACCTTTGTCCCTCTAATTTAAGACTATGTCCTCCTGTTGTGGTAGTTTTTCTTCTTTTAAATATAGTCTCCTCCTTTACTGTGTTGATTCCCTTTATGTCTTTAAATGTTTCTATCATATCCCCCCCGTCTCGTCTTTTCTCCAAGCTATACATGTTAAGATCCTTTAACCTTTCCTGGTAAGTTTTATCCCGCAATCCATGAACCAGTTTAGTAGCCCTTCTCTGAACCCTCTCTAAGGTATCAATATCCTTCTGGAGATACGGTCTCCAGTACTGCGTACAATACTCCAAGTGAGGTCTCACCAGTGTTCTGTACAATGGTATGAGCACTTCCCTCTTTCTACTGCTAATACCTCTCCCTATACAACCAAGCATTCTGCTAGCATTTCCTGCTGCTCTATTACATTGTCTGCCTACCTTTAAGTCATCAGAAATAATCACCCCTAAATCTTATTTGTAAAATATTTTATAAATAAATATTCTGTACTCTGCCCTTGGGTTTTTACGTCCAAGATGCATTATCTTGCACTTATCCACATTAAATGTCAGTTGCCACAATTCTGACCATTTTTCTAGTTTACCTAAATCATTTGCCATTTGGCTTATCCCTCCTGGGACATCAACCCTGTTACATATCTTAGTATCATCAGCAAAAAGACATACCTTACCATCAAGACCTTCTGCAATATCACTAATAAAAATATTAAAGAGAATGGGTCCAAGTACAGATCCCTGAGGTACCCCACTGGTGACAAGTCCAAGCTTCGAATATATTCCATTAACTACAACCCTCTGTTGCCTGTCACTCAGCCACTGCCTTACCCATTCAACAATATTGGAATCCAAACTTAAAGATTGCAGTTTATTGATAAGCCTTCTATGTGCAACAGTGTCAAAAGCCTTACTGAAATCTAGGTAAGCAATGTCTACTGCACCACCCTGATCTGAATTTTTTATTAAACAAAAAGAAATCGACAGTAAATAAGTCTGGCCGGACCTAAGTGAGAACTATAAATTCTCTATACCGATCAATCTAAGCCCATCACGATCCAGATCGCTGGATCCTTGTACGTGAACCCTGTCTACCTACGGCATGTAGAGTCGATCTATGCTGTATAAGGACCGGATTAATCCTGGTAAATGGCCTATTATATCGCCAGCCGAAGAAATCTGCCCATAAAATATTTACATAGCCTGATATCTACGGATAGTCACTTAGCTGCTATTGCTAAATAATATTAGAAGTAACCTGGTAGAGTACCTAGGTTTGCGGATAGACAGTAAGTAGGAGCTGAAAACCTAAGTCCTAATAAGCAATAAGTACAAACTTCCCCTCCCAGTTATATACAGAGAAACGGGTAGACGTCCTAAGTAAAAGACCCAGTGATTTCGGTAAAACTCAATGCGCGTTTCGGCGCCAGAATGCGCCATTGTCAAGGGCTTACCGGAGTGTGAAAAGGCGATACATTTTAAACCCTATAATCTCCGCCCATCAGATCCATGACGTCATCGTCAGTCGGTGGGCGGGGAATAGGGAAATGAGTGGCATGAGCCTCAAATCGGCATAGGGGATGAATTAACTCCCTTTTTGCCAAATAGAGAGCTGGATCCTAAGTGATCCTAATTCAGGGAACAATGAGTAGTATTTGTAATCAATTTTAACAGATTAAGCTGATCAAACGAAAAAAGCATATGTGTAAGTGATGGACATAAACAGAGAAGTAGGTTATTAAAATATTGTGAAGGGAGCAAACGGTAATAATGCTGATAATCTTTAAGTCAGGCTCCTAGATCAATAGGGGGATTATTAAGTTACATCTAATTCAGAATGTAACCCCTAGTCCATGGCTATATCCCATCTTAAATAAACGAGGAGTTTCTTAAATATCAAATGCTCAGGGAGAGATTTAAAAGAACTATCCCAAAAGCTATCAAGAAAGTCCAATATGATGTGATAAATGTAACCATCTTTTTCCTGGTACAACCAATATTACGTTATCACTAGTTCTTTGCTGATTAGTCAGTTTACCAGTTTGTTCTTAGGCACTACTCAAAAGTATTCTCTCTTTAAAAAAAAAGAAAAAAAAAAAAAGTTTGAATTCAAAAGGTTTACAGAAACTTACACAGGTTTCAAATAAATGGTGCAAAGGAAAAACCATTCAACCCCTTGGGCTGTAGAGTTTTGAGCCTATAGATCCAAAAATTTTTACATTGCCTTAAGAACCTGTCATAGTCACCTCTCCTCTTGACACGTTTTACTAATTCTAGCCCACAAAACCGCAGGCCGTGTGACCTGAATGATGTTCCTTCAGGTGACGAGCAATTGGCGTTTCAATAGGGAGTTTAGGTGACCTGACATATTCTTTAATCCTCTCTTTAAAAGGACAAAAAGTTTCTCCTACATATTTACAATCACATTCGCAAGTAAGCAAATACACTAACCCTGAGGGCTATTTGTTTTCACTATCAGATACCTTCTTGGAGTCACGTTTTATATACTTGCAGGCGACACAGCGCCCGCATTGGAATGTGCCAGTGATAGGCCTGTTGAGCCAGGTCTTTGTGTCAGGGCGTGGTGATTGAAAGTGGCTAGGAACTAAAAGGTCTCTTAAATTTTTGCCTCTACGTGCCGCCATTTCCACTCTTTGTCCCAAAATCTTTTTAAGATGAATATCCCCTGTTAGAAGGGGCCAGAACCTCTGAATACCGGATTTCACTCTATCCCATCCAGCGTCATAAGTTGCAATCATACGAGGAGGAAAGAGAGTAGGTGTCGCAGGTTTGTTGTTGCTCAATAGAGTCTCTCTGTCTGACTCTAAAGTTCTTCTGTATGCTTTCTTCCAGCACCGATTGGGATAGCCGTTATCCTTAAACTGCTGTCGCAGGCTTGTCAGCTTGAATTTTAAATTCGTGAATGGTACTGCAATTCCTACGGGCCCTTAAATATTGGCCTATAGGAATGCCTTGTTTTAAGGGTTTTGGATGGAAGCTACCCCAGTCTAAAAGGCTATTTGAAGTGGTAGGTTTTTTGAAGAGAGTGGTTTGAATGGATAATTGGTTGTCAATAGAGACAGTCAAATCCAAAAAATTGAGTTTTCCCACCGAACTCAGAGGTGAACCTAAGATTACAGTCATTTTCATTTAGAAGAGCCACAAAACGATAGATGTATCATAAGGGCAAAGGATGAAAGTTTGGCTGATCTAATGACTGTTTCCTCCCACCATCCCAGGTGCAGATTTGCATATGATGGGGCACAAGCTGTCCCCCATCGCTGTTCCCCGCACCTGGTGGCAGAACCTGTCATTGAATAGAAAATAGTGTGTAAGAACAAATCTGAGTAGTTCCAAAGCAGAATAATTTGTTCCTCTTTTCTCGAGGTAGTACTGGACATGTTGTATACCTCCCTCGTGAGGTATTGAGGAGTAAAAAACCCTCTACATCCAGGCTACATAGGTTCACAGGTTCAGAGAGCTTAAGGTTCGAGAGAAGTGCCAGGGTCTGCTTGGTGTCCTGAATAAAGGACGGTAGGGACTCCACAAATGGGCGCAAGATTTTGTCTAAGTAAATGCTCCCATTTTGTGAGAGACAATTTATGCCTGACACAATTGGGCATCCCGGGGGATCCAGTTTGTTTTTGTGGATTTTTGGTAGGCAGTAAAATGTCACTATCCTAGGGTTCTTATTGAGGATAAATTCATATTCCTCCATGGATAGCAGCCCTCTACTGTGACCTACATCCAAGATCGATTTATATTCCTCAAAAAAAGAGTTGGTAGGGTCCGTTTGGAGTATACGATAGGTATTCCTATCGTCCAAGATTTTAAGGGCCATTTTTACCTAGTTAATTGACTTCATAATAACTATGTTTCCGACCCTTGTCTGCCGGCTTGATGGTAATCTCCCTATCCATTTTGAGGGAATGAAGGGCTCTACCCTCGTGTTTGGTAAGGTTCATGTTAGGATATAGGTCAAGATCCACATTCTTAATGCTTTCAATATCGAACTTGACTGACTCCAGTCTGGGTTATGCCCCAATACCCTGCAACCTACTCAACTCCAGTAAAGGACTTTTCTCTCTTTCACTGTTGCTATGTTTTTTCTTTTTTTTGATTATGTATGTCTGTCTGTCTGTCAGTGTGTATGTGAGTGATTGTGTATGTATGTGTCCGTGTGTATGTGAGTGAATGTGTGTGTGTCTGTGAGTGAATGTGTGTGTGTCTGTGAGTGAATGTGAGTGTGTATGTGTCGGTCAGTGAGTGCGTGCGTCTGTCAGTGTGTGTGTCATTGTTTGTCAGTGTATATGAGAGTGTGCGTCTGTCAGTGAGTGTATGCGTCTGTCAAAGTGTGGCCTTGACAGGAAGGGGTGAGGAAAATTTAAATTTGGGGGTGGGGGAGGGGGCCCAAGCACCGTCCTGCCTAGGGCAGCCCAAATCCTAAATACACCACTGCTTGCACCATGACCATGTCTAAAAGCACAAGTTTGGCTTCCAAAGGTAACCAAACACACACTCCCACAATTATACAAACTAAGCCCAATGCTTTTAGGTATAGAGTTAAATACATTTATGGGGCATGCAGTCACACAATGACGAACTCTTGCAAGAAGACCTTACCTGGAGTGTGTTGGAAGACAGAAAATTCTCCCAGCAGTAGTTTCTCTCTGCCCTGGCTCCTTGCCATTTGCATTCTTCCCAGCCCTAAGAAGAAGAGCTGGTGGATTAAAGCGAATACATTCAATGTATATAAACTAGAAGCATTTTTTGGGGTTTTACCTTGAAGGTCTAGTTCTGCAAGCCACACTATGTATTAAAAGTAATTCACCTAGGGCCATTATTTTAATTTGATCTATTTGTATTTTTCTATGAATTGGGATACATGCATGCACCATGACAACAAATATCCTACATGGGTATAATGATGCATAAAAAAAATAAAAAGGTCATTGCAGCCTCTATACAGGGAGTGCAGAATTATTAGGCAAGTTGTATTTTTGAGGATTAATTTTACTATTGAACAACAACCATGTTCTCAATGAACCCAAAAAACTCATTAATATCAAAGCTGAATATTTTTGGAAGTAGTTTTTAGTTTGTTTTTAGTTATAGCTATGTTAGGGGGATATCTGTGTGTGCAGGTGACTATTACTGTGCATAATTATTAGGCAACTTAACAAAAAACAAATATATACCCATTTCAATTATTTATTATTACCAGTGAAACCAATATAACATCTCAACATTCACAAATATACATTTCTGACATTCAAAAACAAAACAAAAACAAATCAGTGACCAATATAGCCACCTTTCTTTGCAAGGACACTCAAAAGCCTGCCATCCATGGATTCTGTCAGTGTTTTGATCTGTTCACCATCAACATTGCGTGCAGCAGCAACCACAGCCTCCCAGACACTGTTCAGAGAGGTGTACTGTTTTCCCTCCTTGTAAATCTCACATTTGATGATGGACCACAGGTTCTCAATGGGGTTCAGATCAGGTGAACAAGGAGGCCATGTCATTAGATTTTCTTCTTTTATACCCTTTCTTGCCAGCCACGCTGTGGAGTACTTGGACGCGTGTGATGGAGCATTGTCCTGCATGAAAATCATGTTTTTCTTGAAGGATGCAGACTTCTTCCTGTACCACTGCTTGAAGAAGGTGTCTTCCAGGAACTGGCAGTAGGACTGGGAGTTGAGCTTGACTCCATCCTCAACCCGAAAAGGCCCCACAAGCTCATCTTTGATGATACCAGCCCAAACCAGTACTCCACCTCCACCTTGCTGGCGTCTGAGTCGGACTGGAGCTCTCTGCCCTTTACCAATCCAGCCACGGGCCCATCCATCTGGCCCATCAAGACTCACTCTCATTTCATCAGTCCATAAAACCTTAGAAAAATCAGTCTTGAGATATTTCTTGGCCCAGTCTTGACGTTTCAGCTTGTGTGTCTTGTTCAGTGGTGGTCGCCTTTCAGCCTTTCTTACCTTGGCCATGTCTCTGAGTATTGCACACCTTGTGCTTTTGGGCACTCCAGTGATGTTGCAGCTCTGAAATATGGCCAAACTGGTGGCAAGTGGCATCGTGGCAGCTGCACGCTTGACTTTTCTCAGTTCATGGGCAGTTATTTTGCGCCTTGGTTTTTCCACACGCTTCTTGCGACCCTGTTGACTATTTTGAATGAAACGCTTGATTGTTCGATGATCACGCTTCAGAAGCTTTGCAATTTTAAGAGTGCTGCATCCCTCTGCAAGATATCTCACTATTTTTGACTTTTCTGAGCCTGTCAAGTCCTTCTTTTGACCCATTTTGCCAAAGGAAAGGAAGTTGCCTAATAATTATGCACACCTGATATAGGGTGTTGATGTCATTAGACCACACCCCTTCTCATTACAGAGATGCACATCACCTAATATGCTTAATTGGTAGTAGGCTTTCGAGCCTATACAGCTTGGAGTAAGACAACATGCATAAAGAGGATGATGTGGTCAAAATACTCATTTGCCTAATAATTCTGCACTCCCTGTATGTGAAATTCAAAACAAATAAAACAGCTTTTTGGTTTTTTTTGTAATGCTTTTAGCTGGCTTGCGCATGTCATGTAATACAAATCATCTAATCATTACTCTCCACACACATAAATATGTGAGACACACAGAGAATATTTTGCTCAACATAAAATTATTGAAAAATAGGCAAGGTTACATACAACCCCTAAATATCAAGAAAGTGTATGTATTAAAAAAAAACACATGGAAAATGGGAAACTATAGTGTGGCATGGAGAAATCACCGGTTTTAATTACATAGCAAAAGCAATCACAAAGGAAACTTGCTGAAACACATTTTCAAACCAGGAAAAGTAGGAGGAAACGGCTTCACTCTATGTATACAGAGTATTATTATATCTATAAACAAAGCCATTTCTGAAGCTCCTATGCAGTTTTGCTAATATACAAATACAAATGAACAATATGCGGATTACAAAATATTGCCAGTGACAGGTGTCCTTGACTCTGCAGCTTTTCTGACATGTACTTTCATGTGCGCTGGGTTTCCCCTACATGGCTTCATTGAAGGAAATGTTTCAGTTGATTTCATTGCACCCAATATTAGTCCTGTTGAATGGCAAAGCTAGGCAGCACCAGCTTCCCAAACATGAAGACCAGAGGGTAAGGAATTACAGTGAAAGGAAATCAGCCCTTCCTTCCCAACAACAAATAATGGTATATATATGGTATAAATATAATATGTAAAGTCTCCTTCTTGACACAAATTAGCAATTTAAGAATATTTTTAGAGGTTAGCCCAGATGTACAAATCCACGTCACAGATGTGTCGGAGGTGCGGAGGGCACACTACTGCATATGTTCTGGTACTGCCCTAGACTGACAATCTATTGGAAACAAGTGAGAGCCCTGGTCAAGCACGCCACCTCTGTTAATGTTCCATTCCACCCGGAATGTTATCTATTGCATATTTCACCAGAACTCTTAACATCCACACACAAAACAGTCATATGTCACATACTCCAGGCGGCCAAGACCAACATAGCTAGCAAACAGAGGAGACCAGAACCTCCCTCCCTGAGGGAGCTGAGGGACAGGATACACGCAACATACGAATACAAACGTATGGCGTACAGATTGAAAGGGCAAATACACAAAAAAAAAAAAAAAAAATATTTTTAGTTTTAGGGTATGAGTAGTTCTTCAGCTCTATGTGAAAATGTTTACAAGCAATTGACCAAAAAATAAATAAATAAAAAGAAAGCAGTTCTATGGCACTTTATGTTAAATTGATGGGGCCTACATTGGAAGATAAGGCAATAAGTTATTCAGGTGGAACGTTGTAACATGATATGCTCAGCTTGGATTACTCTGAAATAAGAATGAAATATCCTAGATCATTTATTCACTTCAATTGGAATTGTAGAGTAATGACAAGGGAACATGAACATTTTAGGCCTTACATAATAAAACGGGAAAAATTATCTTGTTGAAAACTAAACTATTTTTCCAGCTCAGAAACTTTAGGTTACAATTTGCAACCACCTTTTCAATTCTCCATGATTCCCAGTTGAGCGAATAAACCATCATTTGTAAAATTCAAAAACCTCAACTACTTGCTCACCAAGAAGGCATTCAGCACAGTCAGATGGTCACTTTTAGTATTCTTGGATAGTTCCTTCCTTCTTGCATCTGCCAACTTTTCTTTCCCCTAAGAGTAAGAAATAGAAGTGTAAAGAACAACAGAACAAACAGAGCGGCTCATCCTACTACCATGCATTAGTATCCTGTCAATAACTCACTTGTTTTGTAAAGCAGAACAGATTACTTTTATAGCATGTATATGCTAATGTCACTATATACATTCAGTTACAAGATGCTGTTGCAGACAATACAAGGGTTAACGCCTTTACAACATTCCACAGTATCATTATATCCAAACAATCATTTTGCTTTTGTGAACAGTTAATCAGCAATCAACAGTTTACGAAAAGCATGAAACTGGTTTCCTTACCAAAGGGATGATAAACGGATCTTTAAAGCTGAGACTAGCCGCAATAGTAAGTACTGGATCCAAACAGCAGAAAAGAGCTCCAAACAAGATCATTTTTCCAATGTGCGGCTCAACAGGCAAGCGTGCCAAGTGGAAACCCAATGGGGTCAGTTCCTCTCGCTTATCTAGAGCATTCTGTAAACATATTGATAGAGATGCTGTTTCTTTACCATTGATTTTTTGTTTAAGGATGGTTAACGTGACAACATCTCTTCTTATGGGAAAAGTTGTAGTCGTTAACTGAACTACTAACTCTATTAAAAGGAATTTTAAGACAATGTAGGGTCTATACAAGAAAAGGGCAAAATAAGGCAGAACAATAATCAGCTACAGCTTGATTATCTTTACATAACCAACCATCACATGTCAGCTGATAGGAACACACTATATATGCATGAGAAGATTTATGTAGCATCCCTCAGCTCTAAGTGGCTTCATCTGCTAGGAGAAGATTACTGGAAAAACCTTAGGTAATTATATCTCCCTCTATAATCTCCAACCAGATGAAGATATGCAAATCAATAGTGCGGCTTTAAACGGTTACTGAGACAGTGTAAGTTCCAAACTGAGCCTGTCATGTTAACAAAGCAAGCATGTAAATGCGCTAGAAATAAACTGCTGAATGATATCAACACATTTAACATAAATATTTAAAACATGTTCTATGGATTTCTACACTGCATAAACAGAGCACACTACGAGGACGATTTTCATGCTCTTTTTAACGATGTCAAAGTGTTTTAGATATGAAATTTACTGGAAGGATTTCAGTACTTTTTACACAGAAATTACATTAACCTGCTTGGCTGCTGTCACTGTAAACTTGTGCATTAGCAGGGATGGCTTTAGCCCCTTCTCTGTCTTGGTCTAGTTGGAATGTATTTTGCAACCCTAGGATTGTTTGTAAGACACAATATGTGAGGAACTGAAGGAACTTGTTGGAAATCATTACATTGCTTTGGGGAGTGTATGAATCTTTATTAAACGATGACTTGCATAGAAGCTCAACTGTCAGATTGAGACATTGCCCCTTAGAATTGTATCTACAGAGGTTAGGATCCACCAATATTATTGTACTTTAACATAGTGGTGGCCCAACAGTATTGCTAAATAATGTGACATAATCCCCATATTTTATCATTGGATGTGATTTTAAGTATCCTTAAATTATATGAATCTATATCTTTTTGTGTGTTCTCTGCTACTTATTTGTAAATTCGACATATATGCATGTCATTTTTAGCAGGATCACTAACATGTAATGCATATTTTGGATAATGCTGCCCAAATTCATACAAACCAGTTCCATTAGATGATTTATTGCTAGGCAGATGGCTTCTCGAGATGGCGGGTCCATTAACTTTCTTAAGAAACATGCAATGCCACCAAGTTTTAAGATCTATTTGAAAAAGAGTAATGCATATGTATCAGTTCATGCAGCTGTACCTAGGAAATATACATTGTGCTATCAGCTGTTCTACAAATATATACTTCTGGATTTCCACAAAATGATTTATCAAATAAAAATAGTTTGTACTATGCCACTAGGCTTCAATCAGTTGTACAGTTAATCCAACCAAAGAGAAGGAAGTGAGGTGGTTATTAATGTGTGCTGGCATGTGTATTTTATTGATTTCAAAAGGTCAATGAACATACAGCACATTTGTCTACAGGGTAGTCATTGCAAAACATTCATAAGAATGGAAAAGAATAAAATCAGTAACAGTGGTGGCATGTAAGTAGAAAGTACATCTGATTAAGTAGGGGAGGGGAGGAGATGGCACCAACAATACAGAATCCCTGTGGTATGGCTAAAGTAGGTGAATTTCCTCACAGGAGAACATGGGCAGGGCGAATCAGCTACTTATACGTACTGTGATATTCCAGCCAGGGGATTTGTCTGATTGTAGCAGTTTATCTCAACAGACATCTAATGAAAATGCCAGCTTCCTTACCCCTCTAGGGTCTCATATGTGTACCCTAACCATATGGGGTTCTTAAAAGTCACACACACACCCCAAAAAAAAAAAAAAAGACCCATGACAATATAAAAACACATATAAATATACTAACACACTCTTAATCTACTAACCAGGCCTAGATGTTACTTATCACAAATGCGAGCAAACACCACCATGTTTTTAGTCATGTTTTAGCTGCGGGATGGAGAGTAAGTACATGCATTTATGCAGGATATAAGTGTGTAAAGGAAACGCGTGTGACAGCATATATGGTGTACAGACATCCCTTTCCCTCTTGTCTCCTGGAGAAAGAGTTTTCTGACATATGCAGCATGTGTTTCATTTAGTACTGATTAACACAGCTCCCTTGTGGCTCACAGTCCACGAATGTGTGACATCACTGATTACTACATTGCAAGCCATTAGGAAGCTATGCCAATTAGTACTACAGAAAGTGGATGCTAAACATCCTAACACTGCTCCCTTCACTGGAGCCTTCAGGAACAATTGGACAAGTTTCAGATATATGGCACTGACTCAGATGTAAATCAACCTCTGTATTGCATACTCTGTTTGCACAACTCTCTCAAAATGTCACGCAATCTTTGAAGGGTGCTATGTTAGGGAAGTTATTTTTTTTAAATTGCCTTAGATATTTAGAAGCAAATTAGATATGTTGTAGAAATTCAAATAGGAGGCACACATTTTACCTTGATTTGTAAGCAAAGTTCCTCCAGTGGTGTCCTGACAATCTCTGGTAATTGATAATCATCAAGCAAGCTGTCTCTCAGGCTATTATATAAGTGGTAGCAGTAACCTGGCTGAACTCTGTAAAACACAAAATGATAAAAATGAAAGAGTTCTCGCTGTTCTCTCCCTTATTTTACAAATTAAGCACTGATCAGGAATCAACCCTCACCCCTAAATCCATCTGTAAAATGCCATGGATCTATAAAGAATAAAGATAGCCTGACCTTGTCAGAATACCTCAAAATACTATTTTATTTCTACTCATAAATTGCTAGCCCCGAATTGGGTGATATGCCAAAACGAATATTACAATTCTGCACTAGTGAAGTTGCCCTGTACCACTAACCAGACCTTTTTCTTTTTTTAAATGTATTTCACATCAGTTTTCCAGGATGCTTATACTGCGATATTCACACTAGAAACAAATTGCATTTTTTTGTAGATAGCATTATAAAAATTAGGCCAGAAATTTACACCATGAACAGATAGATCTCTCTACTCTGAACTTATTGTTTGTGTTTTTGGGACTCCTTGCCAAGTCTCCCCCTTTTTAAATGTAATCAACCAATGTGGATAGTATTCATTCAGCACAAACTAATTCTGCTCCCCTTCGCTCTATAACATTAAACATGCACCAAGTGCAATAAGAAAATTATTACCAGTTAGGAATTACTTCCTGGACTTAAAATCAAACACATATCTGTGCATTCTATGTAAACATGTAATTGTAATAGCAGGATGGTGGGAGAGGACCCTGAAATTGTGACTTTCCCTCTTAAAAAGGGATAGTTGGGAGGCATGCTGTGACAAACACTAATAGAATTTAAAGGGACACTATAGTCACCCAGACAACTTCAGCTCAATGAAGTGGTCTGGGTGCCAGGTCCCTCAGGTTTTAACCCTTTAGATGCAAACATAGGGTTAATCCAGCCTCTAATGGCTGTCTTCCGGACAGCCACTAGAGGCGCATCTGCGACGCTGGAGGCATATTTCGCCTCCATCGTGCAGAGTGTCCATAGGAAAGCATTGAGAAATGCTTTCCTACGGACAGTTTGAATGCGCGCGCGTGGCACTTGCTGCGCATGCACATTCTGCTCCAGTGTCAGACAGGGGAGCTGACGTCTGACAAGGAGGAGAGGTCACCAGCGCCAAGGGAGCCCAGCGCTGGAATAAGGCAAGTGGCTGAAGGGGTTTTAACTTCTTCAGCACCACGGGAGGGAGACCCTGAGGGTGGGGGCATCCTCAGGGCACTATAGTGTCAGGAAAACTGCTTTGTTTTCCTGACACTATAGTGATCCTTTAAGTCTGGAAATGCATAAAACAGCATAGATTTGTAAAGTGTGAAATGTCTGGAATAAAGGCTCCTATATGAGCCGCAACATTGTAATTCTTCTTAAATCTACCTTGGGCTACATAGCTGACTGTGCACAGTCCTTTCTACTGCGCGCTCTGTGAGGGAATTATACTTTGGGCTTGTTGCACTCAGTGACTCCTCACTGCAAGTGTCTTCTTATTTTTGTATGTACATAGTAATAATTTACAGCGTAATTATGGAGTCGTAGGTTTGTTTGGCAACATCATTTTTTATATAACATAACACACACAAAAAAAAAAATCCGACCAAATAAATACTACCGCAACATATATTTATCCTTACCTGCCTGCACGACCTTTCCTTTGCTTTGCATTAGCATGGCTAACCCATTCAGCAGTCATTGTGCTAATGTTATTTTGTGTGTCGTAGTGTGTCTCTTTTATTTTTCCCCCATCTATGACATGAACCACGTCATCAATTGTAATACTGCAGAAGAAAAAAATATCATGTTGATTATAAGAAATCACTATAGCATCAGAAATATTTTCTATATTAATTTTTACTCTTGTTAAATGCAGTTTTCCAATGGTCAGTAGGTATTTACACATATTTTTATGGATATCGACATTCATATATTAAAAGTAATATTCTTTTTGAAACATTAGAAGCAACTGATCCCGCTTTGTAAAGCAAAACACATTCCATCATGTCTAATATCCTAAAAAAAGTCAGCTCCACAATTCACGCTTGCAGTGAAGAATATTTCCTTTTCCTGAGAAAACATTCTGGTACCTGTGGAATCAGTAGTGGAATAAACCAAAAGTATCTAACAGGGTTATTTACTAAAATAAGAATTCAAAGTATTTCAAATTTAAGGACTGAGTATCCGAACTGAACGCAAGATAATTTTTCAGTTCAGCTTACTTTGACCTTAAATGTGAAATTCACTTTGAGGTCACCTTAAATTCTCATTGTAGTGAATAACCCTGTAAATGTTGATATGTACAGACAGGTTAAATTTAAAGTAACAAAAGGGTTTGTTCTCTAAACATCACATTTCTCAAAGCTCGGCATGTTAGGCCACATCTTGCAGACCACCAAGCCACAGTGTTATATGGGTGTTGGGTGTTTATTCAATAAGCAATGGGCAATCACAATGGAAATGTACAGTCATTAGTAGTCTGGCTTGATAGGCTTTAGATACTTTATTATAAATAAGAACATGATGTAATACAAAAGCATTCAACTCTAGCATTATCATGGTTGGCAAAGCATGTCCCAGGAACAGTGATTTTAGAGATAAGTTAGAAGAATTTTAATAGGACAATAAAAGTAATTAAAACAGTTATATGTTTTGAGTTGCTAACTAACCCTGATGTAGACATATCACTCAGAGTAAATAAAGCCCAAAAGGTATAATCTGCTATTGTTGGGACAATAAAAGGGAGGTATAATATCTGCCTCCAGTCTTTAATAAAATTGTGATTTTAAACCACTAAATCGAAAAAAAACTCCTGAAAATGAATAACAATCTCATTAAATAATCTGTCTAGAAATATGACTATCTGGTTCGAAATAGAACAACTTAAAGGGGAGGCAGGGCTTTACCACTAAGAAGCTGGATGTGTTTTTTTATTTTTTATAATTCTTTATTTTTGGTATGCGGTAAAGTACAACAGTGCCTGTCTCGCCACAACAGCTGTAGCAGGCTCAATGAACATAGGTATAACAGGTGTGTGGCTAGTTAGGTTTGCATACATTTTTTAAGGTAGAAGAAGAAAACAATTAGGTATACGTCAAGCTGGTTTACCATGGCTAGCTATGCAAATACCGGAAGACAAAGCAAGAGCATACAACGTGTTGGGGCAATAAAAGGAGCAGTATTGCTGACAATTTTAAAAGCTAGACATGTTGGATGCTAGTGTATAATCTGCTATTGTTGCTTATAGATGAATTCACATTTCAGTGGGCCATTGGATAAAATGTTTTCCACTAAAATGTATTTACCTTGTCTCTGCAATGTTGGTGGCAATTACAATCTTTCGAACTCCAGGAGGGGGCTTTTTAAAGACCTAGAATATGAATTGTTGTCATTAATTAGTGTCTCGTAGTTTCAATCAAACACAGTTAGCTGTTACTACATTTACTAATGTATGACCATGGAGTAAAACTAAGTCAATTCATTTATATTTCAGTTCATCTAAAAGGTTAGTTATATGGACAATAGAGTTAAGTGAACTGCCTCAGGGTTCGGTCACATCTCTTTAATTTTTTAGGATGTGTTTAAAGGTTGAACTCAAAATAATTTTTTAACCTTTATTACTATGCAACTATGGAGTGCTAGTTAATATTTTAAGTTTGTAGGTACCCAACTGAAGTAAAATCCATATCATGCTGTAATGCTATGTAGTGCTTTTATCCCTAAAGGGATTCAAAGTATTTACCAGTTAACATTATCAGACTTTATTTTCCCAACAGTAGAAGTATGAAAGACTAAGCTGGCCTTGCCATAACTGCAATATTTGGTCTTGGGTTTACAGGTGTGGCAAAGCTTTCTCTCCCAGTATAGTACATGTCCTTGTGTAGCCTGATTAAACACCATATTTGAGAATGACCATAAGATTCCGACTCCTTGATTTTGTTAACTGACTTGCACTCCATAGAAATATTCATTACCGAGATGTGTTTGATGCAGGCCTGCCTTTTGTAAAAGTTAATATAACTTACCTCCCTTCACCCCACTGAAAGGCTACCATTCAGAAATTCAAATGTTACCTGTGATTTTACTTAGAATGGTTCCGTAACCTTCCCTCACAATTTCCTAGGAATGTATCAGTATCTAAGTCTATCTGTGAGTGTTTTTACTGCGTTTGTGTACCCATGATTACACGTGTCTGAACATATGCTAATAATTATCTGTGTAAATGTGTATGTATGCCTATAGGTATATTTTTGTAAGTGTGCATACACTTTTGTATCTTCAGAGATAACCTCGGGAGCCCACTAAATTCGGTCAGTTGCTCTGATGCTGATGACTCATTGCTTAAAGGGTTACTATAGTAAGCAGAACAACTTTAGCTTAACGAAGCAGTTTGAGTGTATAGGCCATGCATCTGAAGTCTAACTGCTCAATTAATTCCCTGCCATTAAGGAGTTAATCACTTTTGTTTCTGTCCATGCAGCCCTCCCCTGGCTTGCATAAAAAAATATTTCATTTTCAATTAGATAGTAACTTTCTTTAGACATTTTATCTCCTGCTCTGTAAATTAAACTTTAATCACACTCAAGAGGCTCGTGCAAGATCTTGCACGCTATTACCAGTGCAGAATATAAATTCTAAATTAAACAAACTGTGCAATAAAGGAAGTATAAACATGAGCCCTCACTTGAAAAGAAAATGTTTAGCAAAGCTGTAAACGTTACATGCAGGAAGGTGTGGCTAGAGCTGTATAAATAAAGTGATTTAACTCCTAAATGGCCGAGAATTGAGCAGTTAGACTGCATGGCATGAATGCCTTTATAAAGCTGAAGTTGTTTTGGTGACTATAGTGTCCCTTTAACAACTGACTTTACCTTTGCCACTTGAAAGGGGAGTCTTCTTACACACTACATACACATGCTACTTCACGGCTCTAAAAATGTCTTCATACATGCCTCCACAGTCAACACACACTCACCCCTATATAAACATACATATTTTTCTAGTTGGTTATAGTTTCATACCTGTGTCTGGTTTACAGTTGGCATCAAGGAATGCAAAGGAATAATAACAAATCTATCTGAAAATAAATTAAACATATTTTTACATATTCAGGGACAATGGGAAACAAGAAAAGCACATATAAATCTTAAAATAAGTTTATGCACACTGACACATAAGGTTCTTTAAAAAGACACTTCTCTATAAAGTGTGGTTATCGGTGTCAACACATCTTTCCTGAGATTACAGCACTGACATACAGCTTTTGGCAGTCCAGCTGCTTTAAATGACCCCAAAGAGATGGAGTATCATGAGAAACCTCCACAACTGCCAAGAACTCCCAGTTAGTAAGATGACCGATCTTTACTAGTAACATGGGGAACTTGCAGATGCATTTAAAAAAAAATAAAAAATAATAATTATATTTTGCACATAAAAAGCCAAAGCTATTTTATACAAAAATTGGATTTGAATTAGAAACCCGCACAGCAACTGCAATCACTTATTCAACGCCTCTCCCCATGATGAAACTCTGGAAGTAGAGGATTGCACTGTCTGAATCACTCCAGTAACTCCCCCAACAGATTATCAGGAGATAGCTGAATTCCTGGAAACAATTGCTAATCTTGGATGGAGGAGGTCATAGTTTGGTTCACTCTTTCTTTTACTCTACACATTTACAACTATTTACGAAGTAATTAAGCAGGTACTACACACCAACATGTGAACAAGTTTTATTGAGCTCCTTGCGGTTATATATTGGACGGAGTTCACGTACAAACACTTATTACAGTCTGAAGAACATGTGTTGTAAAACATCTGTATATTTTATATATAATTCAGGTGCTCTGGGCAATTGCTCGCTTCTTGAGTTTAGCGCCACTAAGCTAACCAAACCAGGAAGTAACATGATCTGTTGTCTGATTGACAGCCAGGGGGTGTAACCAAGTTAATTTGTAAAAGTGCCAATATCTATTGAAATCTGTACTTATTGTAAAGTGAAACAAATTATGCTTTAGGGGTCTGGAGTGTCTATTTAACTGCCACGTGTTATGTCAGATAAATACAATGCTTTAATGATCATAAAATTATATAATAAACTAACCTGATTTAAACATGACTTGGGACATCAGTAGATCATGCAATGTGCTAATATTATCCCAGCCAGGAAGAAATACCAAGATAGCACCATCCTATTAAAACACAAAACAAAACTCTGAAAATATGAATGATATTACTAGTGCAAACAAAATGCAATAAAAATTGATCAGCTGACAAAGTGAATAGCAGACAGCAGAATTCACAGGCAAATCAACTACTGCAAGTTCAGCCCCAAACACTTCACTGTGACTTTGTTTGAGAGTTTGTAAAATCAGACATGATTATATTAATGAAAAATGGTAAAGCTTGCTACTTGGTTAAGCTAGTGAATTTGATCTCAACAGAGTTAACACAAGCAAATAAACTATAAAATACAAAAGCAGAATTGTGACAGTTCATTTTCTCTTTTTTTACTTCTTTAAAAGAGTAAATCATAATGGTGCCTTTAAAATAGCTTTGCTGCAGGCTGGTGCTTTCAATTCACACACTACTTTAAATTCACTTTGCATCATACCATCTAAATCCTGAAATGCATAATTCATTTGAATGCGAACAAACTGAAACTGCTTAACAATGTCTGGATGATTCACACCAGTATTCATGAGACTGTACTTTGTATATGATAGAGATTTTGACACTTTTATAATATACACCACTATTACTAAAGTTACAAATAATACAAACACCACATTAGGGATGTACTTATTGGTCTCAGGTTTAATAAAAAAGTTAAAGAGAAGCAGCAGTAATTCGCATAATCGCATACCTCTCCTTTCAGAACAATATGCCTGATGAGTTCCACAATGAGGTCAAGGTCAACCTTTTCATCGTCTACGAGTTCCAGAGCATCAATTGTACTCGCTGAGTACCTAGAAAAGACAAAAGAAGAAGGACAGTAGCATGTAAATACAGTCTGTCACATATAAATAAGAGGAGGCTATACCGTTATAATCATTGTATAAATAAAACTGTAATTAACATGTTTTATTTATTTCCAAGGACGAAGTCAGTTTCAAGTAGGCATATGCAAAATATGTATGGAATGCAGTTTTGTCACTAAATGTATACATGAAGTGGTCACTACAAGCATTGGCACAATCAATTCCCCCACCACTATAGCTAAATACACAGTTGCTTAAAATGCAAAGATTTGAAAATGATCAAGACGTACAAGTTCAGCTTCAAAAAATGGAAATATTGAAAATAAACACGTCCTGAAAACGCTTGCATGCAGCAAAAAGGTATAAACAAAAACATCACAAATGATCAGTGCTGAAGAACAAGATCAGTTACAAATGTTAACTTGGGATACATATTAAGGATCCTACTTTCCCTGGAGCTTCCGCACAAACTGTGGCCAATGCTCCCTGTATAATGCCTCTTTTTCTTCTTTTTCTGGACGGTCCGTACGTCCTTGCATAAAGCGTTTCTTCCACTTGGGTCTTTTATCGGTGTCTTTAGGGAAATACCTGTATTGAAAAAAGGTATAATATTAAATTACAAAGAGGTTATAGTGCCCCATATCACTACACTAACCCAATATATATTTATAGTTCGATAATTCAATATATCCAATTATAGTTAGATATATATATATTCAATAAATTACGCTGTCAAAAGAAGCCTGAAAAGAGATTTTCCACACACAAAAAACGTTGGGAGATATTTAAAAAAATAATTAGATTTGCTAGGATGTGGTTTACCCTTCAAATTACTTTGCTGGGATTTGTTTTCGGTGGAGCATACTATTACAAAATATCTAAGAATGTGGACAGATCAAGGCATTGATAAGCTGGGCAATACCTGTAACAGGGAATTTTTTAATGCATTTTTCTAAATACTGTACGCTCTTACTTTAAATTGTCAAGTAATGAGAAATGTTAATATGTACCACTTAAAATTGAATACATTTTGTACCACAAGAAGATGTAAGGATTTAAAAAAACTAGGACACAAAATATTTTCCCAAGCAAATAATAAATGTGATGTTGTTGAGTTGATTTGAAGTCTGTGGGTATCTGTTCTGATACTCTATATACGTACATAAATACGCACAAACAAAATAAAGGCACACATGTGCATCCTTAGTAATTTCTTTAGAAAATGCAAATTTGAATTTTATCTTAAGGTTTCAATACGGTATTGGATAAGTAAATATCAACATTTGGAAAAATAAATTTTTGCCCCTCTGGAACCAAATATATTTACAGTTAAAATGGGGCAATGGGTTATTGTTCCACCAACTAAAAAAATAATCTTTGTAAAATCTTATATATGCTTGGTTTCAGGGACATTTATGGAAAAAAAATAAAATAAAAAGTTACAAAAGTTATACTTTTCCCCCTCTATAGGTCCCTTCATTTTTACATTTTAGTTCATTATTAGGACCCCCTTTCCAATTCTCATAATACAATTCCAACTATTTATGAAACTACTCCTCTATATTCCACTTCTCGCAAATCATATGAGAAACAGGTTTCTCTACAATAGAGACAAGAGTACAAAATATTTTAAACAAGTCCAATAACTTTAATGTACATTTTGACATGTGTCATCGGGATGGAGTCAGTGAGCTACAGTAGTTATGGTGATAATTTTGTAAAAAGAGCAGATGTTTATGTGGATTATGCAGAGACTGTGCAGTTTACTGATGAACAAAGCAGCAGCGATTTTGTGGCTACAATCTGATTTATGTCTCCCAGCAGCCATTAATAAGAAAGATCTATACAGAGATCTTGAAAAACTTAAACAGAGGGAAATTGATCTGGAACTTCAGGCCATTTATCTTTCGGATTACTATAGAATGAAGAAAATACAGAGAGGCTTCTGCATTAAAAATACGCCTACCATAGGAATAAATAACCCAGATATGTGCAGAAGGAGGGTTGCAATTTCCAACAAATGTGCTTTGGACAATATGCTGTTGGTGATTAAGGAGGTGGGAAATGAACTCAAAAATCAACAAAATGAAAATAAAAGAATTTGAGGTTAAGAATAATGCTATCTTGAAAGCACCAATGCTAGAGACAAATAATTTGGAGTCCATATGGACACACTGTATATGTCACATTGGGGGAATCTGGATGTGAGACTGAAACACAGCAAATTGCTAATGAAGTGAGTTCACCCACACACAAACTTTCATCTGGAAAGTATTTTTTAGGATTAGGCTCCAGGTCCTCAAAGGATGGCAGAGGGAGCAGCGCTGGTTTAAGAGCAAGTGTTGTCATGCCATCAGCAGGGGACAGAAGGTAGGTAAAAACAGCCTAAAGGGACAGACTACCAACAAAATGGTGACAATTCCTATCTTTAATCTATCTCCTCAAATTTTTGATAAGGGCAAATTATCAATACTTTCAATGGGGCTTTCATTTGTACACTCAATTGGACCTAGCCCTTTTCTTTGTGAAAACAGAACTATTAAAATTTGGCTGCTCTCTCCACTTAGCAGAGGCTTTTTTTTCCCATAGAATGAAATTAAGAACGACGCCTCTGCTTTTAAACTCTGAATTCAATTTGATCCACTGGCCACTAATGCAGCTTTCAAATAATTTCTACAGAATCTACACTCTGATTTGGATGTGAATCTAAATGACAAACACATTCAACACTCTGACATCCTTAAAATTGAAAGAGAAGCTCTACAGAGGCTTTCCAAGGACCCCACTATAACTATATCTGCCCGGCAGAGAAAGGAAGTGGCATTGTTACCTGTAATTACTCAGACTACCGTTTATGCCAATTTGCAGATGTTTATGCAGATGATAAAATTGAAAGATCGTTGTACACAACTCCAAACAAACATACAGTCTTACAGATGGGCCTTGGTAAAGGCTTTATTTCACAAGATATCTACAACCATTTACATGAACAACATCCTAAGTGCCCAATCTTATATACTCTACAAAAGATCCTAATGATCCAATCAGGCCCCCAAGAAGGCAGACTGTTTTTGCAAAATGTGGCTTGTTGAAATCAATTGCAAGATAGCCTGATTCGATTTTAAGGCCCTGTAATGTCACTAAAAAAACCTGCCTTCGGAACACTACTGAGGTCATTCCTAGATTGAAAGAACGAGATTCCCCCTTCATGTGATTTACTTGTCGCCCTGGCCGTCAGCATAAAGAATGAACCAAGGCCATGAGAAAAGTTATTTCAGATACCAATCAATAGTTAGGTTACCCTACTGACTTCATTTTACAATTTTTACATTTAATGGATATTACTATACATTTGAAGCTTGTTTTTACAAACAACGCAAAGGCACCTCGATTGCATCTGCAATGGCTCCAATGTAGGCAAATGCAAAGAAATGAAATACATCCTGTCAAAAGACAAACCGTGAATTTGCTGCTGTATGCAATTTATTGATGACCGGTTTCTTTTTTTTTTTTTTCAATTTGAAATTTTATTTTCATAAAGACAAGGAAATGGGGTACAGAAAAGAAGGGGAAACTTCAAATGTACATAGTGGGGTCGTACAATTGCTATACATTTTTCGACATACAGTTGTAATGAAGGGGGGGGGGACGAGTAAGAGGGAGGGGAGGGGATAGCTCCCTGACACAATTTGACCTTCCTTACTTAGTATTACCCTGATATCGTGGTGTTTCAGTAGGTGATGCTCATAGGGGGGTCTTCTGACGAGTGGGGAGTTCGCTCATTTAGTTACGTGAATTGTCGTTATACTAAGTTTTGCGAATGTGGTTTATTTCATTATTGTACGAGGTCCCCTGTCTCCGGGGGGGAAGGGTGTCGTTGTGGGCAGGGTGCCTGCGGTGTGTTGAGGGTGTGAGGTGAGAGTGGGGGGTCCCCGTGTATTGGGGGCGAGTAACAGGTGGAGGGGGGTAGCAGCGTGGTACCGGTTTGCGGTTGTTGGTGGGTCCTAGGATCGTGACCTCCATGTCACAGGGTGGGTTGGTAAGTGTGTCTGGTGATCAGTGTTGGTTTAAAGGGTGGTGTCGTTTTGGTAGCCAGTGCTGTGGCCTCTTTGCGGGCTCGTTAATGACTATGTTGGTGTTGTGTGAGCTGATGTGTGTAGTTTCGCCATATTGTGGCGGTGTAGGGGCTCAGTTTCCCGATTTTTGCCTGCTTCCACATGATGAGTTCGTACTCCATTGCCAGTGTTACTTCCGTTTCAACTTCCCGGATGGAGGGCAAGTCAGCTGTTTTCCATTTCCTGGCTATTAATATGGACACCGTGCCCAGTATGATGTATATCAGTTTCTTGATCGGTTTTGGAAAGTCGTCTGGGAGCAATCGGAGTAGGATTGTTTTAGGGTCGAGAGCTAAGTGGAGATTCGTGACACTTCTTACCAGTCGGACTGTAGCTTTCCAAAGATCTTGCACACTATCGCATGTCCACCACATATGCATCATAGTTCCTTTAGTTGCATGGCAGCGCCAGCATAGGTCTGAAGTGTTGGGAAATATGGTGTGCAGTCGGGTCGGTACCATGTACCATCGGTATAGGATTTTCCTGGATGCTTCCAGGTGTGCTGTACTTGTTGTGAGCCCTATATGAGAAGTGAAAATCTTTTCCCATTCGTTTGGTGGTATTGTGACCTGGAGGTCTGTCTGCCAATCCTGCATAAACTTCCATGTGTCGTTGTTTTTAGGGTTGGCAAGGTGGTCGTAACAGGTGGAAACTGTTTTCTTTGGAGGGTCTAGGGAGAGGCATTGTGCTTCAAATTTCGTTATGGACGATCTCAGTGAGTGTTCCATGTCTTTGATTACGTTGTGAGTTATTAGCGCTTTGATTTGTAGATAAGCGAATGTGTAGCTTGGGGGGAGGGCAAATTCTTTCTGTAGGTCTGGGAACGGTTTGAGACCTGCCTTAGTGCACAGTTGGTAGACATGTGTAATTCCTTTTTCTGCCCATTTATGGTGTGGAAACAAGCCATTGCATTGGTGCAGGGTCCGAATTGGAGTTGCCAGGGCCCACGGGTGTGCGGAGCACAGTTGGTCCCTGTAGGTGTCCCATATTGTGAGAAGGTGTTTGGTAGTGTACAGCATGGTTGTAGGTTGTTGTCGCAGGTGTCGAGGTATCCAGAGCATTGTAGGCAGGTCCTGGTTCTCACTGTACTTATTTTCTATCTCTACCCATTGGGGGATGTACTTGGCCGAGTGAGCACTGACTGCATTCGCAAGGATGGCTGAGTGATAATACGCTTTGAGATTAGGGAGGCCCATACCTCCGTGTTTCGCACTTCTCAACAGAAGTGATTTGGGGACTCGGGGGTGTTTGCCTCCCCAGCTGAATCTGAGGAGGGTAGCCTGTAATTTTGTGAGGTAGCTTTGTGGGATTTTGATTTGTAGTGTCCGGAAGAGGTAGAGAATTTTAGGTAGAATTGTCATTTTCAGTGCTGCTATTCTTCCGACCCATGATAGGTACAGGCCCCTCCATGTTTGCAGCTGGGTGTCTATATCTTTGTGCAGTTTTACGTAGTTGGTAGGGAATAGTTCCTTTTCTCTGTGGGTTATTTTGATCCCTAGGTACACCAAGTAATCTTCTCTCCAATCAAAGCAGTGGCCGGATCTCAGGAGTGTTTCTATGTGTTTTGGTGTGTTGAGGCACATTGCCTGTGTCTTAGCCACGTTGAGTTTGTAATAAGATTGTTGACTGTATGCATGTATTTCTTTGTGTAGGGAGGGGAGTGTTATAAGTGGTTGTGTGAGTGTGAGGAGGATGTCATCGGCAAATATGCTTAGTTTATATTCTGTTTGGCCCACTAGTACACCTCGAATGGAATCGTTGGATCGAATTGCTATTGCCAGGGGTTCTAAGGCTAGCACATAAAGGAGAGGGGACAGTGGGCAACCTTGTCGGGTTCCGTTAGTAATGGGGAAGGCCTGTGAACTGAATCCTGAGGTGAGTACCGTCGCCCTGGGATCACTGTATAGGGCACTAACTGCAGAGAGGAAGGGTGCTGGGAATCCGTAGGCCTGTAGGGTTTCCTGGAGGAATTGCCAGTTCAGGCGATCGAACGCCTTCTCGGCGTCTAGGGATAGCATGACGCTCGTTTGTTTGGTGTTTTTCAGTATGTTGTATAGGTCTAGTACTTTCCTGGTGTTATCCGACCCTTGCCTTCCTGCTACGAATCCCACCTGGTCTGTATGAATTAGTGTTGGTAGTATGGTCTTGAGTCGTTCTGCGTAGATTTTGGCATATAGCTTTGCGTCTGCATTCAGGAGAGAGATTGGCCTGAAGTTTTGGCATGTGGTCGAGGGTTTCCCTGGTTTGGGGATAGTGATAACATGTGCCGCTAAGAACTCGGTGGGAAAGGTACCCAGTCGGGTGGCTTCATTGAAGAAGCGTGTGAGGTCTGGGGCAATTTCTGCCTTGAAGGCCATGTAATAAGCGTTAGTGTAGCCATCCGGGCCTGGGGCTTTATTTTTCGGCATTCTGTCTATCAGGGTGAGCACTTCGTCTGTGGTGATTGGTGCTGATAGTTGTGCTGCGTGCTGTTCAAGGAGTTTGGGGAGGGCAATCTGTGCCTGGTAGTTGCGAATTGATGTGGACGTGGGTTGGGCCAGGGAGTGCTGATCTTTCAGGTTGTATAGGGTGGTATAATAATGTGCGAATTCATTGCAGATTTGTGCGGGTTGTATTATCTTGGTCCCGGTGTGTGAGTTTATGAATGGGATGCGGGCTTGTGCCGGCTTCATCCGGAGTCGTTGTGCTAATACTTTCGTTGCTTTGTTTCCCATTGAGTAGGAAGTTGCTTTGAGTTTTTTTAATGCTATGTTGGCTTTCTTGAGATGAATTGCTTTAACTTCGTCTTGCGCTGTTTGCAATTTCTGTTGAAGGCTCTTGGAGGGATGTAGTTGGTTTTCTCTATGGAGGTCTTGGATCCGTTTGAGAAGGTTCAGCAATGCAGTATGTGTTGTTTTCTTGAGATAGGACGCTCGGCTGAGTAATAGCCCTCTGATGACCGGCTTGTGCGCGAGCCACAGTGTGGCTTGGCTTACCTCGCCGGAACCATTGGCTTGGAAGTATTGTTGTATTTCTTCTCGTATTTTGTTGGTAAAGTCTACATCGCTCAGTAAGTGTTCGTTCAGCCTCCAGGGGCTGCGATGTTGGTATATGTAGGAATCGATCAGGGTGAGAGACACTGGATTATGGTCAGAGATTGTAGAGGCTTCTATCTCACAGGATTTGATCTGTTGTAGCTGTGAGCTGTGTATTAGGTAGCCATCTATGCGGGAATATGTGTTGTGCACTTGTGAGTGATGGGTGTATTCCCTGTCCGTTGGGTGGAGGGTTCTCCAAGCGTCGTAAAGCCCATATGATGCTAGTGTTTTGTGCAGAGAGATGCATTGTTTGTGTAGGGCCTTTTTCCTCTTGTGTGTGTGTGGCTGTGGAGTCTGCCACAGGGTCGAGGATATGGTTAAAGTCCCCGCAGAGAACTAGGGTGCCCATCTGTATTTTCTCGATCTTATCTAGTAGCGTGGCCATATATTGGGGTTGGTTCTCGTTTGGGAAGTAAGAGTTGACTATTGTGTATGTGTTGTTGTTTAGCGTGCAGATGAGAATGATATACCTTCCTTGCGGATCTATCTGGGTTGTTACTAGGTCAAAGGCCAAGGTGTGGCTCACCATGATCGACACTCCTCTGCTTTTAGATGGGGACGTGGCATGATATTGGTAGGGAAAATGTTTAAGCCCAAGGATGGGTTTAGAGCCATGTTTGAAGTGGGTTTCTTGCAGGCATATGATGTCTGCTTGTGAAGTTCGGATCTCTTTGAGGAGATTGTATCTCTTATGGGGCGCGTTTAGGCCTCTCACATTGTGGGTATATATTTTCATTGTCGTGACCAGTGGTAGGTCACTTGGGTTGGTGCAGAGATGAAGGTTCTGAATTGGGGGTCGGTGCCTTTGTTTGCGTCTCAGGAAGACCCTTTCGTATAATTTGTGAGGTCTAGGTTGGGTCGGGTGTTGGTACCAGGGGCGGGGGCTAACAGTAGGGGTAGGGTATTAAAACCTGGGGGTGTATGGTTAAACAGTAAACTTTACAAAAAAAATTTAATATACAAAGGGTACTTTCGGGGGTATGTGCCGGGGAGGGCACTTCTCAAGCGGGGGTAGTGCAGTCGGGTCGAATCCAGCTGACAGCTATCTAGGGCCTACCTTGTGCAGGCCCCACCCGTAAATATGTTAGTTTAGCAAGTGTGTGGGTGCGCTTGGTTCTCGCCCTGTCTTAGGGTGCCGCTGCAGAGGGGGGGTTGTTGGGTGAGCGCCCCGGTATAGGCAAATAGGGTGGCACATATGGCTTGAGTCGTAGTGGGCAATACGGGGGGTATTTTGCTCATAGGGCCCTCTAATCTGCATGTCGTATCGGCATGGTGATCTATTTATCGGGGGGGGCGGTACTTTGCTAACATTTTGGTGGTTTTGTCCCCGCCATTAGGGTTGCTGTGGGAATAGTTGCGGCCTCTCTGGGTGTGCCTGGGCGCGTTTTGGGTGCGTCGGACAGGTGCATGGAAACAGTAAAAACACAATTAAACATATATACAGGTTGCAGTTGTTACATCGCTTCCTCCATTCTGGCAGAGGTGGGCTATGAGAGATTGACACCACTTAAACTTACATGGTGATCCAGCAAACTTAACCGCAAGTAGTCTAGTACAATCATATACTCGGGAGGGCTCTCTAAGGAAATAGAGAGGGAGTAGGCGTTAGGGAGATTAACATTGGGGCGTCAGCAGGCCTCTAAAGCCTTTAATCGGTGCACGAAAGCCCCTACATTATTGACTACCTACGTGGTCTCTAGGGGTCGTTTCAAGTCAATTGCCACGGGGAGGTTAAATGTGGCTGATCCTGTGGATCATTAGTCTTGTCACTTAATTTGTATCTTACTCTGTTCCTGCAATATATAAAGAAAAACTTTTTTTTTTTTTTTGTATATGTTTTACAGTAAATAGAGGTCACCTGCAATTTGTCAACCTTTTGGGATGTGGTTATTCTAGCCAGCAATCATTTTTAACATCAATCTATAGCCAAACATGTTTTAGGTTTTAAAGAAAGTAAAAACACTTGCTATTCCTGATATGGTTAGTGGTCATCGTCCCTGGAGGTAGCTCGCCGTTGTCGCTGAGGACGGCCGTCGATATTCTGTGTCTTGCGCAGGCCTGGTGTTTGTAGGTTTGGGGCTATGTCCCATTTATGCAGCAGCTCCAGGCCTTCTTTCGGTGAGGCGGCTATGAGTTGCTTCCCTCCTTTGGTGATGAGGAGTTTCGCTGGATAGCCCCATCTGTAGGGAATGCGGTGGTGTCTTAAGGCCTCTGCTACTGGTTTGAAGGATCTTCTCCGCCGGAGTGTCTCCGCCGACAGGTCCGTAAAGAGGAGGATAGGTTTAAATTTATCAGGCAGGTCTTTCCTAGTTCTGTGTGCACGGAGGATTTGGTCTTTTGTGTGGTAATAGTGGAGCCGCATGAGCACGTCTCGTGGCACGGTTGTTGGTAAGTGTTGCGGTCTCGGGATTCTGTGGATGCGGTCTAATAAGAGCATGTCTGCGGGTATGTCTGGCAAGACCGCGCGGAACAGCTCCATGTTGAAGGCCGTTAGGTCCTGGGCTTCCACATCCTCTGGGACCCCTCTGAGCCTGATATTGTTGCGGCGAGACCTGTCTTCTGCATCTGTGATTTTGGTTTCATGTAGAGACAGTCTCCTTTCGATATCCTCTAGTCTGTCTTCGATAGCTGCATGGGCTGTGGCAGTTACTTCCATTTTTTCCTCTAATTGGGAGGCTCGTGCGTCCAGGTCGGTGATCTCGTTATTAATTTTAGCCAGGGCCGATGTGAATGTTGCCTGCATTTTCAGGACCGCTGCGTCTAACATCTTTTGCAGTAAATTCGGGGTTAGCGGGGTGTCCGCGCTTGCCTCGTGTGTGTCGGCAAAGTCCGCATGGAGTTCAGCCTCGGCGCCATCTTGGGCCTGTGTTTCAGCCTGCTTGAGGTGTGGAGTTCGGGCTGCGAAAAAGGCGGCTTTGTCTTTCGTGTCCACACATTTCTTTGCGCGGTGTTGGGACATCGTGACCCGAGTCTGGGAGTCGGGTACGAGCCGGTAATAGTGGGTTTTAGCCGCGTTTAGGAGCCCTTAGCTGCGGAGCTCTTTCAATGTGCTGCCAGCTCCATTCGACGTCCGGCCACGCCCCGATGACCGGTTTCTTATTTGGACAGGTACTAAATTACAATTAACCTGGATGTGTGATAAGCTCAATACCCTACATGCTCCAATTAGATTCACATGTAAATTCAGTCCTGGCTTTATGGAGTTCCTAAATCTAACAGTTATACAGTCTCTACACTAAACCCACAGATCACAGCACTTTTCTGCATGGTACTAGTTGCCACCCCAGGAGCTCAAAAGGAATCAATTCCTATCTCCCAATTTCTCATGGTTTTGAGAAATAATGTGGATGCAGGTAAATGTGCATCACAGATTCAGATGATGTACAATAGTAAGACAGAGGGTGCAAGACCTATATTTTATATAGGGCTTTCCAGCAAATCTAGAAAAAATAAATAAAAAATCAGCAGAAATTGAATTAACTGATGAGCAGAAACCATCTAGAATTATTTTCCCTCAGACTTTTAAAACCAAATGGTGATGCTGTGTCTAAAGCTATTTTGATTAATTGTGGTACAGGTGGTCCTCGTTTTGCGACCTACCATTTTTTCATCTATATTTAGGGACATTTCCCCGAACATAGACGAACGCAACAGAGCAGTGAAATTTCCCCGCGCATAGATTAGAGGGATTCCCTGCTCTGTTGCATTCGTGTATGTTCAGGGACATTTCCCCGAACATGGAAGAATGCAGCAGAGCAGGGAATTTCTTAACTCCTCACTTACGGACCAATTTATTCTACAACTCGGTAAGTGAGGAGTGCCTGTAATTTACTAAAGGAGAAGAAATTACCATAAATATTTTGCAGACCACCCTTGACTTGCTACAAAAGGGGAACTAATCTACTTGATATACTGGTTCACAACAACCAATTTTACCCATGTAATTTATCTAATGCTAATGTCAAAACAGATGCTACAGATGTCTGGGCTACACCACCTGCAAATATATGACTTCAGGTAGAACAGTTCATCATCCACACTCTGACAAAGAATACAAGATTTGACATCGTATCACGTGTACCACAAAATATGTAGTCTAAAGGATACAATACCCATATGGACTGGTGCATGTGAGCAAGACCTAAAATGACCTAAGGAAAAAAAAAGTTTTGTAACCATAGGTCCTCTATTTGGAATGCCTACATGAACCCTAGGAATGCCGCCCCAGTGGCCAGACATTTCTTTGAAGTAGGACACCAACTACCTTTGCGGACTTTATGGGGATTGATCATGTCCCCCCAAGGGTGACCAGAACAATGAACTACTTCATAGAGAGGTTTTTTTGGATTTTCACTTTGAATACACTTTCACCACATGGTTCAAACAAGAAGAAGTGTTCCGGAGGATTGGAGAAAGGCAGATTCCTATATTCAAAAAGGGTTCAAAATCCTTGCCTGGAAATTATAGACCTGTGAGCTTAACTTCTGTAGCTGGTAAAATATTTGAAAGGTTATTAAGGGATAATATTCAAGAATTCCTTGAGAAGAACATGGTTATCAGCAAAAATCAGCACGGTTTTATGAAGCACAAGTCATGTCAAACTCACTTGATTGCTTAAAAACAGAGTACAAAGAGTTGTCATTAATGGTAAATTTTCAAGCTGGACAGAGGTGGCAAGTGGTGTCCCTCAGGGGTCTGTTCTGGAACCCCTTCTATTTAACATGTTTATAAATGATCTTGAAGACAGCATTGAAAGTCATGTTTCAGTGTTTGCAGATGACACTAAACTTTGTAAAATAATACAATGTGAGCAAGATATTACTTTGCTGCAGAGGGATTTAGATAGACTGGGGGACTGGGCACTCAAATGGCAGATTAAATTTAATGTTGAAAAAATGCAAAGTTATGCACTTCGGCGTAAAGAATACACAAGCAACGTATACCCTTAATGGAAGCAAATTAAGGATAACAACACACGAAAAGGACTTGGGAATTGTTATAGACAACAAACTATGCAACAATGTGCAATGTCAATCAGCAGTGACCAAGGCCAGTAAGGTATTGTCATGCATGAAAAAGGGCATTCATTCTCGGGACGAGAATATCATTTTGCCTCTTTATAAATCACTGGTAAGACCCCATATTTAATATGCTGTGCAATTTTGGGCACCTGTTCTAAAGAAGGATATTATGGCACTAGAAAAAGTGCAGAGGCGGGCTACAAAATTAATAAAAGGAATGGAACATATCGGCTATGAAGAAAGGTTAACAAATTTAAACCTATTTAGTTTAGAAAAACGTCGCCTGAGAGGGGATATGATAACATTATACAAATATATTCGGGGCCAATACAAACCATTGTGTGGAAATCTATTCACTAACCGGACTTTACATAGGACACGAGGCCATACGTTTAGACTGGAAGAAAGAAGATTTCGTCTAAGGCATAGGAAAGGTTTTTTTTACTGTAAGAACAATCAGGATGTGGAATTCTCTGCCTGAAGAAGTGGTTTTATCAGAGTCCATACAGATGTTCAAACAGCTACTAGATGCATTCTTGCAAAAACAGAATATTCAAGGATATAATCTTTCAATCTAGGATAATAACTTCTTGAGCCAAGGATAAATCTGACTGCCATTCTGGGGTCAAGAAGGAATTTTTTTCCTAGCTTGTTGCAAAATTGTGCCTCAAACTGGGTGTTTTTGCCTTCTTTTGGATCAACAGCAAAAAACAAATGTGAGGAAGGCTGAACTTGATGGACGCAAGTCTCTTTTCAGCTATGTAACTAGCTTTCTAACCCAAAAATGTATTGTTTTTAGTTTTCTCATCATTGCATGCTACTTTTTTTTTTTGGCATATTCCTGTTTGTTTGTTGCATTATTTAGTTAAACTGGGCCTTTGTAAACATACTTTTGTGGGGCTTAAGTCATTTTTCTTTTTTCTCCCCCTGCAGGGAGAGATTGCCTGTAGTTAATTTTATTAGAGCACTAGAAATCTATAGTTCTGTGTCTGACATCACCTCCCCCTGCAGGTGAAGTTTATCTAGAAATGACTTGTTTTACTGCCTCCTGTTTGTTTTTTGCATACTTTTCTGTACATATTGCACGGTTTAGTTGGTCTGAGCTGTTGTGTATACATATTTTTGTGGGACTTAGGTATTTTTTTTAGCAGTGTGATCTTCCCCTGTAGGAGGGAGCCTGCTGTATTTTATTTCATTCGGGCACTAGAAATTCAGAGTTATGTGACTGACATCATCATCCCTCTCCACTTTCAAGGGGATCTATCTACAAGTGATCAGTTTTCTGATTCCTTTGCTCGAAAGTTATGAATTTTCAGGTATGCTTAAAGTATTCTTTATTATAGGCCTCCCGTGCCTGGGATATAAGTTACTGGCTCTTATTTGAAGTATCGATTGCTGTATATGTATGTCCACTGCTCAAGCTTATACTTTCTTATGGATGGGGAGTATATACTTAGACTTAGAGATGCTTAATTTACAGGTTATAAATTATGTTATTATAAGATAATATACTTTGAAATGTTGTGTTTACATGTCCTGTTTCCCTGAGCTCTGCTTCGCTTTGTAACTTGATGTACACAGTTATGTATTATTGTTTGCGAGATATTGTGGTAGTGATATTTTCATATACACTTGTTCATAAGGTGATAGTTTATATGGTGACTCTGTAATAGTTTTTTCAATTATATATGTGGTTTTAAATTATTGCTTTATTGCGCTTCCAAGTCACAGAGGATGTTTATCTTGAGGCCACATGGTCTCTTTTTCACAGTCTGTTTGGTTTTTTACATTTTCCAGGCTACTTAAACGTTTAAAGAGTATTGCGTGTTTTTTTTGTACTTTGTCTTGAGGGAGGACTGAAATGTTGACGGATCAATAAAGGATTGTTCTATACACTTAAGTCCTGTGAGTGTGTGCTTATATGAAAAATATATATATATATATATATAAATAAACAAAGTTTTTCATATAAGAGCACACTCACTGGACTTCTTAAAGGACCACTATAGTGCCAGGAAAACAAACTCGTTTAAGTCCCCCCAACCCTCAGGGTCCCACTCCCGCCGGGCTGAAGGGGAAGGAAGGGGATTAATCACGGGCTCCCTCGGCGCTGGGGAAATCTCCTCCCTCTTCTGACGTCTGCGCTGAATGCGCATGCGTGGCAAGACCCACGCGCATTCAATCAGTCCAAAGGAAAGCATTACTCAATGCTTTCCTATGGACGTCAGCATCTTCTCACTGTGATTTTCACAGTGAGAAGCGCAGAAGCGCCTTTAGCGCCTGTCATGAGACAGCCACTAGAGGCTGGATTAACCCTAATGTAAACATAGCAGTTTTTATGAAACTGCTGTTTACAGCTGCAGGGTTAACCCTAGATGGGCTTGGCACCCAGACCACTTCATTGAGCTGAAGTGGTCTGGGTGCCTACAGTGGTCCTTTAAGTGTATAGAAAAATCCTTTATTGATCTGTCAACATTTCAGTCCACACACACACACTTACATTTTTCAAATAAGAGCACACACACTTTTTTCCCTTGAAACTCAAAACATCTCAAGTCCTCACTTGTATGTAAGCAGCACTCTCCTGACCATAAAGTCTTCATTGATTTTTTTTATTAGTATTCTTTAGTCAGGACAACTCCGAAATTAACAGTTTAGCTTTTACAATTTAGATAGAACATTAAAAAAAAGCTCAGTGACATACTTACTGTAACATTTCAATGATATCTTCCAGGAGGTACTCTTTCACAGGGTATGTAAATCCAGGGATATGCAGCATTGGGCAGTTGTCTGTAGAGGACAAAGCCACATATAATATATCACATATTTTGAAATAAACATGATTAAATCGGATAATAGGTCACAATTCACCTTTCATGAGGCACAGAAATATATATTTTTTTCACTCATTTACTGCTTGAGAAATAGTGATGTCGCGAACTTCCCGCAGCTTCAACATGGATTCTGTCCAGGAGGTGGGAGGGTCTGGGAGGGAGGGTCTGCTGGAGATTGGCCGGGATGTGTCAGCCGACCGGAGCTCGCCGCAAACGGTTCGTGGCGAACCGCGGCGAGCAGTTCACGGGAAGTTCGCGAACGGTTCGCGACATCTCTATTGAGAAATAGTACTCATAAATGTTTACGTTTAGAAAATGTGTCAAGAATGAGTATATGAAAAGATATACAAATGTAAATGTGGACATGTTTTAAAATAAATATTACATTCAGAAGCTTTATCAGTCATACAACATAAATTACTTTTTTGTAGTAGCTGGTTATGGATTTGCATGATTTAACCCCCACTCCTCAAAAAAAGAATTGTTAAAAATATGCATATTCAACAAGGCACTGTATTTCAAACAAAGTTCAGTTACAAACAAAGTGTTCAAATAGAATGATTGCAACTAAGAGTGTTAAAGTGACAGTCACCTCAAACTTACCCTTCCTCTTTCCAAATCTTTGCTTAATTTCTACTCTATTTCTCTTTTAAAACATAGAGGCTACTTTGTCTTATGTATTTTTCCTATGCTTGACAACTGTGACAAAAGGGTGAACCTTAACTAAGCTCCACTTGGTCCTGTCCTGGCCTACATTCATTGCCTCACCTTCTTGTATTATTTCAGTGCCGTAGCATACTCTGGATAGAGGAAGACTTTGATGTTACGTCAATATCAGTACTTACAAGATGGCGGTACCATGAAAAAGAATCGAGCGAAGCTTATCCAAATTTGAGGTAAAGGGAGGTGATAAGGGAGAAAAGAATGATGGAAAGGCTAGGGGTTGAACAATAAGGGGGGTTGGCGGAGATTGAAAAGAAAAATAGTTTGTCTGTGACACAGCCGCTTTAATCCAGAATGCATTTGAGGTGATCAATAAGCTGTTAAGGGGACAGGATCAACAGATCTTTTTAAATGAAAGTTTCATAGATCAAATATGTGACTTACCAAAATACTGTGAAAACTTCTCTGCATTTAGAGTGGCACTCATCAATATGACTTTCAGATCTTTCCGACGGATAAGAAGATCTTTAATGATCGCCATTAGAACATCAGATTGCAGATTCCTCTCGTGGATTTCATCTATTACAAGGTGACTGACATTGCCCAAGTTCCTGAAACAAGAAAGTCACATGTGAAAATGCTTAGTCTACTGGCAAACCAAATTATCTTTAACAGTTAAGCACTTACTGGTCTGATTGCAGCCACTGTAACACTATGCCAGTTGTACAGTATAGAATAGAGCCTTGTTTCCGTGGTAACTGGCTATCAATGAGAAAAAGAACAGAGTATGTTAGAGAGAAAAATAACGTAGGAAACAAAACATCCAAACTGACACAAAATGTATTATGAAGACCGAAAACTTTTCAATGCCAAAAGGTGACAATGGTACATCTAATATTTTGGTCGATAATTGCTTCCTCCTCACATAAAATGTTAAGGGATACGTCACCAACAAGATTCTAGTTTCATTAAATTCACCATTAGTAACTGAGCATACATTGAGTCTCGATCTCACAAACAATGTTATAGCTTTGAAGTGATTTTGAAGCCCATAAAACAGATCTGTACTTGTGTTGCTTTTGTCCACACCCCCATTTCTTATTTAAACTCTAAAAGCTACAAGAATAGTTCAGCTACCCCCCAAAATAGTTGTGGACAAGTTTAATATCATACATTTTAAATAGTTTTCTCAGGAACGCAGAGAGCAGTACAATACATAATAGACCCAGAACTTTAATATACATATTGAAATTTGTTGTGAAGAGGGAATTTATACAAAAACCATTTGGGCACGAATGAAACAACCATCACTTGCCTTTCAAGACGAATTTGGTAGCCTGTACTATTTCCTCTTCCACAGGCCTCTGCTCTTTCAGCTGCCACGCGCTCTGCTACCTATGTTAAACAACATTAACCATTTCGAGTGCTTAACTAAATACATATATACTGTATATTATACACAATGAACAGAATATGATATCTTGACTTCTAAAGGGAATGAAGACATGTATGCCATATGTTGTAAACAATAGATTGTGATGCTGAGCAAGCCACAGATGGACCATTATAAGCTAGGTCACTGGAAATTACAAATATACCTCTTTTTGGAGGAAAGGTGGCATAAATATTTATGAATGAAAAAAAAACACGTTTACCATGCATTAACATATAGAGGATTAGGCCCAATTTAGTGAAATCAATAAATATCACTCTTACATTGTGAGAAATAAATCCCTAGAATGTCAACAGAGTGAATGAATGCAGACTGCATGCATTTCACAGTATTTGAACAATGCTAAGCATTTTGAGATGCTATAGTTTTAGTAAGTAAACACAAAAACACTTTACTTAGCCTCTTTAGCTTTTGGCACTGCATGTTCTGTAATTCTGTGTTTAATTTGTACCTGTAGAGATATCTGAATCCATGGTAAATCCATGGCTTGACCTTAGCATGTATAGTTTGAATTAAAGATAAGACAGGGGGGATATGATAGAAATATTTAAATACATAAAGTGAGTCAGCACAGTAAAGGAGGAGACTATATTTAAGAGAAGAAAAACTACCACAAGAGGACAGTCTTAAATTAGAGGGGCAAAAGTTTTATATTATCAGGAAGTACTACTGTACTGAGAGGGTAGTGGACACATGGAATAGTATTCCAGCTGAAGCGGTAGAGGTTAACAAAGTAAGGAGTTTAAGCATGCGTGCGATTGGCATACGGCTATCCTAGACTTAAGGGACACTGTAGGCAGACTACTTCAGCTCACTGAAGTGGTCTGGGTGCAATGTCCCATGTACCTTAAGCCTGCAATAGTAATTACTGCAATTTCTGAGAAACTGCAATAATTATCTCTGAGGGTGAACTGTACCTCTAGTGGCTTTCTATCAGACAGACGCTACAGGGACTTCCAGAATCGAAAAGGACCTTTGGTCCATTATCGGACGCTGGACGTCCTCACGCTCTGCATTGGACCTCCAGCGTCACATTTTTCCCCCATAGGAAAGCTTTGAATATTGCTTTCCTATGGAGAAAACCTAATGCGAGCGCGGCAATTGCCGCGCATGCAAATTAGGTCTCCCCCGCCGGCTGACGGGGGTGGAGCCTGACCCAGCATCGAGAGACATCGGTGCTGGATTTAGGTAAGTGACTAAAGGGGTTGCAAGCAGTGTAGGAGCCTACAGTGCCAGGAAAGCGGGTTTGTTTTCCTGGCACTACAGAATCCCTTTAAGGTAAGGTACATTCGAATGATAGTATTTAGAAAACTGGGCAGACTAGATAGGCCAAATGTTTTTTTATCCGCCAACACATTTTATGTTTTTATATGTGGTATTCTAGGTGTAGGGAGGATGTGCCGCTGTCATATTTGTAATTTATACCTCTGCCTGTTGCCTGTAATATGTGTATATCAAAGGTTGTATGAGGCAGTAGCACCTCTTAGCACAGACAATAAAGAGGTAAAACATACATCCACAAAATATCCAAGGTATTTGTTAACTTACTGAAATGGCGCTGATCCTCCTTGGTTGGGTGCATACAATGTTACATGAAGATCCTTTACTCTTGTTGATGTAGTCATCTAAAATAAATTGTGTGACTTGAGTGGTCTTCCCACAGCCAGTCTCTCCACTAATAACGGTCACTTGGTTTGAATTTACAACTTTCATTATCTCCTAAAACAAAAAGAATAAAGAAGCCTGTGTAGATCGTCTAAACTACTGCTCTCTAAAACTTTTTTGCAAACTGAGACTAAAGACTATGATTATCTAATATGTTCTTACCTCTTTCATGCCAAAGGAAGGCAATTTTTCCCGAAATCTCTAATGGGAGAAAACCAAACAAAACAAAAAACATTAATTCACTAAAAAACATATTGGCAGTAATAAGGCATGTAATACTGCTGCTGTGTGTTCCATTTTGAAAGTCTCTTCTTGTATCCTAGGAATCTTTCAGAGCTAGAGGCAATATTTGCAGACATTCCCTCTTTGCACTCAATAAATCATACAGGTCAGTTTTACGGTTACTATATACTGGAGTCCATACAATCAAGAACACTATAAAAGCTGGTGGGAAAAAGCCAAAAAAAAAAAAAAAAAAAAAAGGATCATAAAAACCGAGCTCCCGCTCGTTACTTAAAATAATTAATTTATCACTAGAAGCCAGCTCTGCATTACTCACAAATTTGGCCTTTTCTTTGTATAACCAAAAGATAAATTACTGCTTCGCCGGAAACGTGGCCATATAAGAGGAACTTGTTACGGTGTTCCATATCCCCAAAGGGTTTGGAGGCCGGCGTCATGCAGCTTACCACCTGGGGTGGTGCTTCACCAATACTTGCAAAAGACCGAGCAGCCCGTCCGTCCTGCTCGCAGCACAAGTAAGAACTGGTGTAGTCTGTGACTGGATGGCAATTTATGGAGTGAAAAGAACAAGCTGTCTTGGTTTAGTCCAGTACAAGTAAGAACATCACATGTGTACTGTCACTATATGCTAGGAAAAGGCAACTTACTGGTACTGATCGATCTTAAGTATTCTTACAAACAGAGTGAGCTCAACAATAAAAAAAATGAACAATGCCATCCAAGGACCAGCACTACCTTTAACCCCTTAAGGACCAAACTTCTGGAATAAAAGGGAATCATGACATGTCACACATGTCATGTGTCCTTAAAGGGTTAAAGGATAATAAAGCATTTATGTGATTTGTTGGCACTGGGGGTATTTGGCTTGGAGAGAAAGACATTACAGAGAAAAGAGAAGTAGGGACACAACAGTAGGCATCCAAAACTATGGTAGGTGTCCATGAACCAGCAATATGCCTCCGTAATGGTGTATGATACAAATAAGCACCTGCATTTCAAGATATCGATAGTCTGTTCTCTTCTTTAGAAGGTCCTCTATCAGCTGTCTGTCTAGATCATTACTGGATTCATTTTCTTGACTGAAAATTTTGTGCTTCTCACTGTTAACAGTTGCTCGTCTTGGTGGAGGACTAGGGTCGTTCCTAAAAAAACAATAAACAGGTTGAATAAAAATAAAAATAGATCTGCATAATTAGAAATGCATGTGTGCGAGAAGAATAAACTAAGGACAATATCAAGCTCAATGGTGATTCCCCCAAACCATGTTTCTAAGTTATAAATTCATTTAAAACAATAATATTACTATAAATCAGAGTAATCTATGTAAGCAGATTGCATATTTAATAATAGAAATGTATCTTGTCTACCTGATCCTAAAAACAAATTGCATTCTCTATGGGACTGTATTGCTTATAAACAGTAAAATGTGAATATTGATCAGCTTCAGTTTGAGACTGAAATATTGATCCAGGCAAGTCTGATTGACTTTTCACAGTGCACTTCTCATGCAGAAACCCCACCCCTTATTTATTGACTGTAGAAACGCAGATATATTATTATACATTTAATTTAAATAAGTAAAATAAATCATTTGTGCACTTCATAGAGATACAATGTTTGCGAAATTGCTCATAAAGACCTTCATTCAAATTCCAATGCAGTCAAAATATATCATTGAGAAAATGTAGGGCTTACTTTGTCTTATGGTAAAGTATCCAGTTGACAAGACGAGGAGCTACATCTGTGATGTATCTCCTCGTTTTGTGATCTTCTGTCAGTTTCCCCAGCTGTCACCAGTGAAAGCTGTTGAAATAAGACATTGTCTAACTCATCATGAGACAATATCTATGAAGGCTCCCACGGTCTCACAATATGCTCCATAGATATCAATGTTGTACTCCTGCACATGAATACAACACTGAAGTATGCTTCTGGGGCATGAAGCCTGAAGATGGTGGTGCCCACGAGGGACATTAACAGATAAGTATAACTTACCCATGCTTCCCTCAGGCCTCCTAACCGAGAGTGGCGATGTCAGCATCATGGTTCCTTGCAAAATATGGAAGACCCAAAGAAGGTGCCAGAGCAGTTTTAAAAGGTATAGTAAACCACCAATTAGAATATATTACATTAACTAGGTGTATTTAGTTTATAGGACGCTTATGTATTCTATGGTGAAACATAGTAAAGTGAACTGAAAAGGCTGAGCATTATGTTATGGGCAACATGGGTAATTGGGGAAAACTAAGGCAATAAAAGAAGAAGAAAATGTGTGTACATACCGAGCAGTAATAATTTTTGTACAATTAGTGTGAGAGTTCACTGATCTTCCTAATGTTATATATTTGTTATAACATCTCAATAATGTGTTACTAATTTGCTATAAAATTCTGCTTTTGCTTGGAATGTAGAACACTGAAAACATAAACCATTTTAATACTGGAACAGGTGTGTTATAAAAAGATATGAGAACTTCATAAACATTTTAGGCATTAAATTGTTACAACATTCTATATTCTCCTCTTAGAATATTGTAAGTGAGAAAAACGATTGATATATTGAGAACTGCACAGGTAAAAAAAAAAAAAAAATTTCAGAAGCTTGGTGTGGGGGATGGAGGTTGATCCGCCAGCCTACCATTGGCTGAGAGCGTCACCTCAGCGCTCTCAGCCAATGAATGCAAGTCTGTGCATAGGAATATGCACATAACTGACATTAGCCAACAGCTCTGGGCTGGCTAATGGGAATCGAATCTCGCTTCTAGAGGTGAAGTTACATCTCCAGCAGCAAAAGGGTTAAACATAGTATGTCCCATTGTACAGCGCTACGGAATTTGCTGGCGTTATATAAATAAAATAATAATACAGCAATTTAAAATGAAACACTGCGCTTACAGATTCCAGGCAATATGACCACTTCCAATTACTGAAGTGGTCATAGTGCTTGGAGTAACCCTTTAAGCTCAAGAAAGTTTGAGCAATAGTGTACCTTTCATCTTCAGTAGACCACCAGGATTCTTCATGCTGCGTGTGCTTCTCACTGTTATTCGTAGTCTGCACAGCATTGAGTAATCGTGTGATATGTTCCTCTCTGGATTCATCCATTCGTACAACAGCCCTCTAAAAAAAAAAAAAACAACAACAAAAAAAAAACACACATGTTGCTTCAGTTGGTACCGCTATATGCAATTTGTCAGTTTGTTTAAAATTATTTGAAGCGGACTGAACTGACATTTTAAATGTTTTAGAATACAAATGCTTATTTGTTTGGTTTTCGTATACCTTTCCATCCTAGTAATATTCCTCTAAAGTTATAAAAGGAATACTTGCATTAAACATAAATGTATTTTAAATGTAAGAGTATTGTATTTATTTACATTACTAGCCCCCCCCCCTTTAAAGATTAAAAAAAATAATAACTTTCCTGTAATCTAGTGCTAGGCCAATCTCCACTATGCAGTTGCTTTTTCTACAGTGATGTCATTGGTTCTGATAACTTTTGTCCAATCCAATGCTGAAGGCATAGGATGCATGCAAGGCAATAACATACTTCACCAAGCAATTGTTTCTCTATAAGAAATACTGGGAGCATAGTGAAGACATTTAAAAATCAAAAATCTACTTGTGTCTGTTAGCCTCACAGCCACAAGAGGCATGTTCTCAGTCAAATGTAAACATTGTGGTATGTTCGAAAAGTTTAAAAATCACTATAAAGCTTGTCTTGATACTATACAGAAGCATTGAATCAAATGTGTCTCATACAGAGGCATTGAATCCAATGCTTCTCCATGAGAGGCACTGTTTATGTTCGGCGTCATCATGCTGTACATGATGAATGTGAAGACTGTTGACAGCCACTAGAGACCTGTACTTGAACAAATGTAAACATCGCCAGTACAGGGACAGCATCTGTGAACCAAAATCCATAATTGGCTACTATACAGATTAGTTTTCTTATTATGACAAGGCACAAATTAAGGCGAGCTGTCCATAACAATAGTCACTTATCAAAAACACTAAATGTGTGTCTCAATTATGTTTTCTACAGGAGTATTGGTTAAAAGAAAAAATAACGTGCAGATACAATGCAGATGGTATCTTTAATGCCAATTTTGAATAAATTACATTAGATACACATTTGTTTATTTTCTGTCTGTATATAACCCAATGTAGATGCTGTCTGTGAGAAGCATTCACTTCTCTTTAAAGGAACACTACAGTGTCAGGAATACAAACATGCATTCCTGACACTATAGTTTTGAAGCCTCCATTTAGGTCTCTGTCCCCCTTCATCCCTGGTTAAAAAAGGTATAAATCTCCACTGACTTTCTGCTTCACCTCCTTGGCTGAGATCATCAAACTTCAGCCAACCCAATGCTTTCCCAAAGAAAAGCATCGGAAGGCTATTGGACATGCACGTCAAAAAAGGCCATGCTGCGCAAATCAGCATCTCCTCATAGAGATGCATTGAGTAAATTTAGCTCTATGAGAAACGTTTAGCACCTCCATGCAGTGCGTGAAGACGCAGAATGTTAGTGCACATTGTGCAGCACCTACCCAGGAAGCGCCTCTAGTGGCTGTCTGAGTCACTGCCACTGGAGCTGTTACTAGGCAGTAATGTAAGCACTGCCTGTTACATTGAAAAGCCTGCAGGGACATGCTGTAGACACCAGAACATCTTCATTAAAGGGACTCTCCAGTGCCAGGAAAACAATCCGTTTTCCTGGCACTGCAGGTTTCCTCTCCCTCGCACCCCCCATCCCATGTTGCTGAAGGGGTGAAAACCCCTTCAGTCAATTACCAAAGGCAACGACGATGTCCCTCGTCGCTGCTTCTTCCTCCGCCCATGCTCCTGATCCCGTCCACCGGAGGGGGAGACCTAATGCGCATGCGCGGCAATGTCTTGCACACGCATTAGACCTCTTCATAGGAAAGCAATGAAAATGCTTTTCAATGCTTTCCTATGGGGATATTAGCAACGTTGGAGGTCCTCACATAGCGGGAGAATGTCCAGCGACGCTATAGCACAGAAAACCTGTGCTATGGACCAGGAAGAGCCCTCTAGTGGCTGTCTAGTAGGAGGAGTTAACCCTGCGAGGTAATTATTGCAGTTTATAAAAAACTGCAATATTTACAGTTGCAGGGTTAAGGGTAGTGGGAGTTGGCACCCAGACCACTCCAATGGGCAGAAGCGGTCTGGGTGCCTGGAGTGTCCCTTTAAGCATACATTTAAAAAAAATAAAGTCATTGGATAGATTGAAGTTCAATGTAATGATCCTGATGCAGAGCAACAAGTGAGAGTGACAGCACACATTGCTATTCACACAGTGTCCGGCGGTGACTGTGAGGGGTGCCCTGGGGGTCAGCCTGTCTGCCTGTCTGCCTACCTCCATCCTCTCATTCTCTTTGCTCTTCTGGCCCTGTCTCCTGGCATACCACAGTCCGATATCCCGGCCTCGCAGGTGAGGCGGAGGTTTCTCCCTTCCTCCTCCAGCATTATCACTGTCTCCTGGGGATGAAAGCCCTCGGCCCCGTCCCCCACGCCCTCGGCCCCGTCCCCAGCCCCTCCGCTGCTCGTAGCTCATGATGGCACTGGAGTATAAAAAAACAAACAAAAAAAACGCCGGTTGGGCGAGCGATTAAAAAAAAAAAGGTGACCGAGTTTGGTCCTAATCGGACGCCGTCCCAGTGCAGCGTTCAGCGAAGCTCTAGGGAGCATCCAGGAGACACTGTATCCTATGGCATCCTCACAGAGCGCTACACACTGGAGAAAGCGCTGGCAACCATTTAGTGTCTCCGGGTCAGCGCACACATTGGTGTAACAGGCAGTTTACGATAACCATGGCTTCATTATACTCTGTGAATCAGGAAGCACGTTTCATCTAAATGAATGCGGAAGTGGTGACAATTTGGGGAGAAAAAAAATAAACAGGATTATGTCTCCAGTGTTTAAACCACGGCTGCGTGTTTATTGTGCGCCTGTCGCGGGATGATGTCACGAAACAGTATGCTTTGCTCCACAAGCAGACAAGTTCTAGGACCCGCAGGCATAGGCAACTTTCGGTACTCCAGATGTTTTGGACTACACCTCCCTTGATGCTTTGTTAGCATTACAGTGTAAGAGCATTGTGGGGGATGTAGTCCACAACATCTGGAGTGCCGATGGTTGCCTATCCCTGCGTCTAGGGTAAGGTGTTGCTTAGCCCGTATAGTTGTCGGTTATATGAGTCTTGAAACATTTAGTAGGGTTATTTACTAAAGTGAGAATTTGAAGTGAACCCTAAGAGAATTTCAAATATAAGTTCAGAGTAGTCAGACTTAAAGCTGACTTAGAGAATTAGTTAAATTCAGCTTTTTTTTTTTTTTTTTTTTTACCTTTTAATTAATTTAAATTTGAAATTCACTTTGAATTCTCACCTTAAGTGAATAACCCGGTATATTTGCAATTCTTTGGTTTTTATCCCTAAACTGTACAGTTTAGTCAGCACAAACCCGTGCACTATGATTATTATTGCCATATATATATATATTTAGTGCCAACATATTCTGTAGCGCTTTACAATATTATAAGAGGGGGGATTTAACTATAAATAGGACAATTACAAAAAACTTATAGGAACAATAGGTTGATTAGATCTCTTAATGCTCATTAGAGCCTCTCTTTAGGAAAGTATTGCTTCAATGTTTTCCTATGGGGATTTCACTGACGATGGATGGCCTCAGAAAGCATGAGGACGACCAGTGTCATTTGAGGGACTCAAGTCCACTAGCATTCAGGAAGTATCTCCAATGGCTGTCTGATAGACAGCCACTGGAGGCAGTCTTAGTACTGCAAGGAATTATTGCAGTTTCTATAAAAACTACAATATGAGATGAAGTGCTCTGGTGATTATAGTGTCCTTTTAAATAGTAAATTGTAATGAATTGGAAATTAAATTTAAAAATGTAAGCGAAAGTGGAGAATTTCCAAATCATCTGTTTGGTCAATAGGTTGAAACTAAGTTTTTATTTCCTTAGGATTAACTGTTAAGGTTAGTATCTAAAGTGAATTTAAAATTTTAAGCCAAAGCAGCAGAACTTGAAAGTATAGCTGACTTAAAGAATCAGCTAATAATTCAGCTACTTTGGCCTTACATTTGAAATTCACTTTGAATTCTCACTTTAGTAAATAACCTTATTCAACCCTTTCAGATGCATGTTTCAGGAATCTGCAAATGTTAGACCACATTTTTGGGGGAAAAAACTAACTAAATTTCAAGTTGCATGGCCGAGCATCTGCTGACCACTCTTAGCCAGTGATTGCAATTCAGTGCATAGGAATATGCACAGAATTGACATTAGTCAGCCCGGAATATTAGATCCAGGCTGACTGATGACACCCCCAGTGGCGCTGCAAGAATTGGAATTAAACTTTTGGCTGCAGAGGGACTAATCTCCATATGTGCAGCGTTTCACAGCAGGTTAGTAGATTTTCCAAATCAGTGGTTTCAGACTTAATTTTGCCATTTATATTTATTTTTCTAAAATTAGGAGTTTGTTAAATATCTGAGAATGAGTAACTGATTCCATCTACTTATTACTACGGGGACTGGTAACCTGAACTGTTTTTATGTAACTGTTTCCATTTACTGTATACTCAGGGCTGGTGCTAGCATTAGGGCCTGTGGGGCACAAAGTCCGTGTGACAGAAGGAGAGAGGTGCACAAAGCTCCTTCCTACTACTGGTCATTTTGTACAGAACTGGACTGGAACATTAAGATATCAGGGAATTTCCTGGTGGGCCACTATTATCTGGGCTGGCGCTTGCTGTTCCCTTTGAATTTATTAAACAAATGCTGCAGCGAGATGTGGGAGGTGTGAGGAGTGGTAGCAGCCAGTCGCTCCTGGCGGTGCACAGAGCCAAGGCCGTTGGGATACATAATGTCAGATCAGGTGGCCTTTGCTCTGTGAATGGCTGTGCATGAAGGATCAGGTTGCATAACATAGCAAAGAACCCTGGCAGCTGCCAGTAAGGGCAGTGTTTATCTGAGTATATGTCAGAGTGAGTGAGTGAGTGTGAGTGACAATGGACATGTCTATGCCTTTGTGTGTCAGACGGTGTGTTAATGAGAATTGTGTCTAAGTGCCAGTGAATTTGCGTCCCTGTGTCTTTAATACATTAAGTTGTAATTTACTATGAATTAAAAAATGCATATATGTATAAATGTATTTATGATAAGCATTTATCGATATGTATTTGATCTTTATAATATATACACAAATATAAATATAACAAACATACATTTAAGAGACCCCATCAATGTTAAAAGCTAAAATATGGTTTTAACGATTTGGGTAATCCTTAACCCCAGGTGCTACCCCATCATCTCCCCGTTCCCCCAAAAAAATGTTCCTACCTTTTTCTCTAGCAACGAGTCTTCTCACGCTGCTGCTTCGCTTTTCTCCTGGGAGAGTGTCACACAACAATAGCCTTCTTTCCCTCCTGCTGAAACTGGTACATGCCCTGCAATAACCATGACTGCGCCAATGTGGGGGTTGTTTAAGAGATACACAAGTGAAGACACATTTTAGGTGGGCAGTGAAATGCATCAAATGCATCTTAGCATGTGTATCCACAATTCCATGAACCAGTCCTGCATATACTGAATATAAACTATAAGAACTAACTTCAAATGAAAACACAGAAAGATAAAAAGTAAAGGAACCACTTCATGAGAGGTGGCTGGCATAACGGCTGAGGTCATGTTTACAGAAAGAAAGGTAGTCAGAAATACCAAACATGATCAGTAAATAAGAGTTTCAATAACGTCAGGAGTTTCCAATAAGCATAATATTGCCAGGAAACTGTGAACTAGCTGTTGGGAGACTATGAAAACTAAAAGCACAAGGATCGTTCCAGTAGAATGAGTATTAAATGGGAAATTCATTGCTCATACACTGAAGACAGTATATATAGAATGTTGATGGTTCAATGTAATTCCCCTGTTGATTAGCAAAGAAATTATCAGTGCAGTATAAAAGGAATTTGTGAACAAACAGATGTGATATTGGAAATTGTTTGTTTTATGTGTATTAATCCATAACAAGATGATTACTTGGGTATCCCCAACATCAAATGAAATGAGGAATTTTAGTGTACAATCCACATTATTTTACCAAAGGCACTATTGTGCATCACACAAAAAAAATATCTGCTCCCATCTGCAACTGCAAAATGTCACAGTATAAACTGTTTGTAGTTCTGCCCTTTGCCATTTTTTTTCTCAAAAATGATGGCTTACATTAGACTTTGTCTTATGTATGGTTTTTTTCGATTGCACTGGAACTTCTGTTCAATTTCAGAGCTCTGTTAGGACATTTTTCATAACGATTCTGACTTAATGAAAAATACAAAAGCGACACTGATGCTTAAAACATGGCTCCGCAAACAACAAAGTGTTTGTATTGTTTTGTCTACACTGCAATAGAAGGAGAGGTTTCTGCTCAGTTTGGAGCATCTGAGAACTGGAAATGGACAAAGAAGTGATTTTTCTTAAATTTATGGCAATGTTTTTATCAATAGATATATTAACATTTTAAGTCTTTAAATGTCTTTAAAGCCCAAATGTAAAAAATTGCATACAATTGTGCTCAAATGTTTGCATACCATTTTTTTTGGTCTTTCTTTTTTTTTTTTCAGTGCCGTAAGTTACAACACGCTTGTCATGCCACAACAGCATGAGCAGGCTTCTCAAAACACATAATAGTCATGGCAAATACATACCAGCACTATTTTTGTTAAAGAAAAGTTACGTAAGATTAGCAAACTAATTCCAGACATTGTGAGTGTTTTATAAGGAAGTACATAACTTGGACATATATGTGTTCACTGGCATGAGTCGGATTGTAGTATCAGCAGTGAGACCAAAGGTTGGCTCTACACAAACATTTTACGCTAGGTTAACTAACAGGTAACGACTTGCCCACTATCAGGTTGCTTCGTAGGAGGAGTGGTGGCCATCCGAGGTAGTGAGCTGTGAGTAGGGATCTGTCCCGATTTAGGCCATGGCATAGAAAGATGGTCCATAGCAGGACCAGGCCTTCGGTGCTGAAATGCTCTCAGGGGCACCCGCTTCTGTTTCTGCACTTTCAATACTGCGTCAGAGCATCGCCCAGAAGTTACTGGCTGTTGGTCGTTTCGGTGTAGGGGTTGTGTCAGCGGGTCTGCCTCGATTGTGCCCAGGCAACATGCGAGTTTGGTGTAGAAGTCACGTCAGCAAATAAGTTATCCAGTTTCTCCATGAGAGCGCAGTGCTTGTCTCGTGGTGCAGGCGCATTTGTTTTGCCCACCATCTTGCTTACGGTAAGCTGGCTGCCACAGGTGAGAGCGTGCTTAGTTGTAGCCAGTGTCACACCAAGCCGAGATTCCGGGGTATCCCTCACCGGTGGGCAAAGTCAGACTGGGAATGAAAATCAGCCATGGAAAAAAATTCTATAATAGCCCCATAATGCATTGCGCCAGCATAGTGTGCAGATATGAAAGCGGGAAAAAAAAAACAAAAAAATGAAAACGATCACTCAAACGTGAAAGAAAGCACTCATAGGGCTTCAAAATAAACAAATGAGCGGATTTGTTGTAAGCAGACGTGCATTTGCATATAATCAATGTTTTAGTCCAACTACCTTGACATATTAAGGAAAGTTTCGGAATTGGACTGAAATTGTAAATGTATGCTATTGCACAGCAGTAAAAATATGACGTTATCTTGCTCATTTTGAAGTAACAAGAGTGTGCTCTTCACTTTGGCTGTCAATTGGATGATCTCAGTCAACGCCAATTCAATTCCCATAGGAAAGCATTGGGAGTCTATTGCACACGTGTGGCAAAACACAGTGCTTTACTGCACCAATCAGCATCACCTCATAGAGATGCATGGCATCAATGGCCTCCATGCAGAGAGTGGAGATGCTCAACATAGGTGCTGCACACTGTGCAGCACTGGACTAGGAAACAGCTCTAGTGGCCGACTGAGTGACTGTCACTAGAGATGTTCCTAGGCAGCAATGTAAACACTGCCTTTTCCCTGAAAAGGTAGCATTTACAGTGCTCAGCCTATAGGGGCAGGCTATAGACACCAGAACCACTACATTAAACTGTAGTAGTTCTGGTGACTACAGTGTCCCTTTAATACGAAGTCCCATGAGCCCCCCATTTGTCCCATTAGCTCCCTCCCAGCTTTCTATGTGTTTTATTAGCACTCCCATGTGTCCCACTAGCCCCCCTCTCACCCCTTCATGTGTCCCTATACTCCCCTCTCAGCCCTTCATGTGTCCCTATAGCCACCCCAACCATCCATGTGTCCCTATACCCCCTCCCAGTCCTTCATGTGTCCCTATAGCCCCCATGTGTCCCTACAGCTCCCATGTGTCCCTATAGCCCCATAGCCCGTGTGTCCCATTATAGCCCCTTCACCAGCCCCCATGTGTCCCTATAGCCCCTCCTCAGCCCCCATATGTCCCATTCTAGCCCCCATGTGTCCCTATAGCCCCCAGCCCCCATGTATCCCACTATAGCCCCCTCCCTAGCCTCCATGTGTCCCATTATAGCCCCATCCCCAGCCCCCAGTTGTCCTATTATAGCCCCTCCCCAGCCTCCATGTGTCCCTATAGCCCCACAGCCTCCATGTGTCCCATTATAGCCCCTCCCAGCCCCCATGTGTCCCATTATAGCCCCCACCCCCAATGTATCCCATTATAGCCCCCCCAGCCTCCATGTGTCCCATTATAGACCTCCAGCCCCAATGTGTGCCATTATAGCCCCCCTACTCCCATGTGTCCTATTGTTAAACAGCATCACCCCTAAAAACGACATATGTGACATAAAAGTGTGTGCGGCGTCACGTTTTTGACACACACTCGCGTTTTGGGGTCACATGTCCCATCTTGATCAAAGAGCAGGGTTTTGGGGTTATTTAAACCCAAACCTGCTAGTTTTTCAGTGCCCTGTTGTGGTTTTTGATCTTGGCTTGTTCTGACTAGCCGTACATCTGGTATTCCTGACTCTTTGGCTTTGTCTTTTCATTTATACTCCTATCTGTGTCCCTGACTTCGGCTTGTTTATGACAAATCTTTCTATGTTAAATCTGACCATTCTAAGGCCTGTTAATACGTTTATCACTTTTAGTCTATTCAACGTTTTTTACTTGATTCTGCGTGTTGGGCCACAGCCCCATCATGACATTCTGGCAGTTGTGGCTGAACTCTTTCTTGGTCTACCTAACCTTAGATTGGTATCAAGAGATCCCCGAATTTTCCACTTAATAAGTGATTGAACAGTACTGACTGGCATTTTCAAGGTGTTGATATCTTTTTATATCCTTTTCAATCTTTATAAAGTTCTATTACCTTGTTACGCAGGTCTTTTGAAAGTTCTTTACTGCTTCCCATGGCTCAGTATCTAGCCTGCTCAGTGCATCTATGTGAGAGATAACAACCTCATTGACTAGTTATACACAGACACTAATTGCAATTTAAAAGCCAGAGGTGTTTGAAATAAACCTTTAATTGCCATTTTAACCTGTGTGTGTCACCTTGTGTGTCTGTAACAAAGCCAAACATTCAAGGGTATGTAAACTTTTGATCAGGGCCATTTGGGTGATTTCTGTTAACATTATGATTTTAAAAGGAGCCAAACAACTATGTGATAATAAATGGCTTCATATGAAAATATGATTTTTTTTTGCACGATCAGTCATATTTTCAAAATCAATGCCAAAATGTCACTATTTCTGCGAGGGTATGCAAACTTTTGAGCACAACTGTACATCATTATCTGGTCAATAAAGAAGGAAGGTATACTAAAATTTACCTCCCTCACATTTTATATGTATTTACTACTACTTTGCAGCTGTATAAATATTTTTTTTGACATTTTAAACATAAATACAGTTTTCTCATTCCTTCAAAATAGCATTTCATCATGTAGTCATTTCCTTTTTAGATAATAACCAGTTTCCATTTTGGAGCCACTCAAGCTACAAGAATCATTTCTTCAGCACTATCAGAGTCAATATATTACAAGTCTAAAGCAATTAAAATTGTATACTGACATAAATACACATGAATGTTAGTTATGCGCAGATGTAAGTATGTACCATTTTTAAAAAAAATCAGGCAACATATATCCAAGGATGGTTAAAAGAAATGAACTCACTCACGATCATTGACAGAGCTGTCCAGCTAGTTACGGTCCCTAGGTGATACAACTGCTATATGCTCCCTATGCTAAATAAGGCATACTTAGAGTGACGCAATCTAGGGGCGACATATAAGAGCATAAATACCTGTTAGCACCAGGCTTTGGAATGAGATGCATGTAATGCACAAACGAAGCCTATGGAAGTCACTAGCTAGAGTGGAAGATTACATACCTATGATGGAAGACCCTGACAAGGGGGATAGCAAATGGGATATAGTTATAACGCCATTTAGTAAGTTCTAGAAACCTGCTGTCCGAGGGTACCTACGCTTATGTATACTTAGAGATAGTACAGGGCACTGCTAGTGTAATGATTAACCCAACACGCAGAGTGAAATCCCACTAGTAGAAACAGAGACAGAAATAAAGTCCCTAAGCCTGTCCTTAGCGTGGCCGGGTAAAAGAGAAAACTACAGAGAAACGTCAAAAACAAGCCAAGGTCAAGGGAAGCCAGCAATACACAATAACGAGGAACGAACCCGAGTCAGGCAAACCTGAAATCAGAAAGCCGGGTCAAAACCAAAGAACTAGCACTAAAGGGACACTTGTGACACAAGGCACACAAGGAACCGCAACAGAGCACTGTGTTTAGGGCAGACTGGGCTCTTATATGATTGTGGGCATGGTTGGCATAGCCACGCCCCCAAAAGGTACATGTGCACTGAGCTCTGCTGTATAGAGCTCCCCTGACTTCATGACACCGGCACGCTTGCGCAGCATCATCAAAAGGGGCGGCGCATAGTGGTTGGCGTCCCTGAGGCTGAGCGGAGCCTCACTCAGCGTGGGAGCAGTGGTCCACCCGATCCTGGCATCGGCAGATCAGCGGACCAACAAGGCAAGTGAGAGAGGGCTGACCGCTAGTAATGAACAAAATATGACATTAAACAAATAATTAAACTAAAGAGAGTAACTCCTATAGGGAGTCCCATATGGAAGTTCTCCTCGTCACATTATCGCTGGTTGTGATTCCGCAGCTCTCAGGATAAAAGTTGGGACCATAGAGGGATCCCATGATTATGCTGATGGTTGCGTTTGAGAATGACAGACCCAGAGTTCCCAGGAAAATCAAAGCCTCTCCCATAGAGGGTAGAACATGTGTAGTCCCATCCGGGGTCGCCACCAAGAGCCGTTAGCACCCTATTGGTAGGCAATTTCTGCAGAGAGAGCAATAGTGTCCCTCTGAAGAGCCGCCAAACTCTCTAAATGCACGTCGGGGCTCCTTACTAACCTGTAGTAACGAGATTGAGCTGATTTATGATCCTTTTGGAGAAACTTTTAGGATAGACGATATTTGCCTGCAGGTAGTACAAAGTGGATTTTTCTGCTGCTGCATGTAGATAGCTAGACAGAGATAAGTAGAGATTTTTAGGTACCCACGAAGGCACAGTCTAGACTAGACATTATGCCATGCACACAAAAACCACTTTGTCTTCCTCTCTCGGTTAGATGCACTGTCTTTATTGGGGCTGATAATCATTTTGTAGCAGAACTATCAAAATCTGGCGCATTGATCTCCTGCCAAACTAGAGATTAGCTCTATCTGCATACTATACTTGAGAATCAGAGACTGTTAACAATTTTTACAACATTTTGTCTTCACATTGCAACAATGTTGTCATATTACGGTTACTTCCTATAGAGACACTGTGGCAAACCTAGCCACTTGGACAATATACAGAGACTATGGCTTTAAGGGTTGCCTGTATGGTTGTGGTGATGTGTATGTTCCTGGGTGTAATGTGTGCTGACTGTTTAATATTGTATTGCCTGCATTGGCTATCTGCCGAAAGCAGATAGCTGGATTTCCTTTCGTTTCACGAACAGCGCCTTTGCGGGCTGTTCATGAACCGAATAGACCAACATGTAATAGCCCACACATTGAGAGACGTGTGGCGCTTGTTAACCGATTGCAACAATGTTAACCGATTGCAACAATCGGTAATGTTAACCGATTGCAACAATCTGTAATTAGAGGCTCTCCTAGGTGGCCGTCGTTCGACTACCGACCACGCGGCGGTCGGCCATCTTGGATCCTTTGTTCCTCCAGCGGTGTTCAGTCGTCAAGCGTGTGGTACTGAAAACGGCTACTCGACGGCGCGAACACCGCTGGACTTCCAGGCCGTTCGGGCGTTCCGGGACCTTCGGTAATTTACTCTCTGTAGGTCAATCGGTAGTTTGAATAAAAGTGTTGGTGAATACGTTTTTCGTGCGGCGTTCGGTTGTTTTAGCTGGGATCTGGGCGGTAATCTCACGAATTGTGTGCCCAGACCCCAGCTATCTACCGAACGTCCATTCGTGTAAATCACCCCAATATTGGGGAAGTTATGTATTTTCATGTGAATTGTCGGTTCTGCTGCACGGAGGGATAATCCACTTAACTGCACATTCCAGTGGGAGGATCCCTCTCGTGCAGCAGTGCCTGATGGGAGAAAGGCTCTGTACATTAAGTTTCCCATGTAGTCCACTCCTGTAATACCCCTGTGATGTGACTCAGGAAACCCCTTGCATGGGGAATTGTATAAATTCTGGAGCCTGTGAATAAAGCCTCAGTTGACTCCCTGAAATGTGTTTCGTCCGGTTACTGGGGGATTTGGGATTTTGCCTTACTTTTCAGCGCTGACTGTGGATTACTGAATGTACCAGTGGAATTCGTGTGTTTTAATACTGCCGATCCGCTACAATTGGTGGCAAGCGACGGGATCCAACCTTACAGCCGAAAAGCGCATTCGGATGAAAAGAAACAGCCGAACCAGAAAAGGGAATGGCAATTCGTATGCAGCAAACAGACGAAAGAGAACAGTGAATGGAGACTGATTACGCTACATTGAAAAGACAGACACTGAAGGAACTGCTGGAAGCTAGAGGAAAGATAGCTAGCAACAAATCCAAAGCCGTGCTGATCGCTGAACTGATGGAGGGCGACCGAGCTCACAACAGCACACCCGCACCAGCCAGGGAAGAAACCCTGTACCAAAAGGAACTGAGAACCCGGCTGGAGTTTTTACCGCAGCCAGTACCCCTGGATATCCTGATGGTCCTGATGGCTGACGTGCAGGAGTATGTGATGGCACAACACCACCAGGGAGCGCCGTCCAAGGCAGAATCCATTACTGCCTCCATCTGCGGTCAGGTAAAACCAAAGATACTGTATCATGCCTTCAAAACGTTCTGTGAGGAGAAGGATGAAATTGATGGATACTTGCAGGACTTTGAGCGACTATGTGACCTGCACGACCTAGAGCAGGCAGTGTGGGTGCCCCTGCTAGCAGGAAAGTTGGCAGGGCGGGCAGCAGAGGCCTATCGCGCTGTCCCTAGGGAGGACAGCAAAGACTATTCCAAAGTAAAAAGGGCTATACTCGAGAGGTATGCCATCATGCCCGAAGCTTATCGGCGCAAATTCCGTGGATTGCGCAAACCAGAGAAAGATTCGCACGCAGAGTGGGCGCACAAGCTGGACCAAGCCTCGCAGGGGTGGATACAGGCGAGCCAAGCCACCACCATGGAGGAACTGTGCCAACTTATGCTGCTAGAACAGTTTTTCAACGGACTATCCCCGGAAGCACAAGAATGGGTGAGAGACCGCAAACCTCTCACCTTACCTGAAGCCGCCAGATTGGCGGACCAACATTTTGATGCCAGGAGACATCATGGGCAGGTTATTAGGAGCTACCCGAGACTGCCTGCACAACCCAGCACGATAAACCCCGCACCCGTCAACCCCACTCCGTTTAGACCGGCACAAGGGAACCCACCACCTCCCTCTCGCTACAACGGCAGATCCAACATTCAGTGCCATACCTGCCGACAGTGGGGGCATATGTCCAGAGAGTGTACACAGAACCGGAGCAGACAAGCGTGGAACCAAGTGAGGCAGAACTCCACACCAAGGGCAGCGGCACATGACTACCAAGTAGAACCTGACACCCAAGAGTTGCTGAGCCTTCAGACAGAGGAACCCCTGGGCATTTTACACGAGGTGATGTCTGTACAGGCCACCGACAACCGGCAACATCATCGCCAAGTTGTGTTGGTGGGGGGGAAGGAAGTACAGGGACTACGTGACTCAGGAGCCACATTGACCCTGGTGGCTCCACATTTGGTTCCGGATACCGCTCACACTGGCGGGTCTGTGGCAGTCCGTGTGGCGGGGGTAGCCATGTACCGCCCACCCACTGCAAAGGTGCATTTGAACTGGGGTGCTGGGTAGGGGGTCGTGGAAGTGGTGATCATGAAGAAATTACCCGCGGATGTTGTATTGGGGAATGACTTGGACCGGATGACTTCTGCATTTGTACCTCAGGCCCCTCTGCAAGAGGCCCATCCTGTGACCACTCGGCAACAGGCTCGCACCACGGTTCCACCAACACACTCTGAGGCTCAGGTAAGAGACCATGACTCACCCTTGACCCATATGACCTGGGACACCCCGACCACCTTTGAAGCCGAGGTCCAGACAGACCCCACGTTACAGGTATACCGGGATAGAGTAAGCACTGATCAGGCCGGGCTAGAGGGGGAGCAGTATATCTGGGAGAAAAGGCTATTATACAGGGTAGTAGAGAGGGTGATAGAGGGCTCTGTCATGGTGAAAACCAAGCAGCTAGTAGTTCCCCAAAAATATAGACAGGAGCTTTTGAGGATAGCTCACGATATTCCCCTCTCTGGCCATTTAGGGATGACCCATACCCGTTACCGGCTAACACACGCCTTCTTCTGGCCGGGAATTTCCAAAGACGTGAGGCATTACTGCACCTCATGTGACAAGTCATCGCTTTCCTGGGTACCGCCGGGTACTATAGGAAATTCCTACCCAACTACAGTGCCCTGGCCAAACCCTTGACTGACCTGACGCGCAAGAACCTACCCAGACAGGTCATCTAGGCCCCAGAGTGTGAACAGGCATTTACCCAACTTAAGACGGCTCTGACTAATGCACCTGTACTTGCTGCTCCTGATCCAACTAAATGCTTTCTTGTCCACACAGACGCTTCAATGTTTGGATTGGGAGCAGTACTGAGCCAAGTTGGAGCCGATGGCGGAGAACACCCTGTAGCTTATTTAAGCCGGAAATTGTTACCACGAGAAGTGAGCTACGCCGCCATCGAAAAAGAATGCCTGGCCGTGGTGTGGGCCCTGAAAAAGTTACAACCATACCTCTATGGGCAACCCTTTTCTTTGCTCACAGATCACAACCCGTTGGTGTGGCTAAACCGTGTGGCTGGAGACAACGCCAGGCTGCTGCGCTGGAGTTTGGCGCTGCAGCCTTTTGACTTTTCAATCCATTATCGCCCCGGGAAACAAAACGGTAACGCCGACGGGTTATCTAGACAGACTGACTTTGAAAAGTGATCTGTGAGCCCTCCTCCGGACATCCCCAAGCCGATCCGTTGGGATCAGACTGTGTATGCCGGCTTGGTTCTGGGGGAGCATTGTAGCAAACCTAGCCACTTGGACAATATACAGAGACTATGGCTTTAAGGGTTGCCTGTATGGTTGTGGTGATGTGTATGTTCCTGGGTGTAATGTATGCTGACTGTATAATATTGTATTGCCTGCATTGGCTATCTGCCAAAAGCAGATAGCTGGATTTCCTTTCGTTTCACGAACAGCGCCTTTGCGGGCTGTTCGTGAACCGAATATATCAACATGTAATAGCTCACATATTGAGAGACGTGTGGCACTTGTTAACCGATTGCAACAATGTTGCAATCAGTAATTAGAGGCTCTCCTAAGTGGCCGTCATTCGACTACCGACCACGTGGCGGTCGGCCATCTTGGATCCTTTGTTCCTCCAGCGGTGTTCGGTCGTCGAGCGCGTGGTACTGAAAACGGCTACTCGACGGCGCGAACACCGCTGGACTTCCAGGCCGTTCGGGAGTTCCGGGACCTTCGGTAATTTACTCCCTGTAGGTCAATCTGTAGTTTGAATAAAAGTGTTGGTGAATATGTTTTTTGTGCGGCGTTCGGTTGTTTTAGCTGGGATCTGGGCGGTAATCTCACGAATTGTGTGCCCAGACCCCAGCTATCTACCGAACGTCCATTCGTGTAAATCACCCCAATATTGGGGAAGTTATGTATTTTCATGTGAATTGTCGGTTCTGCTGCACGGAGGGATAATCCACTTAACTTTACATTCCAGTGGGAGGATCCCTCTCGTGCAGCAGTGCCTGATGGGAGAAAGGCTCTGTACATTAAGTTTCCCACGTAGTCCACTCCTGTAATACCCCTGTGATGTGACTCAGGAAACCCCTTGCATGGGGAATTGTATAAATTCTGGAGCCTGTGAATAAAGCCTCAGTTGACTCCCAGAACTGTGTTTCGTCCGGTTACTGGGGGATTTGGGATTTTGCCTTACTTTTCAGCGCTGACTGTGGATTACTGAATGTACCAGCGGAATTTGTGTGTTTTAATACTGCCGATCCGCTACAGACACGTCAAACAAGGCAGACTGCTATAAAATCGGGTCTTGGTGCTTTTCAAGTGATAGCATTATTTAAAGGGACACAATAGTCACCAGAACAACTACAGCTTAATGAGGAGGTGCTGATTGGCCAAAATGGTGTTTGGCCCCGCCCCCTTGTCGATTTTAGCCAATCCAATGCTTACCCCATGGCAATTTTGGAGATAGCGTCTGGTTGCCCATCCGGAGCGGCAAGCTGCGTATTAACTTTCCCAAGCTGGCTTCCCAAATCATTTAACCTACACCTTAGAAATGTCTTTCTACGTAGTAGGACAAATTTAAGTTGCGTTCTTACATCTGTGCTCTCTCAGCAAACAAACTAACATATTACACGTCTCTCATCTAAACCTTTTCACACGCCCCTAAATGTGTCTTTCAAACTTTTAATTAATTAATGCATTCCACATCATCTTCCCATCTGCTAATCTCATTGCTGTCAATTTTGCATCCTAGCTCACGAAAAAGATCGATGTGAAAAGATATTGCCTCTCTCACTTCTTCCCTCAACTGTCCAACCTTTGCCCGCATCCTCTTCTCTCAACTGTCCGACCTTTGCATGGCATCTTCCTCTGCATCTTCTCTTCTATTCTGACACGCACACACACACACATTTAAACACAGAGGACACTGACACACACACTCACTGACACATTATCACTGATTTGATACACACACATTCACTGACAGACGCACACACTCAGTGACACACACACTCACTGGCAGACACATTCTCTCACACAATCACAAATCCTTTCCTTGGGGTCTAGTGTAGCTGTTATCATCATCATGGTCTTCCAGCTCTGCTCCCTCGCATGTTGTTTAGTAATGCAAGGGCTGGCATGACGTCATAACCCAGCTGCCGGCACCACCACAGGGCACACAAGAGAACAGTGCTGGAAAAGCACAAAGATTACTACTCCCTCGCTGGCCGGATACAGCCACCTGACTGACACTGTATTTGGGCAGAGTATGCAACAGCCTTCTGGGTAGGCAGATGCTTACTCTGCCTTTGCACATAGCTGGCACCCTTCTGAAGAGCCCTAATGTGGCCAGCGTTTATCTCTTGGTGCATCTCCTGCTTTTGGTGTGCGTATCCCTTGGAGTATTCGTACCACAGGTTGAGAAGCCAGGCAGTAGATCACCTCTTGTATACTATGCCAAAGGTAGATTTCACTTGTCCTTTAGAGTTTTTATGTTGCCACAACCCAATGGGTACTTGGATGTGCTATACTAAAGTGTTTTTGAATTAAAAAACAGCAAAGTAGTTAACATTTTGTTAATTTTTTACATGTTTTTGTGAATGAAAGAAAACATTCTACATTAGGGTGTCACTTGAATCAAAAGGTCCTGAAAAGTTGTAGGAGTCAAATCTTTTTAAAGTTTATAAATTTCTAAGTCTAAGAATGTCCTTTCTTTATTCTTAGCCATCCTGTGACTTTGCTTTAATCCTGTAACTATCAGAATCCATAGAAAAATCTATTCTCCCCTCCCCACCCCCAATTTTATTTCCCGGGGAGTTCTATTCACAGCTGTGATTGCCATCTGTACATGTGAACATCGGAATAACAATCATGCCATTATTGTCCTCTCTTCACTCCTTACTCATTACAAATACAACAATCTTGGCATACAGTGCTGCTTGTTGTGTCAATTTGCTTCTCCTGGTCCAAATTACATATTTGTAGATGTTATGGACAGCTAGTCTGGCAAGGAACTAAGATTGATTTTTTTTATACATTTTTCTGTAGAAAAAAACATGTCTTCCCTGGAAAATAAAACGCTCTATATTTGTTTAATTTGTACAGAACATTTTGTATATTGATCTAGCATCAATCATTTTGGTCTAGGATTACGCAGTAAAGCTTATCTATGAATTTCTCTGGTGGCATTTAAATCCTACAAAAATCTGTGCTTTTAATTAGTGAAACTTTGTTAGTGACTCTTCTTGGAGATGCTAACATACAATGTGGTTTTAACCTCTCCATCACAGAAGACTTGCAAGGCATGTTATGATAGAAAGCCTGGTTAACCAAAAGGTAGACCCCCATGTGTTGTAAACAATAACTACTGCAAAGCTTCAGAAACCAAAATCATTAGAGTTGTTATTCCAGACATTTGGTTTTCCCCTACTAGGTTTACTGCAGGGGTAAAAAAAAGATATGTTTATTGTCTGAATCAATCATATAATGATAACAAAATTAATAAATGCATACAGAAATAACCTTGGTAGGATACCAGGGAACTCCAGGTACCACAACCACCACTACATAGTGCTGTAGCTGGTATTATGCTTGGAGTGTTGTTTAAAAGGTACAAGTGACAATGAGTCAAATCAATACTTGACACCCCTAATTTTTGTATCAGTAACCCTATAATTTGATATTTGTTTTCATGTATAGTTAAGCATGTAAATAATTACTTTGTATATGCTAATGTAAACTTATTGCAGTAGTACTATACTCTGAAGAACATACTTTTTCGGCGATTAGGTAATAATGCGCAATATATAGAAAGTCATGTTTCTGACTAAAATGTAATTTGAAGGCAATCAATGTGCAGGGAATGAAAACCATAACCATCTCACGCACAGACATGTATATATAGAGATGTTTTATCACTAGCATCAGCTGCCTGTGGTTTCTGTACTTAATTAAGCATTTTTCACCTCCCTGTCACTAGCAAGAGAAAAATATCAAAGCTATTGTAGTTTGATCTTATGTTATAAGCGTGTCTGAGCAGGGTATTCTTCACCTCTTGCCTCTGTTACATGCTGCATATAAATTACTTTTTGTCAAATATTCACATTCTATCATTTTAAAGCACTGCTCAATAGGTTGGTGGTCTAAATGGTAGTAATAATAATATCTGTATATCTATATACAGGTTTGTTGACATCCAGGGACGTTTTAGCCGCGAGGCAAACAAGGCATTTGCCTTTGGCGGCATTTTCCAGGGGCCCAGGGCAAATGTCTTGTTAGCCTTGCGGCTAACTGACATGTCGGTCGGGCGGGCGGCTGGCGAGGGAGCACTTCCTCTGAACTGTCTGCTCAGCTCCCTCGCGCGCCGCCAAGTGAGGCTGGGAGCCGGAATATGACGTCATATTCCACTCTGCGGCACGCGAGGGAGCTGAGCAGAGACAGCTCAGAGGAAAGTGCTCCCACGGCAGCCGCCCACCAGCGCCGCCCGCCCAGCAGCCACTGGACCCCTAGGGAGAGAGGGAACCCTCCCCAGCATTCCCAAAGGTAAGGAGGCTGGGGGGGGAGGGGGTTAAATACAAAATAAAAAATGTGTTAATGTGAGTGAGTGTGTGTGTATGTCTGTTAGTGTGTGTACCTAGGGCAGCACAAAACCAGGATACACCACTGTTGACATCTATGCTATGACTATCATTCTCCACTGAAGGGGATCGATGAGTAAGGATGAACATATTCTCCCACTGTTGATCTGTGAACTCTTTACCAAGCGCCTCCCAGAGCGCTACAAACATAAGAGGAGCTGCTTGTGTCCCATCTTGTAGGAGTCTATACAGGGTGGAAATATCCTATTAAAGAGGTATTAAGGAGGTATCCCGTTAGACACATTTGTTCAAACCCTATCAGCGTTCTATGCAAATTTTATAGAATATGTTAAAGGGACACTATAGTCACCCACACCACTTCAGCTCAATGAAGTGGTCTGGGTGCCAGGTCCCCCAGGTTTTAATCCTTCAGATTTAAACATTGTTTCAGAGAAACTGCTATGTTTGCATTGCAGGGTTAATCCAGCCTCTAGTAGCTGTCTTCCTGACAGCCGCTAGAGGCGCTTTTGCAACGCTGAATGCGAAAATCGCATCCAGCGTGCAGAACGTCCAATAGAAAGCATTGAGAAATGCTTTCCTATGGACTGTTGAATGTGCGCGCGGCTCTTGCCTCGCATGCGCATTCCGCTCCACTTGGGAGCTGACGGCGGGGGAGGAGAGGTCACCAGCGCAGAGGGAGCACGGCGCTGGATTAAAGTAAGTAACTGAAGGGGTTTTAACCCCTTCAGCCCAGCGGGAGGGGGTCCCTGAGGGTGGGGGGGACCTAAGGGTTATATAGTGTCAGGAAAACAAGTTTGTATTCCTGACACTATAGTGGTCCTTTAAGTAGAATAAGGACCAAATCACAGGCAAATGATGAGGAGTGAGTTTTATATACCGTATTTTCCGGCGTATAAGACGACTTTTTACCCCTGGAAAATCTTTTCCAAAGTGGGGGGTCGTCTTATACGCCGGGTATGCTAATGCTGCAGCCGCCTGAGCACTCTATAGAGAGCGCTCAGACGGCTGCCGCACTGCCTCTCTTACCTCCTCTTCCCTGTGCAGAGTGGGTGGCCGAGCTCCTCTTCGTCCTGTCAGTCCTGAGTGCTCACTTTCTTTCAGTCCGGCTGGGAACAGGTAACTAAATCTCCTGTACCGCGCGGTACCCGGCCGGACTGACAGGACGAAGAGGAGCTCGGCCACCCACTCTGCACAGGGAAGGGGAGGTGAGAAGGAGGGAGGGGGGAGTAAAAAGAATGGAGGGGGGGGAGTAAAAAAAAAATGGAGGGGGGGAGTAAAAAGAATGGAGGGGGGAGTAAAACGAATGGAGGGTGGGGGGAGTAAAAAAAATGGAGGGGGGGGAGTAAAAAGAATGGAGGGTGGGGGGAGTAAAAATGAAGGGTGGGGGAGTAAAAAGAATGGAAGGTGGGGGTGGGGGAGTAAAAAATGGAGGGTGGGGAGAAAAGAATGGAGGGTGGGGTGGAGGGGGAGTAAAAAAAAATGGAGGGTGGAGGGAGTAAAAGAATTGAGGGTGGGGGTGGGGAGTAAAAAAATGGGGGATTAAAAAGAATTGGGGTGTAAAAACAATTGGGGCGTGAATAAAAAATGGAGGGGGATTAAAAATAATGGAGGGGGGATAAAAAAGAATGGAGGGGGGATTAAAAAGAATGGAGGGGGATTAAAAAAGAATGGAGGGGGGATTATAAAAGAATGGAGGGGGAGATTAAAAAGAATGGAGGGGGGGATTAAAAAGAATGGAGGGGGGATTAAAAAGAATGGAGGGGCTTTAAATGCTATTTCAGATTATCATTATTTAAAGGACCACTCTAGGCACCCAGACCACTTCAGCTTAATGAAGTGGTCTGGGTGCCAGGTCCAGCTAGGATTAACCCATTTCAGAGAAACTGCTATGTTTACAAATGGGTTAATCCTTCCTCCAATTCCTCTAGTGGCTGTCTCATTGACAGCCGCTAGAGGCGCTTGCGTGATTCTCACTGTGAAAATCACAGTGAGAGCACGCAAGCGTCCATAGGAAAGCATTGTAAATGCTTTCCTATGCGACCGGCTGAATGTGCGCGCAGCTCTTGCCGCGCGTGCGCATTCAGCTGAATGGGAGGAACGGAGGAGGAGAGCTCCCTGCCCAGCGCTGGAAAAAGGTAAGTTTTTACCCCTTTCCTCTCCCCAGAGCCGGGCGGGAGGGGGACCCTGAGGGTGGGGGCACCCTCAGGGCACTAAAGTGCCAGGAAAACGAGTATGTTTTCCTGGCACTATAGTGGTCCTTTAATGTTTTGCTGTGTAGCTCTGTCTTATTTGGTGTGCATTGGAAGAGGGGTAGTCTTATACGGCGAGTATATCCCAAACTCTATATTTTAACTGGAAAAGTTGGGGATCGTCTTATACGCCCAGTCGTCTTATACGCCAGAAAATATGGTATAACGTTTTAAACTTACAGAGGATAGGTTGTTTAAAAATGAACTGTTCAAAAAGTCAATATTTCTGAAATCCTCATTAATTATTAAAAAATAAATAAATAAAAAAAGGATAGAGCCAATGCAAAATTGTAGTTTGATTGTCATATTAAATTGGTAAAAAAAAAATATATTGAGATTTCTGTAATAACACATCCTGTTTTTCTTGCTCATGGATGTTTAGTTATTTCAGTGAAATATAAAACGTGAAATTGTAAAAGCCTACAGTGATAAACATTTAATGACTCTGAAATTCAAAGACTCTAAGCTGAATTTCACAGAAACTAAAGCCAAAACTAATATTACGATGTGAGAATTGGTTGTTAAAATTGACTATGCTGCAAATTATTGATTCGTTCTACATACTTCAACATTTTAAAAGTCTAATAGGTTGTCCGGGTCACTAAAGGATTTCCCTAGTTTTTCTGATTTCTTCAGTCTGGTGCAATCCTCCCAGGAACACTCGCTAGGAGTGGTGCTGTTTAAAGCTTTTTCACTCAGAATGAAGATCTAAACCCACAAACAGCTGGTACTGTTAAGCCAGTAAACTCCCTTTATGGACCATCATTTCCCATCTCTAGTTGCCGTAACATTGTTAGTTATATGCTGGTTAATATATTGGTTTGACATTTGTTTCTCCCTATAAACCTTGGAAGACCTGCTACTCTTCCTGTCGTCCCATATCTATACCGTATTACAGAGGATTTCTCAGAGGCTGCCTACTCCAAGAGTGGAAGCAGGGGCGACAAAATGCCCCTGTCAACGTACCACCTGGATCCATGGCTCACTGTGACCTGTGACCTGTGGCCAAGCCGGCCCTGAGTGGAAGCAAATGCTGTTGTGTGTTGGTCCCTGCTCAGGTGTGTCCAGAGATCTGTCCTGGCCCGTGTTTCCAAAGTTTCTTCTGTTCTGCTTTATTTTCCTAAGTGTAACTTATTTTATTATCTTTTACTTATTGCTACCTTGGTTTCGTATTATTTGTATTTTGGTCGAATAAAGATGAAGTAATAGTATTTAAAAAGAACTATATAAGGCATTAAGGTGTGTGTTTATATGTAGTTTTGGTAGTGTGTTAGAAAGTCAGAATTTACATTAAGTCCTTTATTTTTGGTGTTGATATGTGTGATCATTATCATCTCAAATGTCTTTCGTTCATTAGAGGTTTTGGATTTAGTGATCAGTCTGGTTGAAGTGATGACCAACAGTTGGCTTTCTGACACACTACCAAAACGTCTTATGTGTACATATGCATATATATATGTGTAGGCACATTTGTACGTGTCGAAATATGTATTGGTGCTTGTACATTGATGTACGTAGAGGTGTTCATGTACATATATTTGTGCATTTGGTTGCTGTTGTGGACAAAAATATTAACTCAATTTATGTTAGTAAAATGCCTATTTACTCAGCATACCTACAATCAGCATTATTCAACTTTATATGTGACTTACCTAAAATGGCCGCTGGGGAGTTTCCCTTTGACATCGACTAACACCCTCACTAACAAGATGGCACTGGAATCTGGGGGAAACCTCCAAGATACCAGTGATATCACACCCGGTAGGAAGAGCAATAAATGAACCACTTAACACCTAACCAATTATTGATGTATTATTTCATGTTATCTCTGACAAAGCATATGATGTAATTTTGCTGTATAAGGGGCATGCCGTCCCCTCAGAATAAACATTCCTCAAGTTTTTCATTAACCGGAAACCTGTGTCTGGTGTGAATTACTTTAGGAGCGTGCATGCACTACTGCTTTAATTTGGCCGGGGGCAGAAACACAAGATAATCAATTAATTGATTGATTCCACATCATTTGGCGCCCAACGTGGGGCACCGGATTTCGCCGGTTCGGACGGCCGGAAAAAGGGAACCGGAGTGGACCCTCGGAAAGTGGGACAGTCGGAGCCTGATCACCTCCTAAATACAGCGGTTTGCCTATATTCTCCTGTTTTGTGCCGGTCTGTCTCCGTGTCCACTTCTGGCTTCCAGAAGGCTACAAGACAGGTAATCTCTTATCCGGTGCCTTTTTAAAACGAACCTGTTGATTGTCTATCTGCCTCCTGAGTGTATGTATGCTTGTGAGACAGCTGGTGTGTGGGTTATTACTTTTTTATTATTATAGCTTGACTGCCTAGCGGGTGAAGGGCTGGGAACCACTTAGAGAAAGGCTGGGAATAGTGTCCGCCCGGTGAATGCTGGGATCCGCCTAGAGAAAGGCTGGGAATTTTGCTGTACTGTTCAGAGTAGAACAGGGTTTTATTTGCTGTTTAGTCGTTACTGTGCTCGTTGTTATACTGTTCTTTATTATTTTTTGGTTTCTTTTCAGTTATAGCCATAGTGTGGGTACCCTAGTTGTGTGTGTGTGTGTGTTGTGTGGCTCATCCTTGATTTCGGATTATGTGCACATCTCTACATCTGTTACTCGTGTAAATGTCTTCTGATTAGTCTCTCCACGTTCACCTTTTCCCTTATTCTCTACCTCTTCTGTACTTGCTGCCCAGAGCTGTGTTAGTCACCCACGCTCACACACTCAGATCCGTAGCCACCATCTCGGGTGGGCGGATCCCGTGACTAGTCTACGTTTTGGGAAGACGCACAAGGATCAATTCCTCGTGGCAGTCGAGCACTGTAGACATTCCTTCTTTTTCTTCTCTCTCTCTGTGCCCCTCGTACGTGGGCAGCCTTGTTTGGTAAAAATGGGACAAAAACATGCTAGACCTTCTAAAGGCTATTTAGCTTGTGATATTGTTAAGGAGAGAGCAGGGGAAAAGGCAATGTTAAAAATGAAGAATATAGCAAAGATTTGTGGTTTTCAAATGTCACCCAGTGGTAGATTACAACCAGAGTTTTGGAGGAAATTACTTGTTGATAAAGAAGGTTTATTACTGGATAACAGGTTAACGAAAGCCGTAGAGGCTTGGTATCGGGTAGCAAGGGGACTCAAGCGGGAGGGTTGGTCAGAGGAAGAACTAGATTTTGAAGGACAAACGATTTATGTATATCACAGAAATGTTTGCAATGATGATTCATCTCTTGATGTTCCCCGACCACCGCCCTATGATGGCGCCCAGAGCACTGTGAATGAATCTCGGCCCGCCTCCCCCATCACTATCCAGTCGCCACCTCCAGTTGGCGTAGGCTCATCTGTCCCGACCCCTCTGTACCCCGTCCTCGGGGCAGACAGATCTTATTATTACCCCGTCCCTCTCCCGCCTTATGCCGCCATTCCCATTACCCCAGCCCCTCTCCCATTTCCCTACTGCCAATCCCGTCCCTCTACTATCTCCCCCTGTCCCTTCTTCCGATGTCACCCCTCTTCCATCTCTTTCTATCATTCCTCCTATTCCTGCTCCCCTCCCATCTTCACCTGCTGCCTCCCCTGTCACCTCCCCCATTCCTCTCCCTGACATTCCTTCTATTCCTGTTCCCTTCCCGCCTTCACCCGTTGTTCCCCTCGTTGCATCTCCCTCTGCCGTATCTCCCTGTTCTCTTACTATTCCCTCTATTCCTACTCCTCCCTCTCCTCTCCCCATCACCCCTTCCGTTCCAGTACCAGATTTCACTCCCCTTCCCACCTCCCACCCCATGGTCCCTCCCTCCTTTGATCTCTCGTCACTTATTTTCTCTCTCTGCCTCCAGTGCCACTCCCTCTACTCCTCCACCTCCCTCTCCTCTTCCGGATTCCCATCCCCTTCCTGTCTCTAATCCTGTTATCCCTCCTTCTTTTGATCTTTCGTCACTCGTTTCCGCCCTCTCCGCTCATTTGCCTCAGCCTACCCAGGCCGCCCCTCGCCCGTTCCAATTCTTGTCTCCACCTCCCTCATGATGGCTCCCAGTTATCCGATTATGGTAGTTGTCTTGAATGAGTCAACCATGTCGGGGCAACCTCATGCTGTAGACATTTCTCCTGCAGCATCAGGCTTCCATCCCACTGCCTCCCAGTTAGTTACTCCCCAGGCCATCGCTGTCGGTTCCCCCGGCACTGATGCTCCAGCCTCTCAAGCCTCTAATTCACCAGATGTTGCCAGCTATCGCGGTCTCCCATTTCCGGTCCCCCCCCCCGAGGATGACAATGTGCAGGGGCTCAGCCCATTCCATCCTTTGGATAATAGGATTTCCCAGAGACAGGTCACCCATATCCATGCCTTATCATCAGTGGAAGTGGCTCCCCCGATGTATGTTACTTTCAATCCCTCCCAAGCTGCAATCCTAGTAACCTCTCTCCCCGACCCTGAGAAGCAGCCCATGCAACTAACTGGGCCATTTCCGGAGAGATTGCCCTCACCCCAGAGTGCCTATATGAATAACAGAGTCTCAATATACAAAAAATAGAGAAATGAAATAACAGTCTAATCCAACCTCACAAACATAGACATAAATATACAAAAATATATATAACAATAAGCATACCAGACCTAGTGAGAAGCAGGGACAGAGTCAGTCACAAAAACACCCCCAACGTTTCAGCAAAAATGCCTTTATCAAGGGAGCATGCATACATATATATTCAGAATTTTTCTGATCATTGCTGTATAGCGTGATATGATCCTATATTTTGGATCTTTATGTTATGTGATATTTTTATAGAGTATACCCACTTAATAAAGATTGTTTTATTACTATTGATGGTTGTGCTCTTTACTCCATTGTTATTTATATGTATTTGGGCTTTTGGGGATAAAGCCTTATGTGAGTGAGCACCCCATATTGTATTTTCATAGAGCTCCACTTGGGAGCTTGCATATATTTCATATTGAGTGTGCCTACCTTATTTAATTTTTAACATACCTGTCATGGCAGTGTCTACAGGGGACAAAGGGGGGCCTCTTGCCACAGTTGTCCTAACTGTTGAGGGTCATCCTACTACCTTTTTAGTTGACACAGGTGCAGCCCGCAGTGTTCTCAGAGAACAAGACCTACCTGACCCATCTTGCTTATCCGACACAGATGTCTCTTGTGTTAGTGTCGATGGCACCCCTAGAAACAACCCATTAACTAAGCTCTTTGCGGGTGGGTTCTGACATACTCTCACGCTTTGTTGTCTCTTCCACTTGTCCAATTAACCGTTTAGGTGCTGATGTTCTGTCCCGTCCTCAAGCCTCTATCTCTTTCACTGCTGATGGCCAGGTCCAATTATTAACCTCCCTTTCTCGCAAAGATACTTCTGTCCTCTGCTCTCTGCCATTACTACTACACATGACATCACCACCGAGGAGGTAAGGGTCCCAGACGCCCACAGTGCCCTGGATAGGGTCCCAGCTAAACTTTGGTCCACGGGTCCTGATGACATTGGACGCCTACAAGTCCCACCTGTGGTAGTTACACTACTAAAGGGAGCTAATCCACCACAACGACCACAATACCCATTGAAGTCTGCACAAGCCCTCGCCATCTCAAAGCAAGTTGAAAGTCTATTGGCAAAAGGTGCTCTGGTCAAGTGTGTTTCACAGTGTAACATCCCTTTATTTCCAGTAAAGAAGAAGACTTAAAAAGGCCAACCTGATCAATACCATATGGTTCAAGACCTCCGCGCTATTAATGATGTCACCAACCGGGACACTGCTGTTGTCCCTAATCCACATACACTGTTGTCACAAGTCCCTCCAACAGCTAAATTCTTCACTGTGGTTGATCTTGCAAATGCCTTTTTCAGCATGCCCTTGGATCCCTCTTGCCAATATGTGTTCGCTTTCACCCATGATTGCCAACAGTACACTTGGACTGTCATGCCTCAAGGTGCACAAAATTCCCCTACTCAATTCGCCCAAACTATGTCAACTGTCTTAGAACCTTGGCAGAAGTCTCACCCTGACGTGGTCCTGCTCCAGTATGTGGATGATCTACTCTGTGCGGATGATCTTCCAACTGCTGAACAAAATTCTGAAGATCTCCTTTGTTTCCTCGCTGAAGAAGGATGTAAAGCCTCCAGGACGAAACTTCAATGGTGCCAGCCCTCTGTGGTCTTCTTGGGACATTGTCTTTCCCATGGCACCCATCACTTCACGAAGAACAGAATACTTGCTATTACCAATCTCTCTCTCCCATCTACTCATCAAGCTCTTCATGCCTTCTTGGGCCTCATCACATACTGCAGGTCTTGGATCCCTGAGGCTTCTCAGCTCATGCAACCTCTATATGAAGCTTTGAAGACTGAACCATTTTCATTGCCTTTAACAGTTTGCTCCTGCTACTTCAAAGGGCCATCTCCTCTGCTCCAGCTTTGGGCCTACCTAACTATCAGCAACCATTCAAACTTTTTGTTTCTGAAAATGCTGGACCCCGTGGCTTGAGGCGGTCCTTCTTGTTTACGTGCTGTGTTTGCTGCCAGTGCCCTGCTGGATAAAACTAATGACTTTGTTCTCGGACTTAAACTCACTGTCCTTTCTCCCCATGATATCATGGCCATCCTGAATCAAGTCCAACCGAAACACCTCTCCTCCCAGAGACACCTCCGCCTTCAAACCTCCCTCCTCTTGCCTGATAACGTCACTCTACAAAGATGTTACTCTTTGAAACCGGCCACTCTTCTGCCACTTCCCAAGGGGGGAGTACCACAATACTGGTACAGTCTGGACATAAATCCTGATGTTCACATGGACCTTCAAGTGAAAAAGCCCATGGTTCTACATGACGAACAACCTGAAGGCTACTTACATTGTACCCTGTGCTTCAGGAATACCCCAGGTCCTGACCCACACTATGAAGAAGAATTATTTAGCCTGGTGGAAATATGCATCACCCTGACAGACCTGTTCTGTGACTCCAAAGGAAATACTGTTATCTTGGCCTACCTGCCCATGGAGGTATCACATTTATACCACCACTGGGAGGTGGCAGTTCCTAATATCTCTTTCACCAAATCTCCAAATCTCTCATGGAAAGAACTCGGCCCAATTGCCAAAACATGGAGCACTGCAACTCAAGAACAGCTCACATTGACGGGGGTCACTAAAAGGACCATAAATTGCAAAACAGTCGGTTACCCTTGATATCACACAGAGATATGTGAAGACATCCCTCCTACAGAACAGGACCCGGATGCCCCTCATGACTGTTTTGAACAGATGAAAATGGAGACAACCCATCTCCCAGTGGTGCACGAGGCTGCTCTGCCAGATCCTGACTTCACCCTGTTTGTGGATGGTTCTCGATTCTCCGACATGCAGGACAATATCATACTGGATATGCTGTCACCACAGAAGACAGAGTGCTCCAAGCATCTTCACTTCCATCATCTAAGTCAGCACAAGAAGCCGAACTAATAGCCCTCATGGTAGCATGCAAGATGTCTGAAGGGAAGCGTGCTAATATTTACACAGACTCAAGGTATGCTCTGGGCGTGACACATGATTTTGGCTTAATCTGGAAAACCAGGGGGTTCCTTACAGCAACAGGTACCCCTGTGAAACATGGCTCAGCTATCAAAGAATTGATGGATGCTTTACTGCTTCCTGAAGAGGTGGCCATACTGAAGGTAGAGGCCCACGGGAGACTAAATTCAGAAGAAGCACATGGCAACCACTTAGCCGACCAGGCTGCTAAGCATGCGGCGCGCCAGTGTTGGGAAGTGGACAGAAGAGTGTCCACCGAAAAGACTCCTATTTACACTATGCAGACCTTACCCACTGATCTCAAGCTCCTAAGAGAACAACAGGCCGCTGCCACCACTCAGGAAAAACAAAGTTGGAAAGATAAAGGGGCAACCCTCCAGAATGAAGTATACACAATCAACCTCAAATTCTGTCTACCCAAGAGTATGTAACCAGCTGTCGTCCAGTGGGCCCATGGATCAGCTCATTTATCTAAGCATCTCATGAACTCTTTGATTGATAAATATGTTGAAGCTCCTGGAATCAACACTTTGACACGAAATTACTGCAGATCCTGTACTATCTGTGCCAGATGTAGCCCCGGGAAAATAATTAAAGCTGCACCAAACCATTTAGCTAAACCACAGTACCCTTTCCAGAGGATCCAAATTGATCATATCCAAATGCCAAAGAGTGGCCGGTATGAATACGCACTGGTCATAGTGGATATGTTTTCAGGGTGGCCAGAAGCCTTTCCAGTCGCTAATCTCACTGCCAAGGCCACGGCAAAGCACCTACTTAACGAAATCATCTGCAGATATGAAGTTCCTGAGGTGATCGAAAGTGACCAGGGAACATCCTGGTCACCACCTTACTAACCAAAGAAATCTGGGCAGCACTGGGGGTGACCCTTGCATTCCACACACCCTATCACCCACAGAGTAGTGGTAAGGTAGAGCGCATGAATGGCACCTTGAAAGCCAGGTTAGGCTGTTACTTTCCTCAACGACTCCAAAATCAGTCAGATGCAATGGTAGATTATATAACTGCACTCTCTCATGCTTTTACCAAAATCCATGCACAGGTGTTTTCTTCTATTCCAGATCCAGAATCAAATACAGGCACACATAAACTCCTTCCTGGTGACTGGGTTATGGTCAAGAAATTCCTGAGAAAGCACGCTCTTGAGCCAAGGTTTGATGGTCCATTCCAAGTCCTACTGACCACATCTACCTTGGTGAAATTGGCTGTGAAGAATACCTGTATACATGCATCGCACTGTAAGAAAGTTCCTGATCCAGAGGAAGCAGATCCCGATAAACTATGAGCTTCCTGTGTCTATTTCTGCTGCTAGGCCTATTAAAGGCCCAACAAGTTGCTATTACCAAAGATAATCATGTTTACACATTCTGGTATAACTCTTCAAACACACATGTAGCTACTTTTACCTTTGATTACTGTGATATTGTTCCTTCTACCTTTCCACAGTCACAACACTCAGCAATATACAAAGACATACCCAACAGAAAGGACCTATACATTTGTGTGACAGCCTCAGGTGACCATTGGGGACATCACTGTAGTACCTGGAAAGCAGCAGGTTGGAACATAGGCCGACCATGGGGCTACAGACCACAAAGCGCCTTGGATAGGGTGGACAGACATGGGAAACCCTTATTACACAGAATGACCTTATATAAGCCAACAGGGTCTACCCCAATGAAACTCACCTTACACATAGAACATCCCAGCCCAGTGGACGCGGGGGAGTACGTATTGGAAAGGGGGTGGCTCATACAACAAGTTGGGGACCTTCTATTTACAAGACATGCTTACATCACCTGACTGGGTAGACTCTACGCACATGACGATTAACCCTCTAAAACCACACATTAAAACCCTTAAAGACATGGTAGCCATTGCTAATCCCACGTTTGAAGACACTATGGCTGTGGAGACCGGGTTTTCAGATACTAATCTATGGCTTGAGTGGATGAGATATAATGCTAATTCACACAATAAAACTAACTGATTTGTTTGTTCAGGGGCCAGACCCCCATCTGGGTACAGTGCCCTTCAGTCTACCTTCAGATGTTGAAATATGTTTCCTAAGTCTCTATGCGCAGTCACCAACAAACTCATCTGTGTGTGAATCATGGAAAAAGGTATACCCAATAACCCAAGGGAAAATCAAGCCACCTGATGGGATCACCGTGTACCCAGGTAACTACACTTGCTACAAAATACATGGAGCCACAGGAAAATGTGTGGGTAAATTCCCTTCTGGTTACTGTACTACCTATTGAGAACATCCTACTGCCCTATTAGTAAATCATGTTAAGTCTGTGGGAGACATTTACTGGCTATGTGGTGACATGCAGCTCAGATCTAAAATGACTGGCCTGTGGTGGGGTGAATGCACTCTGACCAAAGCTATCATGCCCATACATATAATTTCTGATAACCACCAAGGCCCACTTGATTGAGCATACACATATTTTAGGGTAAAGAGAGAAACCCCTGTTTGAGGTAGTTTCGACCCACATATATATATTGATGCCATAGGTGTACCAAAGGGGGTACCAAACGAGTTCAAGGCCAGAGATGAGGTTGCAGCAGGATTCGAATCCTTGATCCCACTTATCACTGCTAACAAGAATGTTAATTGGATCAATTATATTTACTATAATCAGCAACGCTTTGTCAATTACACGAGAGATTGTAACGTGAATATACCCCAACACGCAGGATTCAGCTAAACAGAAGACAACACAGAGGAGAGATATGTCTACCGGACCTTAGAATGGCCGGACTCGACGTATATGAGAGGAGGCAGAGTCAGGAACGATCCGAAGTCAAGGGTACAGAGAGACAGCGTAAACTTGGACAAGCCGGGGTCTGGTACACAGTAAACAGCAAGCCGACAACCAGAACAGATAAGGATAAAGAGAAAACGTAGTCAGAAACAAAGCCAAAGTCAAAACGGAGAAACACAACTGAACACAACAAGCGCTAAAGGCAACTGATACAGAAACCACGATAGGGCAGGGAGTAAAGGGAGAGGTAAGTATATATAGCTTCTAAACTAATGTGATTGGCTCCTGTCATATCCACACCCCCAAAAGGTAAGTGTATGGGGAGTGTGGCATGACAGGTGCCAATGGGAGCCTTTTAACAATTTAGGCTCCCACTGTCTCTTTAAGAGCGCGCCCGAGACTCGCGGCGCGCTCTTAGATTCAGGCGGGACACGTGACCGCTTCTCGCGGTCACTGCCCGCCTTTCTAGTGAAGCTGTCGGATGAGCCGCGCGCGGCTTGTGCAGCAGCAGGACCGCGCGCGGCTCGAAGAGAGGACCGCGGCCGGCCCCTGGATAAGGTGAGTAATGCTACAGAGATGCGCTCCAGGGCTTATCAGAACAGTTACAGACTACCTCCCAAATGACATTTCAGAATCGAATGGCCTTAGACATGATACTAGCAGAGAAGGGGGGCGTGTGTAAAATACTTCCCGATACTATGACAGGCCGCTTCATCCCAGACAATACAGGCCCCAATGGTAAGGTAACTATGGCCATAGAGAAATTAGAAAGTCTCTCTGATGAATTAACAAAGAACTCGGGAGTCCCTAACTCATGGGACAGATGGTTTGGGTGGATGGCAGAAAACTCTCCTTCAAGTAGGTATGGCGGTTCTTACTGTAGTAATTCTCTTTCTCTTCCTGACTTGCTCTGTGATGCCCTGTGTGCAGAAATACTTACAGAAGACTGCAAGTCAGACCATTGTCCACACTACACCTACATTCCTACATCAAGATATCGACGACATGGATTGTGATACTCCACACACACACCTATTAAGTCCCACCACCTCAAAAGGACAACTACTTCTTTGTAGGGACAGCATAGGGACATCGTCTGTCTCCACGGGTAGAAGTCTGACGCGGGAGATGTAGTGGGTTAGCCACTAAGGGATACCCGCGCAGTGAAGCGTTCGAGGCCTGTTCAGACAGATGAGCTGCAGCCAAGTAGGGACCTTATTAGGGTCAGTTAGTAGTTGTCTCTTTAGTAAATAGTCATTTTAAGGGGGGACTGTTGTGGACAAAAATATTAACCCAATTTATGTTAGTAAAATGCCTATTTACTCAGCATACCTACAATCAGCATTATTCAACTTTATATATGATTTACCTAAAATGGCCGCTAGGGAGTTTCCCTTTGACATCGACTAACACCCTCACTAACAAGATGGCGCTGGAATCTGGGGGAGACCTCCAAAATGCCAGTGACATCACACCCGGTAGGAAGAGCAATAAATGAACCACTTAACACCTAACCAATTATTATTTCCAATTATTATTTCATGTTATCTCTGACAAAGCATATGATGTAATTTTGCTTTATAAGGGGCATGCTGTCCCCTCAGAATAAACATTCCTCAAGTTTTTCATTAACCGGAAACCTGTGTCTGGTGTGAATTACTTGAGGAGCGTGCATGCACTACTGCTTTAATTTGGCCGGGGGCAGATACGCAAGATAATCAATTAATTGATTGATTCCACATCAGTTGCATTTATGTGTATGTATTTGTGTCTATGTATTTGTGTCTAAGTATTTGTGTATGTGTATGTTGTTATAGGCCTTCATGCATATTCTGGATCTTATGGATGTGAATTCATGCATTCTTAATCTAAGTAATTTTTTTTTTATTTTTTTACTTTCCCCTTCAACCACCATCTTCTGCACTGTGTGCTTGTTTTTTCCCCTTCTCTCCTCCCTCACTCTGTGATCAATACACAAGATATTTAAGACCCTTTGTGTGAATGGTGTCTATTTTATATCAAATCTGTGCCCTATCTGCACTCTTGTCACTTTAACCCCTGTATCACAACTCAACTTTGAATTCTTTGTGTTGTCTTTGCTCAGAAACAATTTTCATTATAAAATTATGTTAGTCCAATAAAAATGTTATTACAAGATATAAATTCCATCTGTTATTTTACATCTGCATCACTGGGCTAATGGGGCTACAAATATCTCTCTCTCTCTCTCTCTCTCTCTCTCTCTCGCAGACACACATTGATCCATGAAGAATCACTGACATATGCACATTGTGCATGAGAATGGGCTGGCCAGTGAGGGAGATATTTATTCTCCCCACCAGCTATGCCGCCCTTCTCATGCCTTATGGAAAATCTGGCAACTGAAAACATGGCTTCCAGATGGCAGGCATGAGAAGGGCAGCATAGCCAGCGGGGTAGGCCAGCAGGAGTCTCCATAACTGACGGGTGAAGAGTTCAGCTGCCTCTCTCTCACCCGCATCTCCAGGTAGGCCGCAAGGCTTTTTTAATCTTGTAATGTAAACATTGCAGTTTCTCTACAACTGCAATGATATGGCAAGACAAATGTGAACCGGGACATTGCCCCCAGACCACTTCAATTAGCTGAAGTGGTCTGGGTGCCTATAGTGTGCCTTTAATAGTTATCTAAAAAGTCCATATTTTTGTCTGGAAAATGTATTTGCTCCATGGATCAAATAATATGTCTGACAACCTCCTATAGTAAGTTCAAATTTTGTATTCAATATTCCCTTTCTATGACAGCAAAGTATCCCGAGACATCACTGTAGCTGCAGTCACCCATTTTGTTTTATCATTTTGTGACAATATCAGAAATCAGGCTCTTTTAAAATGTTACTGTTATTGGCAACTCTACAGTGACAACATTTTCGGCAGCACTTTAAAATATTGAAGTGGGCAAATAGCAGCAGATGTTACAATTGTTGACAGTAAACAAAAGGTTATCAATGACCCTGAAGTATAAAACACACGAGGGAGAAAACATGCTAGAAAATCAGTAGGTGTTGCTGGAAACAGTAGGAAGATGACACAATGAAGAATACTGTGGGTGTTACTAACTGCGGCCTTGGTTTAACCCCTTAAGGACTGGACTGTTTTTGCGATGTTGTACATTTGCGACCAGGCATATTTTTACACTTTTGTGGTGTTTGTGTTTAGCTTTAATTTTCCGCTCTTTCATTTAATGTTCCCATACAAATTATATATTGTTTTTCTCAGGACAAAAGGGGCTTTCTTTACATATCATTATTTATATAATCTCATGTAATTTAATTAAAAAAAAAAAAATATGATGAAAAATTGGAAAAAATACATGTTTATTGACTTTTACTTGAAAAATCTTTTACTCATCTACAAAAGCGAGTGGAAAAAAACAGGTAAATAGATTCAAAATTTTGTCCTGAGTTTAAAAATACACAGTGTTTACGAGCTTTTTTGCTCTTTTTTTTTGCATGTTATAGGGCTATAAGTACAAGTAGGATATTGCGGTTTCAAAACATACATTTTTTAAATTTATCAGTAGTGACATTGTAACACTATTATTTGTCATAAATCTCTGAATAACACCCCACATGTACATATTTTTTTTAAAGTAGACAACCCAGGGTATTCAATATGGGGTATGTCCAGTCTTTTTTAGTAGCCTCTAAGTCGAAAACACTGGCAAAAGTTAGCATTCATATTTGTTTGTGTGTGAAAAAAGTAAAAAACTAAATTGAACGCAAATTTTGGCCAGTGTTTGGTTACTAAAAAAGACTGGACATACCCCATTTGCAATACCTTGGGTTGTCTTCTTTTGCAAATGGCATGCCATCATGGGGTAATTCTCATTCTTGGGCTACCATACGCTCTCAAAGGCAACGTAACCAACCTGGCCATTTTCAATGTAAAAATATTTGACCCATATATTTGACCCTGTAACTTTCAAAAAGCTATAAAACCTGTATATGGGGGGTACTGTTACACTCAGGAGACTTTGCTGAACACAAATATTAGTGTTTCAAAACTGGAAAACGTATCACAACAATTACATCATCAGTAAAAGTGCTGATTGTGTGTGAAAAATGCAAAAAAGGCACTTTCACTGACAATATCATCACTGTGATATGTTTTACTGTTTTGATTCACTAATATTTGTGTTCAGAGAAGTCTCCCGAGTAAAACAGTACCCCCCCATGTACAGGTTTTAGGGTGTCCTGGAACGTTACAGGGTAAAATACAGTGCTAGCAAAATAAATTCTCTGGACTTTCGGCCTGGGTTGGCAGGCAGGTCCAAATTGCAATCAATAAAATTACTTAATTATGTAAAAATATTACATAAATACGCACGTAGAATTTAAATATATATGCATATTTATATATTTGAAGACTACGTGTATATTTATATAATTATTTATGTAATTTTGTATATGGTCATATGTATATTTCGTATTATTTTTATTTATTTATATATACATAGATATATATACAATTTCAAAAGTGTATTTTGAAATAAATATATGTACGTTAATATCAAAATACAGTTAGAATAAAATTTCATATAGATATATAATTTTTTTTAAATTTTTATTATTATTTTTACATTTTTTAATTTAATTTAAATTACTTATTTATATTTTATAATAATAATATATATATACAATATATATAGTTATTATATATATTATATATACGTGTGTAATTTAATTATAAGTGTATTTTTATATTAATATATGTACATATTAATATAAAAATACACTTAGTATGACATTAAATATATATGATATATAGACATATTATATAGGTATAATATATGTCTATATATCATATATATATACACACATATATATATTTTTTTATTAACATTAACTTTATTGTTTTTGATTTTACATTAGCAGGGAGACTGCCTGTCAGCACAGACAGTCCCCCTGCAGGCAGACACATGGACACCTATTGTGACCATGTGATCGCTGTGTTGAGCGATCACATGGCCACAGGGGTCCTAATCCAGTGTGGGGAGACTGTCTGGGCTGCAGGCAGTTTCCCCACAACAGGAGCACCGCTGATCGCTGCTGGGGGAACGACGGCGATCCGGTAAGTAACCGTAACCAAGACCGTTAGGACGGTTCAGGACCGTCAGCGGTCGGCAATGGAAACATGCCGATGACGGTCCTGGTCCTTAAGGGGTTAATAAACTTTTCAAATGATCCAATACTGTAAAAATTATTTACTTACAAAATTTCCCATAGCCCTTAATGGTAACATTTGTAGATAAATCATTTGTAAAGGTTTTCTATCAGTATGGGATCATTTTGAAAGCTTATTAAATCAAGGCCTGTGTTAGGAGAGAGGGGCGGACAGATTTAAGGAATGAAAATTACCCAAGTAGGTTACAGGCTTGCCTAAAAAGATGAGCTTTGAGGGACTATTTAAAGGATTTGAGATAGCCACTAACATTATAAAGTATTTTAATTTTTTTTACATTTTTTTATTTGAAATGTATGTAATGAAAAAAAAAAATCTAATTTTGGTGGGACATAAAAAGTCTGCCAAAATATGTGGATGTCAAAAAAGTACCGAGAGGGCTAACATTAAAGAATCTGCAATCCCTCATTAACAAAGAATGACATTTATGTAAACGAAGGTTTTTAAACTCATACACTGAACAAAAGCTTATTTAAATTAATGAGGTTTATTATCCAACACAAAATCCAATTTCTAGTCACACCTAAGAATAAAAAACCGTAAACTAGAGAGATGAGCTAATTTTGTGAAAAGGATCAAACCTTTCATGCAGTTTGATTATACTTTGGCAGAGTAGAAGGAAATGGAGATAGAGGAAAATATGCTTCTGATCATCCGAAAAGAAAGTTTATAATCCAAAAAACAGCCTCAGAGGAATTTAAATCATCATAAGATCCCCCACCCCCACCCCACACACACAGTAATTTTCTTTCTTGGCCCATTATGAATTCTCTTCCATGCGTTTCAAACAAATAATCTAAGGATGTTGCGAGACCATGGAAATTACATTTGCTGAATGTTTCTGCAAAATAAACAATTTTAAAAGCCTAAAAAGAAAAAGAACATGAAAAAAATAAATATCTGATTTAGGTTTTTTTTCTGAGAAATAGTATGTAGACTAAGTTAATTATTCATAATGGTCATGTGTGTAGGTAGAGGGTAACTGTGTATAGGCATAAAACCTTTACCGTTGATAAATCCACCACTTATTCCCAAAATGAACCACAACAGACTTGCTTTGGAGTAAATAGGCCACAGCTTTATTATATATATATATAAATATTAAAACTTCAACTTAACATAAACACTATATATATAATTACTCAGTAAATAGATACGTCACTGAGTACCACCTTGCCAACCAAACATAACTTCGGGCAGCTGCCCCTCCTTCCTCTTTCCAACCAGTACAAGGTCTTTTCTTGAGCCTTCCATTTCATAATGCTAACCACTAGCCGCTTATTGGCTCAGTGGGCATGTCCGTTATCCATAACTGTACCTGAGGTTAGGGGAGGGACAGCCCTACCCACCCAGTTTCCATGGACTGCTGGTCCAACCCGCGGTTGACAAGGGCAATATACCGCCACATGCCCTCTGGGCAACCAGGCTGTGACAGACAAAACACACAGACAAACAAACATGAAACAAATAAGGGGATGAAGGGCGGGAACCTGTTACCAACTGATAATTAGCATGGCTGCTATCCTGCAAGATGGCAACCTATTTATACTATCCCACCCATCTACCCCTTACTACTCCACTCACTGTCCTAGGACCACTTTAACACATTCCTTGGTATACACTACCCTCACACTCACATGTACCATTTCTGCCTAGGCCTTGCTTGGCTCTTCATGGTCTTGTGCGTAGGCAGAGGGTAATTGTGTATAGGCATAAAACCTTTACCATTGATAAACCAACCACTTATTCCCAAAATGAACCACAACAGACTTGCTTTGGAGTAAATAGGCCACAGCTTTATTATAAATATATAAATATTAAAACTTCAACTTAACATAAACACTATATACATAATAAAGACGTCACTGAGTACCACCTTGCCAACCAAACACCTTGCCTGCCCCTCCTCCCTCGTTCCAACCAGTACAAGGCCTTTCCTTGGGCCTTCCATTTCGTAATGCTAACCACTAGCCTCTTATTGACTCAGTGGGCACGCCCGTTATCCATAACTATACCTGAGGTTAGGGGAGGGACAGCCCTACCCAACCACTTTCCACTTGACAAGGGCCATATACCGCCACAAGACCTGCTGGTTTACCCCCTAAATCAGCGGGGCCGCACCATCACCAAAGCCATGGCCTCCTCCAGTGCATCCTGCAATGCTAAATTAAACAGATCCAGTCCAACCTCCATCAGGTGGACCCCATCACTCCGAAAATAAATTGCTGCATTACACTCAAAGATGCGGTGATGCACCATGAGCCCCCCATTCCCTTTACAAACCTTGAAACCCGCCTATTAAGTTTGATTCTGCTCCGTTCAAGAGCCCTGGGGTCTCTTGCCCCACTCCAATAGTTCTGAGATAGCCCATCGGACCACATCAGACTCTCAGGGTTATTACTTGAGGTTGGAGTCGTAGCCAGATATGTTTGCTCACACTTGCAGATAGACACAGTCCAAGGTGACCAGGAAAGAAGCCACCTGTCTCCACTCCTTCAAAAAAAATCATTAAAAATCATTAAAAACCATCATTAAAAACCCAACCCAAGTGTATTTATATAAATATATATATATATAGTTAATACAATGCTAAACAAAAATCTGCACACCAGTCAAGCCATAAGACTTGCTTTTCCCACAGAAATCCCAAATCAGCAGTGATGTTACAACCGCAAAGGATTCTGGGTGGGCATATGCAAATTAGTTTAACAAAGAATCACATTTTTGCCTCATTCCATTTTAAACATGGATTCCTTTTAATTTGTGTTTGCAGTATACAACTGCTTGGAACACAATTTAGGATAAGATGCAAAACCAGTGAACCATATCTCAAAATACAGTTAGAATAAAATTATATATGTATATATATAATTTTTGAAAAATTATTTCTACAGTTTATTTTTAATCATTTATATTTTATAATATATATATTTACATAATATATATAGTTATTATATATGTTATATATAAACGTGTGTAATTTTACTCTAAGCGTATTTTTATATTAGTATATACATATATATATATATATTAATAAAAAAATACACTTAGTATGACGTTTTTATCTCCACTTGAAGAAGCCCTAGAGGCTAAATGTGTTGTGGTTACTATTTATGCAGTTTTAACCTGTGTTTTATTATTGTATGAATAAAGGTACTTTGGCTTATTTTACACTTTACTAGAGTGTGCCATTTTACAATTTTTTTCTACATTTTCATTATCACTACTATTTTACTTGGATTTTATTTTATTTTACCTCATACTGCCTGGCACCTGATTTTTATCTCCAGTGAGTACTACTCCAAAGACATCCTTGGTGGGGATTATACCACCCACGCCTAATCCATAGAGCCGTCCATCTGCTCTGGCAAATGCGAGTATGTTTCCATTTATCCTTACTCCTGGCATTTTATTCAGTGAGCACTATTGTTGTTTCTTTTTTTTTTTATTGTCCACCTACTTCAAAGACTTCATTGTCACGTATCCTTGCAAGTGCGGATTATACCACTGTATGCCATTCATACTGGAGCTAGTTCAAGCTCCATAAAACGTGAGTAGGACTATATCGTTTTGCTTTTATTTTCCCCTGTAAGAACATACTACACGTTTAGTCCTTTCTGTTGTTTCATACGGACTCCACTGCTGAACCCACCCTGCTATGCCCATTGAGGAATTACCCAGACACTTGGTAGAAAAATACTTCTGATAAATGCATATCTACATTATCTCTTGGACTTGTCTTACCATTTTGGAATTTTAACTATATATTTGTTTATCTATAATATAATACATACTGTATATATCACTGTACATATCAAAATTGTGGTGCTACCCCTAGCTCTTTCTTTTTTTCTGTGTTTTATTTCCATCAGTAGGAAAAGAGGGATTCCTACTCTTGGGGTTAGCTGCCAGCCTCTTTTCACTCCCTCTAGTTAGATATCTACATCGCTGATCCATCCCTCCCGTTTATGGATACAAGACTGCAAGGATACTGCTCTGTTTTTTTGTTGTTTGATAACATGCAAAGAAGGTACATATAAGAGTTAGAGAAAATAATAACAGACTAGAACATTAGGAGAGTAAGATATAAAATGATAAGCATAGCCAATTGAAACACTGCAGAGTATACCGGGATTATGGGTTATAATAAGACAAAGAGAAGCAGGCAACCCTTTATGAACAATAGACTATCACCTGATTCCTCTTTTCTGGGCCAGCAACAGTCCCACATGTAACCACTCAAGGTCACAGGACCACCAGCCGTCCACCACGTGGTTTTCAACTCTTCTGCAGAACAGCTTTGTGAAATCAGTGCCCACTTCAGCCATTTCCACTGTCAAGACCATGGAGCGATGCCTCTCTGTGGCTCCAGACCGGAGATCACTCGAGCTCGAAGGTAAGATCAGGTCACAGCTTGTAAGTGCAGGTGGAAGAGGACTGGGAGATGGGTGTGATTTAGGCCTTTGCGTTTCCGTCACATCAGAGCAACGTGGAATCTTCCCCGGAGACACTGCTGCAGAGTCACTATACAAGCTGCGTCTCCCTCTGTTGAAAGCAGTTGAGAAAGGGTGTAAAGATCTACTCTAGTCTGCTGAGCATGTCACTAGGGTAAGCAGAGGAGACAGAGTAGGCCTCAGACGTCACCATCTTGTCTTCTACAGGGCTTTCGGCTCTTAGTGGTGCAGGTGCCCATGGGTGTAGCAGAACCCTTGGGACCAGTATAACCTCCACCGGTCCAAAGGGGGGGGGGGACGAGGGCAGGAGAAGTAATCAACAGGCAATGCTGGGTACAGGCAAGCGGCCGTCCCTTTTGTTCCTAGTCAGCTAGTAGTAGTAGTAGGGCACCAGCAGTGCAGTGCTGCGAGAAGGTAAGATAGACCTGCAGGAGTGTATCACTGTGTTCACAAGAGGTTCCCAAAATGGGGAGGCCTGGAGAAATGGTGTGAAATCAGGTATATTCAGTAAAATGTCAAGAAAACCAGGTCAGTTCAGAGGAGCCCAGTGGTTCCTAACAGCATGGCAGCCAAGCACCGCCCCATGAACGCTTAATTTTAACTGAAAAAGAGTGAGCGGACAATTGGAATTTGCGCACAGAGTGGCTATTGTGTACAATAATGCACTATGTTATATTTTTCTTATCCTTAGTGGATCTACCCTTATATCAGGCCCGGTCTAGATCCCCTACACACTGCACCACCTACACACACTACATTCATGACATACAAACTCTGGATCCCCTATGCACACACTACATTCCTTAACATTCCTCTCTAAACACATACTCTCTACAACCCTTGCACACACACTACATCGCCTATACACACTTGCCCCTATACACCCACTCTCTACAGCCCCTAGCCACACATATTACACCACAAACACAAATGAAATCGACCTATTTACACAATACCACACCACCATCAGCTCACTCTACACACACGCAATCCCAAAGGCAGGTTCCAAACACTGCACAATACACTTTCCTTTTGTCCTCTGGAATCCCACTTATGGAGACACCAGAGACAAATTAAAAGCAAACACAGCTGCGCAGAACAAATAACAGGGCCTTTTTCTAATGCTAGAGCTCTTCAGCTGAGCTCTGCTCATTGAACCAACATGCTCACTTTGAGAGGGGGCGTTCTTGTCATTAGTGATGATAAAACACACCCTCTCTGGCCACACCCCCTTCTCAGAGGGCCGCTGTGATTGAAAAATGCCCGGGCTGAATTTTTTTCCTAGTCTGGCCCTGAGTTATATACAATACATTTGCATTTAAAGGATTTGAGAAGATCTTCTGTGTAGTTGCATCTACTTAAGGGATGTTTTGTTTGAATTTTTTTTCACGGTTTGGGCTTATGTTCAAATGCATTTTTCTCTGTATCCCACCCCTTGACAGGTGCCATTATAACAATATAATTAATGTTATTCACTTCTGCTGTCAGTGGTTTTTATGTGGTGGCTGATTAGTGTATATTATGTATATATTTTGCAGTATACTGCTTGACTCATTTTTGCCGACTTTTACTTTGTTTGATCCATAGTCTTCATAGTCGTTGATGTCTTTATCTGTAGCCCAAAAGTTAAGGCTTCCCCAGCTTTTCACACCTGTTGAATTTGAGATTCTGTTGTATACAAGAGATCAGAAAGAACCAACTATTTAAATTAAGCTGAGTTTTTACAGATCCTAAATATATGTCTGAGAGACTGCAGCAAGTGATCCCACAATGGTGCAGTCATCTTACATGTTCACCAGACCTGCAACATGGCATGTTACCAACAATTTCGTCAAAGGACACAGTAAATATAGCTTACATTGCAATATATTGTTCGATCATACATTTCAAAGTATAATGATGGTTTAGATTTACAGAAGTTGTATATATATATTTATAATTTCATGTGTTAGGTGTTTGGTGCATGTTCAAAACAATGTATTTTATGGAGATCATTTTGGCCTTTAACGCTGTTTCTAGGCTTCATAAAACAAAACATTTTACACTTTCAACTGAAATGGAATTATAGACATATGCAGGATGTTCTGCTGACATTTTTTACATAATACCACATGTGTATTTAATGTTCAACTCATTTGGGATTAAAATAATTGGAGAAATGCACTACATGAAGAATAAATAATAAAAGAGACTAATACATCCTGTGGGTTGACTTATTTTATCTTATTGTATAAAGAGGTTTAAAATTTATGTACACTGTGATGCAGTGATTCAATCTGTTAAATTGTTGGAAGCTGGGTTTAAAAAGAAAAAATGAAAAAAACATTGTCAAACTCTAAAATATTTAATTTAGCATTTTACATTTTCTTCAGTCAATATTTTTGCCCATAGCAAAAGCACTCTAAATTATTTTACCACACTCCTCTATATACTGTAGATGTGAAAATCCATCCTGTCAAATATATCTCATAAAGGAAAACAATTTATGCACATAATATTTACTTAAGTACAGTACATTTGCTTTACATTTTCCATTCAACTTTCCCTTTGAGGCCCGAATTTGAATAAATAATATGATGTGCGGGGGTGTTTGCGGCAAATAGATCATGAACGTAAAAGACTGTCACCAATCTGCAGTAATCTACATTGATACAGGCTCATTTGATGTTGAACTCATTTTGTAAGTTGCAAAATACAGAATTGCAGACATATATGTAGCATATGATGTGCTTTTCCATAGGCACTTTATGTTTTAATATTTTGAATAACTGCTAACTTACATATTTATAAAGTAGTATAATAATTTTCAGTGCCATAGAAGCAGGGTTATTACCACATTCCAAATAACAGAAGCTACAAAAAATCTCAAGATACCACGTCAACATTTTTGGCAGATCATAATCTAATGCCATTTTGTTTTGTACAAGAACTATAAAAATGTTCACTGTACAGCAATTATTTTTCTTACATGAGAGCTACACACACATATGTTGGAAGGCCATTGGGCCTGAATTTGTGGGAGGAGTTATGACCCTATATAAACCCTACCCCCCTACTTACCTTTGCCGTTCAAGCTGTTTGTCCCCACCCACCTACACCCTCCTTTATACATTTCACTTTGTGGGCCCTCTTTTTACAGGCCTACGCGTATGTTGGTTTCGGCACACCTCAACCAACTTTGCTTCTCCTCTACATTCCATTTACGTGTTAGAGATTCCGAGCACAAATTTATATATATATATAAATATATATATATATATAAATAGTAAAGTAGTTGGCTGTACTCTCGGATTCCAATAAAATATAACTTTTCTTCCAGCTTCTTAAAACAGATCAACGTTTCAGTCCAGCTTGTGGACTTTCATCAGGATCACAAATACATTTCAAAAGCATTACATATACATAGGATGCAATAATTGTAATAATCGTAAACTGACTCACCCCAGGTGAACACAAAAATAACACATCCTAGATCTGAATGAATTAAATATTCTTCTGAAATACTTTGTTCTTTACATAGTTGAATCACTCAAAAATAAAAAAAATGGAAATCACATTTTTTAACCCATGGAGTTCTGGATGTGGAGTCACACTCAAAAATAAAGTGGAAAAACACACTACAGGATGATCTAACTTTGATGTAATGTCCTTAAAACAAGTCAAAATGAGGCTCAGTAGTGTATGTGGCCTCCACGTGCCTGTATTACCTCCCCTACAATGCCTGTGCATGCTCCTGATGAGGTGGCGGATGGTCTCTTGAGGGATCTTCTCCCAGACCTGGACTAAAGCATCTGCCAACTCTTGGACAGTCTGTGGTGCAACGTGACGTTGGTGGATGGAGGGAGACATGATGTCCCAGATGTGCTCAATTGGATACAGGTCTGGGGAACAGACACACTCCAGCCACATGAGGTCTAGCATTGTCTTGCATTAGGAGGAACCCAGGGCCAACCACACCAGCATATGGTCTCACAAGGGGTCTGAGGATCTCATCTCGGTACCTAATGGCAGTCAGGCTACCCCTGGTGAGCACATGGAGGGCTGTGCGGCCCCCCAAAGAAATGCCACCCCACACCATTACTGACCCACTGCCAAACCGGTCATGCTGGAGGATGTTGCAGGCAGCAGAACATTCTCCACGGCGTCTCCAGACTCTGTCACATCTGTCACATGTGCCCAGTGTGAACCTGCTTTCATCTGTGAAGAGCACAGGGCGCCAGTGGCGAATTTGCCAATCTTGGTGTTCTCTGGCAAACGCAAAACGTCCTGCACAGTGTTGGGCTGTAAGCACAACCCCCATCTGTGGACGTCGTGCCCTCATGGAGTCTGTTTCTGACCGTTTGAGCAGACACATGCACATTTGTGGCCTGCTGGATGTCATTTTGCAGGGCTCTGGCAGTGCTCCTCCTGTTTCTCCTTGCACAAAGGTGTAGGTAGCGGTCCTGCTGCTGAGTTGTTGCCCTCCTACGGCCTCCTCCACGTCTCTTGATGTACTGGCCTGTCTCCTGGTAGCGCCTCCATGCTCTGGACACTACGCTGACAGACACAGCTTCTTGCCACAGCTCGCATTGATGTGCCATCCTGGATGAGCTGCACTGCCTGAGCCACTTATGTGGGTCGTAGACTCCGTCTCATGCTACCACTAGAGTGAAAGCACTGCCAGCATTCAAAAGTGACCAAAACATCAGCCAAGAAGCATAGGAACTGAAAAGTGGTCTGTGGTCACCACCTGCAGAACCACTCCTTTATTGGGGGTGTTTTGCTAATTGCCTATAATTTTCACCTGTTGTCTATCCCATTTGCACAACAGCATGTGAAATTGATTGTCACTCAGTGTTGCTTCCTAAGTGGACAGTTTGATTTCACAGAAGTGTGATTGACTTGGAGTTACATTGTGTTGTTTAAGTGTTCCCTTTATTTTTTTGAGCAGTGTATATATATATATATATATATATACCGTATTTTCCTGCGTATAAGACGACTGGGCGTATAAGACGACCCCCAACTTTTGCAGTTAAAATATAGAGTTTGGGATATACTCGCCGTATAAGACTGCCCCTCTTCCAATGCACACCAAATAAAAATTAGCCATGATGTACAGTGAGCAGACAGAGCTACACAGCAAGACATTAAATAATGATAATCTGAAATAGCATTTAAAGCCCAGGTATGTGCCAGGCTGTTTGGGCATATAATCCATGCCTGCTGGTCTAGCACACAGGAGGCTAATTGCGATATATTCTTTTTACTCACCCCCCCTCCATTCTTTTTACTCACCCCCCCCCAATCCTCCCTACGTTCTTCTCCCTCCCCTTCCCTGTGCAGAGTGGGTGGCCGAGCTCCTCTTCGTCCTGTCAGTCCGGCCGGGTACCACGTGGTACAGGAGATTCAGTTACCTGTTCCCGGCCGGACTGAAAGGAAGTGAGCACTCAGTGTGCACTTCCTTTCAGTCCGGCCGGGAACAGGTAACTGAATCTCCTGTACCGCGCGGTACCCGGCCGGACTGACAGGACGAAGAGGAGCTCGGCCACCCACTCTGCACAGGGAAGGGGAGGTGAGAAGAGAGGCAGTGCGGCAGCCGTCTGAGCGCTCTCTATAGAGCGCTCAGGCGGCTGCAGCATTAGAAGGGCCGGCGATGGGGGCGCAGGGCGCCCCCGGCAGCCATATAGACCCTATACCCGGCGTATAAGACGACCCCCGACTTTGGAGAAGATTTTCCAGGGTTAAAAAGTCATTTATACGCCAGAAAATACAGTATATATATATACACTAAGATTTTCCAGTAAGTGTTGGCCCTGTTTGAAAAAACTTTAATGGAACACTTGTGACAAGGATGAGTGCTTAACCTAGATAGAAGATAAGTTATATTTCCAATAAGTATAACATAAAATGTAAAGAAGCTCTCATTAGCTAAATCAAAAGTCAACACGGTGCTGTTACAATGATCAGATGTTATATACAGCACATTTATTTTCAAGAAATCCATGGTACTTTCAAAACTGTATAAAAATACCTTTCTAAGGGGAGGGGGTGGAGCCTAACTCTTGAGCCAAGCAGACGTGTTTCACATGGGCTCCTGCCGTAGCTACTGAAACCCTGATTATATCACGGGTTACCAAACCGGGAGTGGCACACCGAGCTGATACTTACCTAGGGAGCAATCCACTAAATCGTTTGAGACCTCTCTCGGATCCCCCAGCCACCGGAACCCGCAACGGCAGTTTGAGGCCTACTAATGCTGGAGCAGGGGAAGTGCGGCCGACTTCCTCACTCTAACCGACCCATACGACAACTTTCCTGCTCTCTCCCCTCCCCCCTCTGGACCGGTGGGGGTTATCCCGGTCCCCCCGTGGCTGCCTCACTCACCCTAGACACTCACAGGCAGCAGGCCCGGTGGGGATTAGGACAGCCACTCGTCCCCTCAAGATGACGGATGGACTACTAACACCAAAACTCAATGAGCCATTTACAGACCGGGCCCCACACACTAACCTGGAAGAACTGCTCAACGAACTCTTCACCCGCTTCTGGGCGCAACTGGAGGCGAGAGCCAAGTCCACACAAGCACAGGGCCGGAGGAGACCACGAGGGGGAGAGGAGTCAGTGATGCAGGTGCATCCTCCGGGCATGCGTACCCGCCAAGCCTTAACCACAAGCAGACTGGGCCCACCTGGGCCGAGGGTCAACAAGGGGAAACACCCTCCGCATCAGCCACCATGGCAGAAAACCCCCCACCGCAAGCGGCGGAAGCTCATCCTCTGTCGCATCCCACCCGGGAAAGACTTGGACTCTGACACGAGCCCCCAAGTCTGTGGTCACTCAATGCGGGCCCTCCACAAGGCCTGGGGCAAGAGGATTGCAACGCGGCGCTCTGACCTGTCACCCCCTTTGGACTTTACCTGTCAGTTCCTGAGTGTCGGCGTGGGGTGAATGACCCGATCCGAGCCTGGGCCTGATGAACTGTTACAAACCTCCACTATTGACCGCCGACAAGACCCTTCACACACGCTGAACAGCTTCCGCAACCACAACCCTCCAACACCGCCGCTGATCCCTGAAAGGTGGAAGCAAGGTAGTGGGACTGCACAGTTTGAGCACAACTGCCACACAACTTAGATCCTCCGTCTCCCGGGCACACATGGGGCGGCTGCCTCAGAACCTCAGTTAATGTTTATCAGCCAGAGGGTAACAGTGGCATTTACTGCTGCTGTTAATCCATGCCAGACTCACTGCTTATTTAGCCTGTCTACCCATATCTGATCAACACTATGTAGCGTGCAGTAAAAAGCCTGAATAGATTGACGTTAAAAGTAAAAGTGTTCATATATGCTCGGACATAAACGTCTGGTTTCCTGTAACAAAAAGTATATCTGCACTAACCAATTGCTGTTACTAGCGCTTTTGAAACTGCATTACACGTACTTTTATTGCTACTAGTCCAGTTTATGTACAGACAGACCTTGTTTGCATGATGTACCTAAGTTTAAAGTTGATGCTCTGACGTTGCAATAATTACGCCTGGCTATAATATACCGTATTTTTCGCTCCATAAGACGCACCTCACCATAAGACGCACCTAGTTTTTAGAGGAGGAAACCCAGAAAAAAAAATATTCTGAACAAACTGTTCCATAGTGTTTCTTACCATGGGACAGTTTGTTCAGAATATTTGTTTTTCTCCCCTGTCCCATAGTGTTCCTTACCACCCACTCCCCTCTCCTGTCCCATAATGATCTTTAACCCCCCTTTCCTCTGTCCCATAGTGATTGTTAACCCCTCCTACCCTGTCCCATAGTGTTCTTTAACCCCTCCTCCCCTTGTCCATTAGTGTTCTGATCCCATAGTGTCCCCCCCTCCCATTGTCCCATAGGGCACTTTCCCTCCCATAGTTCCCCCCTCCCATTGTCCCATAGTGCACTTTCCCTCCCATAGTGTACCCCCTGCCCTTTACCCATAGTGTCTCCCCCTCTCCTTGTCCCATAGTGTCTCCCCGTCCCCTTGTCCCATAGTGTCTCCCCCTCCCTTTGTCCCATAGTGTCTCCCCCTCTCCTTGTCCCATAGTGTCCCCCCTCCCCTTGTCCCATAGTGTCTCCCCCTCCCCTTGTCCCATAGTGTCTCCCCTCCCCTTGTCCCATAGTGTCTCCCCTGCCCTTGTCCCATAGTGTCTCCCCTGCCCTTGTCCCATAATGTCTCCCCTGCCCTTGTCCCATAGTGTCTCCCCTCCCCTTGTCCCATAGTGTCTCCCCCT
>OW240913.1:89870314-89881937 GCA_933207985.1 Pelobates cultripes
TCGTCACATTATCGCTGTAAAAGTTGGGACCATAGAGGGATCCCATGATTATGCTGATGGTTGCGTTTGAGAATGACAGACCCAGAATTCCCAGGAAAATCAAAGCCTCTCCCATAGAGGGTAGAACATGTGTAGTCCCATCCGGGGTCGCCACCAAGAGCCGTTAGCACCCCATTGGTAGGCAATTTCTGCAGAGAGAGCAGTAGTGTCCCTCTGAAGAGCTGCCAAACTGGCTAAATGCGCGTCGGGGCTCCTTACTAACCTGTAGTAACGAGATTGAGCTGATTTATGATCCTTTTGGAGAAACTTTTAGGATAGATGATATTTGCCTGCAGGTAGTACAAAGTGGATTTTTCTGCTGCTGCATGTAGATAGCTAGACAGAGATAAGTAGAGATTTTTAGGTGCCCACGAAGGCACAGTCTAGACTAGACATTATGCCATGCACACAAAAACCACTTTGTCTTCCTCTCTTGGTTAGATGCACTGTCTTTATTGGGGCTGATAATCATTTTGTAGCAGAACTATCAAAATCTGGCGCATTGATCTCCTGCCAAACTAGAGATTAGCTCTATCTGCATACTATACTTGAGAATCAGAGACTGTTAACAATTTTTACAACATTGTGTCTTCACATTGTGTCTTCACATTGCAACAATGTTGTCATATTACGGTTACTTCCTATAGAGACACTGTGGCAAACCTAGCCACTTGGACAATATACAGAGACTATGGCTTTAAGGGTTGCCTGTATGGTTGTGGTGATGTGTATGTTCCTGGGTGTAATGTATGCTGACTGCATAATATTGTATTGCCTGCATTGGCTATCTGCCGAAAGCAGATAGCTGGATTTCCTTTCGTTTCACGAACAGCGCCTTTGCGGGCTGTTCGTGAACCGAATATATCAACATGTAATAGCCCACACATTGAGAGACGTGTGGCGCTTGTTAACCGATTGCAACAATGTTGCAATCAGTAATTAGAGGCTCTCCTAGGTGGCCATCATTCGACTACCGACCACGCGGCGGTCGGCCATCTTGGATCCTTTGTTCCTCCAGCGGTGTTCGGTCGTCGAGCGCGTGGTACTGAAAACGGCTACTCGACGGCGCGAACACCGCTGGACTTCCAGGCCGTTCGGGAGTTCCGGGACCTTCGGTAATTTACTCCCTGTAGGTCAATCGGTAGTTTGAATAAAAGTGTTGGTGAATATTTTTTTCGTGCGGCGTTCGGTTGTTTTAGCTGGGATCTGGGCGGTAATCTCACGAATTGTGTGCCCAGACCCCAGCTATCTACTGAATGTCCATTCGTGTAAATCACCCCAATATTGGGGAAGTTATGCATTTTCATGTGAATTGTCGGTTCTGCTGCACGGAGGGATAATCCACTTAACTGTACATTCCAGTGGGAGGATCCCTCTCGTGCAGCAGTGCCTGATGGGAGAAAGGCTCTGTACATTAAGTTTCCCACGTAGTCCACTCCTGTAATACCCCTGTGATGTGACTCAGGAAACCCCTTGCATGGGGAATTGTATAAATTCTGGAGCCTGTGAATAAAGCCTCAGTTGACTCCCTGAACTGTGTTTCGTCCGGTTACTGGGGGATTTGGGATTTTGCCTTACTTTTCAGCGCTGACTGTGGATTACTGAATGTACCAGCGGAATTCGTGTGTTTTAATACTGCCGATCTGCTACAATTGGTGGCAAGCGACGGGATCCAACCTTACAGCCGAAAAGCGCATTCGGATGAAAAGAAACAGCCGAACCAGAAAAGGGAATGTCAATTCGTATGCAGCAAACAGACGAAAGAGAACAGTGAATGGAGACTGATTACGCTACATTGAAAAGGCAGACACTGAAGGAACTGCTGGAAGCTAGAGGAAAGATAGCTAGCAACAAATCCAAAGCCGTGCTGATCGCTGAACTGATGGAGGGCGACCGAGCTCACAACAGCACACCCCCACCAGCCAGGGAAGAAACCCTGTACCAAAAGGAACTGAGAACCCGGCTGGAGTTTTTACCACAGCCAGTTCCCCTGGATATCCTGACGGTCCTGATGGCTGATGTGCAGGAGTATGTGATGGCACAACACCACCAGGGAGCGCCATCCAGGGCAGAATCCATTACTGCCTCCATCTGGTAAAACCAAAGATACTGTATCATGCCTTCAAAACGTTCTGTGAGGAGAAGGATGAAATTGATGGATACTTGCAGGACTTTGAGCGACTATGTGACCTGCACGACCTAGAGCAGGCAGTGTGGGTGCCCCTGCTAGCAAGAAAGTTGGCAGGGCGGGCAGCAGAGGCCTATCGCGCTGTCCCTAGGGAGGACAGCAAAGTCTATTCCAAAGTAAAAAGGGCTATACTCGAGAGGTATGCCATCATGCCCGAAGCTTATCAGCGCAAATTCCGTGGATTGCGCAAACCAGAGAAAGATTTGCACGCAGAGTGGGCGCACAAACTGGACCAAGCCTCGCAGGGGTGGATACAGGCGAGCCAAGCCACCACCATGGAGGAACTGTGCCAACTTATGCTGCTAGAACAGTTTTTCAACGGACTATCCCCGGAAGCACAAGAATGGGTGAGAGACCGCAAACCTCTCACCTTACCTGAAGCCGCCAGATTGGCGGACCAACATTTTGATGCCAGGAGACATCATGGGCCGGTTAATAGGAGCTACCCGAGACCGCCTGCACAACCCAGCACGATAAACCCCGCACCCGTCAACCCCACTCCGTTTAGACCGGCACAAGGGAACCCACCACCTCCCTCTCGCTACAACGGCAGATCCAACATTCAGTGCCATACCTGCCGACAGTGGGGGCATATGTCCAGAGAGTGTACACAGAACCGGAGCAGACAAGCGTGGAACCAAGTGAGGCAGAACTCCACACCAAGGGCAGCGGCACATGACTGCCAAGTAGAACCTGACACCCAAGAGTTGCTGAGCCTTCAGACAGAGGAACCCCTGGGCATTTTACACGAGGTGATGTCTGTACAGGCCACCGACAACCGGCAACATCATCGCCAAGTTGTGTTGGTGGGGGGGAAGGAAGTACAGGGACTACGTGACTCAGGAGCCACATTGACCCTGGTGGCTCCACATTTGGTTCCGGATACCGCTCACACTGGCGGGTCTGTGGCAGTCCGGGTGGCGGGGGTAGCCATGTACCGCCTACCCACTGCAAAGGTGCATTTGAACTGGGGTGCTGGGTAGGGGGTCGTGGAAGTGGCAATCATGAAGAAATTACCCGCGGATGTTGTATTGGGGAATGACTTGGACTGGATGACTTCTGCATTTGTACCTCAGGCCCCTCTGCAAGAGGCCCATCCTGTGACCACTCGGCAACAGGCTCGCACCACGGTTCCACCAACACACTCTGAGGCTCAGGTAAGAGACCATGACTCACCCTTGACCCATATGACCTGGGACACCCCGACCACCTTTGAAGCCGAGGTCCAGACAGACCCCACGTTACAGGTATACCGGGATAGAGTAAGCACTGATCAGGTCAGGCTAGAGGGGGAGCAGTATATCTGGGAGAAAAGGCTATTATACAGGGTAGCAGAGAGGGTGATAGAGGGCTCTGTCATGGTGAAAACCAAGCAGCTAGTAGTTCCCCAAAAATATAGACAGGAGCTTTTGAGGATAGCTCATGATATTCCCCTCTCTGGCCATTTAGGGATGACCCGTACCCGTTACCGGCTGACACACGCCTTCTTCTGGCCGGGAATTTCCAAAGACGTGAGGCATTACTGCACCTCATGTGACATATGTCAGCGAGTAGGTAAGAGGGGGGACCGCCACAAAGCGAAACTGTTCCCCCTGCCCATTATTGAGGAACCTTTTAGCCGCATAGCCGTAGACAGAGTGGGGCCGCTGCCTAAGCCTAGTCCCTCTGGGAAGCGGTATATCCTAACCGTGGTGGACTACACCACCCGTTACCCTGAAGCCATCGCCCTGCCCAACATAGACGCTGAAACGGTAGCGGAGGCCCTGATGAAAATCTTCTCTAGGGTAGGGTTCCCTCAGGAGATAATCTCTGATAGAGGGACCCAATTCACAGCCGAGGTCACCCAGCAATTATGGAAGATATGTGGCATTAAGCCGATCGTCAACTCCGCTTACCATCCCCAATCCAACGGATTATGCAAAAGATTCAATGGTACCCTAAAGCAGATGCTCCGTACGTTTGGAGAGGCCCATAAGGACTGGGAACGATTTCTTCCCCATCTGCTATTTGCCTATAGGGAAGTACCACAAGAATCAACCGGCTTTTCCCCGTTTGAGTTGTTGTTTGGGACTAGAGTATGGGGACCGTTGGACCTAATTAGAGAACATTGGGAGGGAGAGAGTAGCGCAGATGGGACCCCCATTGTGCCATATGTGCTGGCACTACCTGATCTGCTAGAGCAGGAGGAGCAAGCAGAGCCCTCCAAGGGGGTTCAACTGGGGAAGCGGCTAAGCCCTTAAGAGCGAACCCAGGTACAGGAGCTGATAGCGGCGAAAGGCGCCACTTTCTCCAACTTGCCTGGGTACACTCCACTAGCCACCCACCGAGTAGAAACCCCTGGACAGCTACCGATGCGACAAACCCCATATCGGATTCCCGAATCCGTCCGGGAACACATGAGAAAAGAAATTGAGGATATGTTGCAGTTAGGGGTTATCGAACACTCAGATAGCCCCTGGGCATCACCGGTAGTCCTGGTCCCCAAAAAGGATGGTATAACCCGATTCTGTGTGGACTACCGGAGGCTGAACGACAAAACAGTGTCTGACGCCTACCCGATGCCCCGGATAGACGAGCTGCTAGATAGGATGGCCAGAGGCCAGTATCTTACTACAATAGATTTATGTAAGGGATACTGGCAAATTCCACTAGCCGAGGATGCCATCCCCAAGTCGGCGTTTGTCACCCCGTTTGGATTGTACCAGTTTAGAGTCATGCCATTCGGGATGAAGAACGCCCCGGCAACCTTTCAGCGGATGGTAGATCGGCTACTGGATGGGTTCCAGGATTATGCATGCGCATACCTGGACGATATCGCCATCTATAGCCAGACCTGGGCCGAGCACCTACAACACATAGGGGCCGTAATAGATCAGATTGGAGAGGCAGGGTTGACACTGAAGCCTAGCAAGTGTCACATAGGGATGGCCGAAGTGCAGTATTTGGGCCACCGGGTAGGAAGTGGGCAACAAAAACCTGAGCCAGCGAAAATTGAAGCCGTAGCTAAGTGGCCCACCCCTAGAACCAAGACCCAAGTCCTCGCTTTCCTGGGTACCGCCGGGTACTATAGGAAATTCGTACCCAACTACAGTGCCCTGGCCAAACCCTTGACGGACCTGACGCGCAAGAACCTACCCAGACAGGTCATCTGGGCCCCAGAGTGTGAACAGGCATTTACCCAACTTAAGACGGCTCTGACTAATGCACCTGTACTTGCTGCTCCTGATCCAACTAAATGCTTTCTTGTCCACACAGACGCTTCAATGTTTGGATTGGGAGCAGTACTGAGCCAAGTTGGAGCCGATGGTGGAGAACACCCTGTAGCTTATTTAAGCCGGAAATTGTTACCACGAGAAGTGAGCTACGCCGCGATCGAAAAAGAATGCCTGGCCGTGGTGTGGGCCCTGAAAAAGTTACAACCATACCTCTATGGGCAACCCTTTTCTTTGCTCACAGATCACAACCCGTTGGTGTGGCTAAACCGTGTGGCTGGAGACAACGCCAGGCTGCTGCGCTGGAGTTTGGCGCTGCAGCCTTTTGACTTTTCAATCCATTATCGCCCCGGGAAACAAAACGGTAACGCCGACGGGTTATCTAGACAGACTGACTTTGAAAAGTGATCTGTGAGCCCTCCTCCGGACATCCCCAAGCCGATCCGTTGGGATCAGACTGTGTATGCCGGCTTGGTTCTGGGGGAGCATTGTAGCAAACCTAGCCACTTGGACAATATACAGAGACTATGGCTTTAAGGGTTGCCTGTATGGTTGTGGTGTTGTGTATGTTCCTGGGTGTAATGTATGCTGACTGTATAATATTGTATTGCCTGCATTGGCTATCTGCCGAAAGCAGATAGCTGGATTTCCTTTCGTTTCACGAACAGCGCCTTTGCGGGCTGTTCGTGAACCGAATATATCAACGTGTAATAGCCCACATATTGAGAGACGTGTGGCGCTTGTTAACCAATTGCAACAATGTTGCAATCAGTAATTAGAGGCTCTCCTAGGTGGCCATCATTCGACTACCGACCACGCGGCGGTCGGCCATCTTGGATCCTTTGTTCCTCCAGCGGTGTTCGGTCGTCGAGCGCGTGGTACTGAAAACGGCTACTCGACGGCGCGAACACCGCTGGACTTCCAGGCCGTTCGGGAGTTCCGGGACCTTCGGTAATTTACTCCCTGTAGGTCAATCGGTAGTTTGAATAAAAGTGTTGGTGAATATTTTTTTCGTGCGGCGTTCGGTTGTTTTAGCTGGGATCTGGGCGGTAATCTCACGAATTGTGTGCCCAGACCCCAGCTATCTACCGAACGTCCATTCGTGTAAATCACCCTAATATTGGGGAAGTTATGCATTTTCATGTGAATTGTCGGTTCTGCTGCACGGAGGGATAATCCACTTAACTGTACATTCCAGTGGGAGGATCCCTCTCGTGCAGCAGTGCCTGATGGGAGAAAGGCTCTGTACATTAAGTTTCCCACGTAGTCCACTCCTGTAATACCCCTGTGATGTGACTCAGGAAACCCCTTGCATGGGGAATTGTATAAATTCTGGAGCCTGTGAATAAAGCCTCAGTTGACTCCCTGAACTGTGTTTCGTCCGGTTACTGGGGGATTTGGGATTTTGCCTTACTTTTCAGCGCTGACTGTGGATTACTGAATGTACCAGCGGAATTTGTGTGTTTTAATACTGCCGATCCGCTACAGACACGTCAAACAAGGCAGACTGCTATAAAATCGGGTCTTGGTGCTTTTCAAGTGATAGCATTATTTAAAAGGACACAATAGTCACCAGAACAACTACAGCTTAATGTAGTTGTTCTGGTGCGTATAATAGCTCCCTTCAGGCATTTTCATGTAAACACTGCCGTTCAGCATCCCCACGCTCTACATGCTAAATTTTTCTCATAGAGATGCATTGGTTCAATGAGGAGGTGCTGATTGGCCAAAATGGTGTTTGGCCCCGCCGCCTTGTCGATTTTAGCCAATCCAATGCTTACCCCATGGCAATTTTGGAGATAGCGTCTGGTTGCCCATCCGGAGCGGCAAGCTGCGTATTAACTTTCCCAAGCTGGCTTCCCAAATCATTTAACCTACACCTTAGAAATGTCTTTCTACGTAGTAGGACAAATTTTTGTTGCATTCTTACATCTGTGCTCTCTCAGCAAACAAACTAACATATTACACGTCTCTCATCTAAACCTTTTCACACGCCCCTAAATGTGTCTTTCAAACTTTTAATTAATTAATGCATTCCACATCATCTCCCCATCTGCTAATCGCATTGCTGTCAATTTTGCATCCTAGCTCACGAAAAAGATCGATGTGAAAAGATATTGCCTCTCTCACTTCTTCCCTCAACTGTCCAACCTTTGCCCGCATCCTCTTCTCTCAACTGTCCGACCTTTGCATGGCATCTTCCTCTGCACCTTCTCTTCTATTCTGACACACACACACACACATTTAAACACAGAGGACACTGACACACACACTTACAGAAGACACTGACACACACACTCACTGACACATTATCACTGATTTGATACACACACATTCACTGACAGACGCACACACTCAGTGACACACACACTCACTGGCAGACACATTCTCTCACACAATCACAAATCCTTTCCTTGGGGTCTAGTGTAGCTGCTATCATCATCATGGTCTTCCAGCTCTGCTCCCTCGCATGTTGTTTAGTAATGCAAGGGCTGGCATGACGTCATAACCCAGCTGCCGGCACCACCACAGGGCACACAAGAGAACAGTGCTGGAAAAGCACAAAGATTACTACTCCCTCGCTGGCCGGATACAGCCACCTGACTGTATTTGGGCAGAGTATGCACCAGCCGTCTGGGTAGGCAGATGCTTACTCTGCCTTTGCACATAGCTGGCACCCTTCTGAAGAGCCCTAATGTGGCCAGCGTTTATCTCTTGGTGCATCCCCTGCTTTTGGTGTGCGTATCCCATGGAGTATTCGTACCACAGGTTGAGAAGCCAGGCATTAGATCACCTCTTGTATACTATGCCAAAGGTAGATTTCACTTGTCCTTTAGAGTTTTTATGTTGCCACAACCCAATGGGTACTTGGATCTGCTATACTAAAGTGTTTTTGAATTAAAAAACAGCAAAGTAGTTAACATTTTGTTAATTTTTTTACATGTTTTTGTGAATGAAAGAAAAAATTCTACATTAGGGTGTCACTTGAATCAAAAGGTCCTGAAAAGTTCTAGGAGTCAAATCTTTTTAAAGTTTATAAATTTCTAAGTCTAAGAATGTCCTTTCTTTATTCTTAGCCATCCTGTGACTTTGCTTTAATCCTGTAACTATCAGAATCCATAGAAAAATCTATTCTCCCCTCCCCACCCCCAATTTTATTTCCCGGGGAGTTCTATTCACAGCTGTGATTGCCATCTGTACATGTGAACATCGGAATAACAATCATGCCATTATTGTCCTCTCTTCACTCCTTACTCATTACAAATACAACAATCTTGGCATACAGTGCTGCTTGTTGTGTCAATTTGCTTCTCCTGGTCCAAATTACATATTTGTAGATGTTATGGACAGCTAGTCTGGCAAGGAACTAAGATTGATTTTTTTTTATACATTTTTCTGTAGAAAAAAACATGTCTTCCCTGGAAAATAAAACGCTCTATATTTGTTTAATTTGTACAGAACATTTTGTATATTGATCTAGCATCAATCATTTTGGTCTAGGGTTACGCAGTAAAGCTTATCTATGAATTTCTCTGGTGGCATTTAAATCCTACAAAAATCTGTGCTTTTAATTAGTGAAACTTTGTTAGTGACTCTTCTTGGAGATGCTAACATACAATGTGGTTTTAACCTCTCCATCACAGAAGACTTGCAAGGCATGTTATGATAGAAAGCCTGGTTAACCAAAAGGTAGACCCCCATGTGTTGTAAACAATAACTACTGCAAAGCTTCAGAAACCAAAATCATTAGAGTTGTTATTCCAGACATTTGGTTTTCCCCTACTAGGTTTACTGCAGGGGTAAAAAAAAGATATGTTTATTGTCTGAATCAATCATATAATGATAACAAAATTAATAAATGCATACAGAAATAACCTTGGTAGGATACCAGGGAACTCCAGGTACCACAACCACCACTACATAGTGCTGTAGCTGGTATTATGCTTGGAGTGTTGTTTAAAAGGTACAAGTGACAATGAGTCAAATCAATACTTGACACCCCTAATTTTTGTATCAGTAACCCTATAATTTGATATTTTTTTTCATGTATAGTTAAGCATGTAAATAAGGCCTTTGTATATGCTAATGTAAACTTATTGCAGTAGTACTATACTCTGAAGAACATACTTTTTCGGCGATTAGGTAATAATGCGCAATATATAGAAAGTCATGTTTCTGACTAAAATGTAATTTGAAGGCAATCAATGTGCAGGGAATGAAAACCATAACCATCTCACGCACAGAGATGTATATATAGAGATGTTTTATCACTAGCATCAGCTGCCTGTGGTTTCTGTACTTAATTAAGCATTTTTCACCTCCCTGTCACTAGCAAGAGAAAAATATCAAAGCTATTGTAGTTTGATCTTATGTTATAAGCGTGTCTGAGCAGGGTATTCTTCACCTCTTGCCTCTGTTACATGCTGCATATAAATTACTTTTTGTCAAATATTCACATTCTATCATTTTAAAGCACTGCTCAATAGGTTGGTGGTCTAAATGGTAGTAATAATAATATCTGTATATCTATATACAGGTTTGTTGACATCCAGGGACGTTTTAGCCGCGAGGCAAACAAGGCATTTGCCTTTGGCGGCATTTTCCAGGGGCCCAGGGCAAATGTCTTGTTAGCCTTGCGGCTAACTGACATGTCGGTCGGGCGGGCGGCTGGCGAGGGAGCACTTCCTCTGAACTGTCTGCTCAGCTCCCTCGCGCGCCGCCAAGTGAGGCTGGGAGCCGGAATATGACGTCATATTCCACTCTGCGGCACGCGAGGGAGCTGAGCAGAGACAGCTCAGAGGAAAGTGCTCCCACGGCAGCCGCCCACCAGCGCCGCCCGCCCAGCAGCCACTGGACCCCTAGGGAGAGAGGGAACCCTCCCCAGCATTCCCAAAGGTAAGGAGGCTGGGGGGGGAGGGGGTTAAATACAAAATAAAAAATGTGTTAATGTGAGTGAGTGTGTGTGTATGTCTGTTAGTGTGTGTACCTAGGGCAGCACAAAACCAGGATACACCACTGTTGACATCTATGCTATGACTATCATTCTCCACTGAAGGGGATCGATGAGTAAGGATGAACATATTCTCCCACTGTTGATCTGTGAACTCTTTACCAAGCGCCTCCCAGAGCGCTACAAACATAAGAGGAGCTGCTTGTGTCCCATCTTGTAGGAGTCTATACAGGGTGGAAATATCCTATTAAAGAGGTATTAAGGAGGTATCCCGTTAGACACATTTGTTCAAACCCTATCAGCGTTCTATGCAAATTTTATAGAATATGTTAAAGGGACACTATAGTCACCCAGACCACTTCAGCTCAATGAAGTGGTCTGGGTGCCAGGTCCCCCACGTTTTAATCCTTCAGATTTAAACATTGTTTCAGAGAAACTGCTATGTTTACATTGCAGGGTTAATCCAGCCTCTAGTGGCTGTCTTCCTGACAGCCGCTAGAGGGGCTTTTGCAACGCTGAATGCGAAAATCGCATCCAGCGTGCAGAACGTCCAATAGAAAGCATTGAGAAATGCTTTCCTATGGACTGTTGAATGTGTGCGTGGCTCTTGCCTCGCATGCGCATTCCGCTCCACTTGGGAGCTGACGGCGGGGGAGGAGAGGTCACCAGCGCCGAGGAAGCCCGGCGCTGGATTAAAGTAGGTAACTGAAGGGGTTTTAACCGCTTCAGCCCAGCGGGAGCGGGTCCCTGATGGTGGGGGGGACCTAAGGGTTATATAGTGTCAGGAAAACAAGTTTGTATTCCTGACACTATAGTGGTCCTTTAAGTAGAATAAGGACCAAATCACAGGCAAATGATGAGGAGTGAGTTTTATATACCGTATTTTCCGGCGTATAAGACGACTTTTTACCCCTGGAAAATCTTTTCCAAAGTGGGGGGGTAGATGCTTACTCACGCGGGTATATGCTGCAACACGCCCTGAGCATATAGAGGCTCAGGCGGCTGCCTCTCTTACCTCCTCTTCCCTGTGCAGAGTGGGTGGCCGAGCTCCTCTTCGTCCTGTCAGTCCGGCCGGGTACCGCGCGGTACAGGAGATTCAGTTACCTGTTCCCGGCCGGACTGAAACTCTATAGAGTGCTCAGGCGGCTGCAGCATTAGCATCCACAGTGTGTACTTCCTTTCAGTCCGGCCGGGAACAGGTAACTGAATCTCCTGTACCGCGCGGTACCCGGC